>PUQB01000001.1:1067500-1526816 GCA_003024785.1 Selaginella tamariscina
CTTATTCTAGGTTGGTTTGACGAGCATTATAGGCTTCGTAGACAGCATTGCAGAGTTCTTTTGTGAGAGAGAAACTGCTGGAGGAATCAAAAGGAACCACACAACAGAACATATGGGAACAATTGCAAGAGGAGACCTTTCAGGAGTATAAACAGGTTGTGTGTGTGTGTGTGTGTGTGTGTGAGAGAGAGAGAGAGGAGAGAGAGAGAGAGAACAGAGCAACAGACACTACAAACAAACACATGCATTTTCTAGTGATTCAGTACTCTTTTGGCCAATCAAGTATTTCGCATCCATATGAACAGTTTCGCACAAAAAATCCCCCTTGTCTCATTTACTAAATATCTATGCTAAATCGCACGGTTTGGCATGGAAATCCCCCATTTCTACTGAATTTAGTACTCATATATTTATTATGTTTGTTTATGTAGGCATGTATGAACCTTGCACCAGGAAGAGGCTCTGGTGCATGTAATAGTGGCTTTCAAGCGGGATTTAAACCAAGTATTAAGAGAACGAGTTTAATGTCAATTTCTGCGGACAATCTGGACCTTACGTTGACACAAATTAATGGTGGGAGATCGGGGATGATAGAGTTTATACGGGGAGTAGACTGTATGAAAGAGATGGATATTCCTTTCTCGCGACTCTACGGTGGACACGTGGTGATATCGGTGACGTCGGTTGAAGTTTGCCTTCGTGATTACACGTCACCTTTGCTTTCTGCGTCTACTGCCAAGTCTGAAGGAAATGTTGTCTTTGCTCAGCAGGTAATTATATATTTATGGTTTTTTAATTTGGTGATACTATGTAGTTTAGGGTTTAAGAGTAAACTAGTGTATATAGACCCATCACACGCACGTCCTATAATTGTAAGACATCATATCTTCTGGAGCATTCCAGATGATGCATCGCACTGTTCCATTTAGGAAACGTCTCCCTCCCTTTGTATATACACATGTAACAATGTCTGTCTATTTCTTCACACACACACACACACACACCATTATCAGCATACGTAACATGTATCTTTTGCAGGCAACTGTTTTTCAGAAACAGGTAATACAGCAATTATATGTAGGGCGGTGGAGGAAGGTAGACATGCTACGTTCCATGAGCGGTCTAACGCCTTCATACAAATTCTATAGCGAGCTGCCTATCGAAATGGAGAATGCCAAGGTTTCATACAATGTGGGCTTTGAACCTGCATTTGCAGACGTGACCTACGCTTTCACTGTAGCTCTACGTAGAGACAATCTCAGCGTTAGAAAGGACCGTATATACCAATCACCACCCTTAAGAAGTAAGTAGTATATGTATTTATACATTACTGCATAGTATATGTACGATTTCCTATATATATACGTATATGTGAAGACGCTTTATATGACATTTGCAATGACGTTACG
The DNA here is from genome assembly GCA_003024785.1 of Selaginella tamariscina. Classification (NCBI taxonomy): domain Eukaryota; kingdom Viridiplantae; phylum Streptophyta; class Lycopodiopsida; order Selaginellales; family Selaginellaceae; genus Selaginella; species Selaginella tamariscina. Next base: position 1,068,910 of record PUQB01000001.1, read on the forward strand.
ACAGGGAGAAAAGTTTGCCTTGGTGGGATGACATGAGATACTACATACATGGGGTAAACAGCATAGACGTGTCCGGATTTGAGTGGAACTTCTTATCAACTACGGATCCGTACGATAACGACAACAGGATGCAAATGTGTCATCTAAGATGCTCATACGTCAATCAGAAGGCAAGACTGTGTCTGTGTGTGCGTGCGTGTGTTTGGAGAGAGTATATAAAATCATAATACGCATCAGCATGTTTGCTACACAAATGTACTGTTTGCACTTTATGTGTTACATGGTTATATTATACAGGAAAGATATCATTTTTGGGATCGAATTTCGACATGTATATATCGAGTCTTGAGTCGATACGTTCCGAAAGGCAATTCATACATGCTCCAGTTTTCGAGCTTGATGTTACCATGGATTGGAGCTGTGCTTCTGGAGATCCTCTTAACCATTATCTTCACGCTTTCCCGAATGAACTTCAGCCTCGTGCTCAGGTATGATATACACATAGACATGTATGCACCAGGTATACGTAATCACTTAACTTTGTAAAGACGTCGATATTGTGTATATGTATGCGTAAATCGAGATACACACACACACACACACACACACACATATATATATATGTGTGTGATTCGCATTTACTATAGATAATGCTTGAGATGTCTGATGTACATATATATAATTGCGCGCACATATATAATGCAGGTCTACGATCCATTTAGATCAACTTCATTATCTTTGGTTTGGAGTTTTAGTCTTCGAACAGAGAATTCGGAAACCGAAGAGCACAGCAACCGTTCACGAAAGTACAAGAAAGCTCAAAAGTCACATGAATATTCAACAAGAATATCCGATACTCCCTTCATGAGCCTCTGTGCACAGGATCTTATGTGGATATTCAAGTGGTGGAATCTCTACTTCAATCCTCCTCATAAACTGCGGTCATTTTCAAGGTCGTATTATACGCATTACATGAGTTATATGCATTACACAAATGTGTATTTTTGTGTGGCTGCGCGTTTGAGGGTGTGCATGTGTGCAATTACTATGTATAGAGGATTTAAAAACACAACTCACTAGGTATCGTTATCAATGCTGAGCTACTATCAATTGTTAGATATAATATAAGTAACATTAATTATAATATGAGGTTACTACATAACTCATACAAAGTCCGCTTATACTTTGACATACATATATAGATGGGTACACAAAACATGTACGCACATATAGGTCCGTGCATACGTAATGTATATCTTATGATTCAGATGGCCAAGATATGGTGTACAAAGAATTCCTCGTTCTGGAAACTTATCCCTGGACAAAGTCATGACAGAGTTTATTCTACGGCTAGATTCCACTCCAACAACCAAAGCATTTTTCGACGACCAGTGATGATCCTGCTGAAGGACTTACTTTCAACATGCATCGGTAATCCATTTCATATCCTTCATGTAATCTCTCTCTCCTCTCTCTCTCTCTCTCTCTCTCTCTCTCTCTTTTTTAACAAGCTATTTAAATTTTTTACACAGGTTGCGGTATGAGCTTTGCTACAGTAGAGGTTTGGAAAGTATACGTTCGAATCAAAAAGGGACATTCTTGATCTGGTTTATCAAGGCCTGGATGTCCATTTGTTAAAACTAAGTTGGTGTCTCCTCAACATGAGAGTTCCTCAAAGCCCTCCGGTACTAATACTACTGTTTATATGAAGTATACTCTTAACTAATGTTAATTGTATCATATAATAACATAATTTATATATATACTATCATTTAAAGTACATAACCGATTAGACTATTTAATATAATTCTTATATTTATCAATTGTGTAGGTGCTAGGTGTGAGAAGCTTAATGAAGATGGATTTCTTCTTTTTACGGACTGTTTTACAATAAGAAAGCAGTCTCCAAAAGCAGACCCTACACGGCTCTCGTCATGGAGGGAACATGTTCAGGTAAATATATGTATTAAGTTTGTTATTATGAACTGTATATTATGCGTTTGTGTCTTCACATTACGTATGTACAATATATACTACAACTTAAGTAGCATGTATACTAGTCACATACTTGAAGTTAGTACTATATGTATATAGACTCAAATAACTCACTTGAAAATGTGTCTGTGTGCGTGTCTAAGAGAGAGAGAGAGAGTTGTTTTTGCTTACATTTCTATGCACAGGTACATAAAGGAGACGAAAGACATCGGACGTCGAGATTAGTGGCTCAGACCGAGTGATGACGATGGTTTTAATGTGGTATTAGCAGATAACTGCCTTAGAGTCTCATTGTACGGCTTAAGCTTTTCTGGAATATTCCAAACCGGGATGCTGTCTGGGCATGGACTGGACACATATCTAAAGCCTTTGAAGCTCCTAAACCGTCGCCTTCTAGGTATGTATTTGTGTCTGTGTGCTAATTTATGTGTATATAGGTGTATGCCGCGTATGTATGCTTGCTTTTGCATGTAGATAGAAGAGAGGCAGGAGAATGGTATACATAACATGTCTCTCTATAGAAGTTGGCCAAATTCCCCGTCTATATAATGGGAGAGGGGGCATATTATATTTATATTTATATGAATAAATATAAACTCCCATATTTATATGAATTAAGTTAAATGTGTGTGTGTGTGTGTGTGTGTGTATAAAGATTTAAATTAAAGCATGTGTCTGTTTTATGATGTATGCTTGGCGTGAGTATATGTATGTGTGTATATATATCCGCATAACATATCAAATAATGCCCAAATGCGACTTTCCAGGCAATATGCACAGTTGAAGTCGATGGAGGAGAAGCAGAGCACTATTGTTGTTGAAAGCGACATTAAACCCGCAAACGCCGGATCCTCTAATGGTATTAATTGTCTATTTTCATTTGACGTTTATCATTAACTTATTCATATATTTGTGTACAGATTCGTTAGTAACTGAAGAACCAGGCACACTACAGTTTATGGTGAACGTGGTTCAGCCTCAGTTTAATCTGCACTCAGAAGACGCTCATGTGAGTTGTGTGATGTACGTGTGTATGTTCACACTCACACTCACACACACGCACACGCACATCCACTTACGTACTTAAGACGTAATTGTTCTTATCTCAATGGAACGATTATGGCACACAAACCACGAGCATATATATATAGTAATAACTCAAAATATTTCGTCTAAATTAAAGATTAATACATTTATGTTATGTATATCCACGGCTCTTAGATATTTGATTTCTTTCATTTTCTTTCATTTTTTCTTTATATGAACTAAACAGTCTGTATCGCGAGTACATATGTTAATATATATTTTGGCTATTGCAGGGGCGTTTTCTTCTTGCAGCAGCAAGTGGGAAGGTATTAGCTCGGTCCTTTCTGTCAATTTTCTCAGTAGGCATCGAAGGTTTTGAAAAGGCTTCTGGATCTGCAGCTGGACAATTGCCTCTGCTCTCCTGGAAAAGACGGTATTTGCGTATATGTTTTTCTATGTGTATTATATATGTAATTGATGGACTTTTAGTGCTTTGACACATTCACATGGATTGTATGCATATAGTCATGTGTATTTATGTATACATGTGTACATAATGTTTTTTTAATCGCTAACTGATTGTTTTACGTGATTAGAGAGCTATCCGTCATTCTAGAGTGTTCAGGCTCACGTTGCACCCACAGACGTCGATCCTGGTGCAGGTATCCAGTGGCTTCCGCGCATTCCCAAGGGAGCGTTGGAAGTCAAACGTACAGGTATAATATGTTTAAACACACAGAAGACGTCTATACACGTACATATATATGCATTTCTGCAGTGATACACATTATAGGCACAAACAGTTACATCTTTGCCAGTGAATATATAAGGCAATCGTCAGTGTAGTTGCATATAAGGTTTATACTTACGATATGTATTGGCAATGGATATTAGGTGCTTTGCTCGAGCGTGTTTTCCTGCCTTGCACGATGTATTTTCAGTATAATCGACATAAGGGAGGAACAACTGACTGCAAGGTAATCTGTGTGTGTCTGTGCGTGTGTGTGTGTAATATACAGATAATGTGTATTTGTAATGTTTGCAGGTAAAGCCTTTGAAGGAGCTCTCTTTCAATTCGCCCAACATTACTGCCACCATGACATCACGCCAGTTCCACATCATAGTCGATGTGCTCAGCAATCTCCTGTTCGCAACGCTCCCCAAGTAAGTATTTGTACCGATTACATATGAATATGTCTATATGTAAGTCCATTTGTTTATTATCTCCTAGTATCATCGATATTAGCATACATTAATGCGGGCATATGCTGCATGAAATTTATCTTACTTAAAGTGATATATATACAATGTTTCAGCCCATAATGTTTATATTATGGATAATTTTAACATGTAATCTTATTCACAGACCACGTAAACGCGAAGAAGAGGATATAGAAGAAGCAACGGACGAGGTTGTGCCAGACGGTGTGGAGGAAGTGGAGCTCGCGAAAATCAAACTCGAACAGGCTGAAAGGGATCTAAGGCTCATTTCCGATGATCTCAGGCTCATAGGGCAGCAATTGTGCACTACTGCTTCGGACGCTGTTGCTAGTCCCGAACAACCTTCTTCTGGAGACTCCCCTGAAGGATCCTTGAACAACAGGGCCTTAACTAGGCAATCTGCTCTTGTAAGTATTTCTTATGTGGTAGTGGCGCCCGAGAGAGAGAGAGAGAGAGCATTAGGTACTAGTCAATATATCTGATGCACTCCACATAGTTGCTATTTTCCCACGTTCTTATATTGAACTGCATTTTGACCATGTAATCATATAGAACTGCATTTATTCTAACCATGTAATATGGGATACCGACGACTTTTACGAGTGTGTGCGTGCGTGTGTGTGTGTGTACATTATGTACATGTCTATGTTAGATGCAGACTGTGTGGATATGTTTGTGTTTATATGCACACAGTTAATAATAAGTTGGCTATAGGTGCGAGCTTTGGAAGTTGATCTAGTCTTGAAGAAAAGGGCACGGAAACAGGCACATTCCCTGGTACGTTTGGCATTGCAAAGGGCTGCACAACAGAGGCTAAGTGAAAAGGAGAAGAAAAGAATCCCGGCTGCCATGCGTATCTCGTGGGCTATCGAAGCAGTTGTCTGGAGTATGCTCTCCGATGGAGGAACATTTGCAGAAGCCATAATCAAGAGCATGGTACAAACAACCTCTCCCCTCCTCCCCTCTCTCACATACACGTTTGTGGTTGTTATCATAAGCACACACATATGTACTATTTTTTCCTTCATCTTTGGTGTCGCACATTAAGTTACTTTTGCAGATACTAAATGTTGATAGAGATTTCAAAGACATAGGTGTGGCACGTTTTACCGTGAAGACTTTTGAGGTTAAAAACGGTTTGAAAGGTTTGAAGCAGGCAAAGTCAGATACGGTTCTTTCAGCGTGGAATCCTCCGGATGAATGGGGAAGGTAAATACTGTGTTTTATTCTAGTGTGTATTTTTGTATGCAAATATATACATGTAGAGAGACACATATACTTAACGCACGCAGCATAAGTGTGGAATGTATTTATGATAAATGCACATAAGTAACACATTACCTCTCAGGAATGTCATGCTTCGGGTCCATGCAAAGCAAGGCGCACCGAAGGAAGGGCATTCTCTGCTTGAACTCTTCCAGGTTCTCTACTATTATTTAATTTGGATATTGTTTTGCAAGCGTATATATACATCTATAGATTGATATTACATATACAAAGGCGTGTTCATTTGTATGTGTGTGTATGTTATAGGCGTAATAACATGTTCACATATCAAATATATCAAATTACGTGTAGTAAGTCTATATATAACTTGCTGCAGGTGGAAATCTATCCATTGAAAATATTTTTAACCGAGGCGATGTATAAAATGATGTGGGATTACTTCTTCCCTGCAGATGAACAAGATCCACGACAACGACAGGTGTGTGCGTGCGTGCGTGCGCTTGTGTACGGCAATTTAATTCATACTTGAGAACTATATACGTTATATTAAATTTATACTGGTATGTTTCTTCTACGTGTGTTGTTATGACACACACACACATACTAACGATGTGGATTTGATTTTTCTAAGTTGTTAAACATACACTTCACTTTTATTTTACATTGCACACACACACACCATACACACACGGTTATGTGATTATTTATTATTTACAGGAAGTATGGAGAGGGACTACAAACTCGGGATCAAAACGCAGTAGAAGAGGGGAATTATTAATTAAGGAAGCCCCAGCTAGAGCAATTGCTCCTGGGACTCCTCCTACGTTACATGGCCTTCACATCCCACAACGTGGAATTGATTTTGCATTGACAGCACAAACATTAACCCATGTAAGTCATAATGTCTCTCTCAGATGCGCGCGCGCGCACACACCCAAACGTGTGTGTGCGCACTTTATATATGTATAAGCTTCGTATATGGGCATAGAATTACAGTAAACAATATATACACACTAAAATGTTTTATAATTAACACTACACACACCCACACACACAAATATATGTCATTAAGCAACATATAATAGACAACCATGTACATCATATTAACATACACGCGCGATGTATTTGGCATTTTATAGTTATCTTACTATATGTAACTTATGTGCATATATATATAATATATTATATATATATATATATATATATATATTAATTATATATATATTATATATATTATATATATTATATATATATATATTATATATATATACAAATACATACATACATACATATTTGTGTGTGTGTGTTTTGTTATTTATATTATTCAATATATCATTAAGAGTTTCTTATAGGTCTCGAAGACTAGGAATATTATACATCAGCGTACATCTTCACTGGACAGGACTTTAAGAGTGGAGGAAATTGAGAAAGGGGAATGTTCTGAACTGGTAATATATGCTGATGCAGCATCACTGGCGAGAAGCTCGACTGTGCCAAGTTCGGAGGATATTCTGGTAGCTATTTCTGCTCCGTTTGCATCTACAGCCATTGATGTGCCTGACTCCGTTACCAAGACGAAGAAATCAAGGGCTGGAAAAGCAGCTCAAGATTACAAGAAAGTGTCAAAGTACCGCAAGCTGGAAATCGATACCATCAAAATCAGCCAGGTATATATAAATATATATTGACGTATATATTATTCATTACATATTTAGCTGATTACGGATACATATGCACATGGATGTGCACATACATACTGTAACAAAATAAACAGAGCTTTATGTTTATATACATTTAACTGAATGTATCACTGGTATTAACTTAAACACGTATACACATAATTATTTACGTCTTGTTGATCATAAGCTCTCTCTCTCTCTCTCTCTCTCTCTCTCTTCTCTCTCTCTCTCTCTATATAATATATATATTATTATATATATATATATATATATATATATATATATATATATATATATATATATCTCTGTGTGTGTGCGTGTGTGTGTGTTTCAATGCATGACACGCACCAATCACATTACTTACGTTTTGCAGGTAGAACTTCTTGTAACATATGCAGGCTCCAAGTTCTCTATCAGCGACCTTAGATTATTAATGGATACGTATGCCAAAACCGAGTTCACTGGCTCGTGGCGTAGGCTTTTTTCGAGTGTTAAAAAGCATATCATATGGGGAGTTCTAAAATCTCTCACTGGAATACAAGTAAGTCCATATGGATACACACACGTATACTCTATATATATTATGGACAATGCTTTGTTTTTTGGCCTAGTTATTTACAAATCCTATAAACTATCAGATAACGCGCCTGTGTATTCATGTGTATGTGTATGTATATATAGGTCATATAGGGTATATATTAATAATATATTAATGATAATATATATATATATATATAATATATATATATATAGAGAGAGAGAGAGAGAGAGAGACATAGTTTATTAAACTTCATTTGGCAAGTTTTAAAGTCTGTGACTGGAAGCCAAGGAAGTGATATATACATGTGTGTATGCATCTTTATAATAGTATGCTTACGAGCATGCATATATACATTCTGCACATATCTATTAGTACCTGTTTATGTAACAACTAAGAATGCCTCTGTGTGTGTGTGTGTGTGTGTAGGATTGTATAAGAGGCCAGGTGATTAAGGTAGTAATTCTTCTTAAATGATATATTTGATATGTAAATTATAAAATTTAAAAGAATAATACTTAAATTATAATTGTAGATAAGAAATGTTATTGTTGTTGCTGTTATAGGGAAAGAAGTTTAAGGACAAGATGCAAGCAGCAGGGAATGGGCCATTTCAAGACAGTGATTCGAACTCAAGTGATAGCTCGACAAGCAAAACACGAATTCGTGAGAAGTTGTCATTCCCCATTCCAATTCTGCAAAAACACGCTGGTGCCGGTGAAGGTGTGTGCTCATGCGTGTGTCGTTGTGTGTGTTACATACACAGTATTATGTTAGCTACCTAATTATATGTGTGTACACGTATAATTAGATATGTGATACACTTGCTTGATTTTAAATTACGTAATAACTTACATATATAAATCTATAGATATGTAAGCTTCGCACAACTTTGAAACAACCTTTATTGTAATCTTGTAAGTAGTTAATATATACATGTGTGTGTGTGTTGTGTGTCTACATTTAGATAAGCCGAGCAATTGTATTATGCTAGAATTTATATGCGGATATGCAGCTCATATTTATTCTGATCTCTCTCTCTCTCTCACACACACACACGCATTCATATCTAAGCATGTATGCGTAGACAGCAGGCACATACCACGTTATATTAGTAAATATATAGGTTTGTGACATTTATATAACCATTTATTATGCAGGGTTTGTTTCTTCTATACGGGGCCTCTTTAACTCTCAGAGCCGTAAAACAAGGGCTCTTGTGCGTACAATGCGTGGGGAAGGGTCTGGTGAACATAATCATCATTATCATCAAAACGAACGAAGTGATGGCGATGGTAGAACTCTACGTTCCAAGTCCAAGCAGCTCCTACGCAGGCACTCCCTGAGAAAACAACGTTCTAACATCTCTAAAGGTACGCGTACATACGCACACATACAGACATGTATAAACATAAGTTGGCATCCACATTTTAAGAATATATGGAATATCAATGAAGTTTTCTCCGTACCCTACATATCCGGTGCAGTAATTTTTGTATATGATACACATGTATACCTGCATACGTATACATCAAACCTATAGACAAGCCTAACACACACACACACTAGAGTACATGATAAAACAACATAGACTGTGTGTGATTGATTTACTATACATCCTCTTACGTCTCATGCTGTACCACATGGTACTTGGTGCTCTCTTCTCTCTCTCTCTCTCTCTCTCTCTATCATGGACTTGTTTACAGGTGCTATTCTTTTGGGGGATAGATATTGTTCATCTCCGCGAGCATCACCATATCACAGTGATGCTGAATCCAGCGGTTCATCTACATACGAAGATTTTGATACATAGTTCACATACACATGTTAATCAATACGGAGCTGCTGCTTGTAATATATACAAATAACCAGGTTGGCCCCTGTAGCTAATTTTTTTTTTTAGAATCTTTTTGCTGATAATAAACAAGCTGTAAAACACACACGGTATGCCAAGTATATTCCATTATAAATCTAATAATAGTTTTTATTAATAAATGTTTTATTTATGTAGAAATTCTTTAAATAAATACACACATAAATCCAGATACCAAGAATATGCCAGTATAATACTTTACAATTTTTTGGAATTTTTAATATATATATATATATTAACAGAATTTAAATAAAACGATTTAAATAACAATTATTAAAAAATTAAACAAAATGACTTCATAATATTTTCTATTAATAGTTATTTTAACCATTTTAACCTTTAAGGTTTATATAAATAAAGAGCACCATTTAGGGTAACACAGAAAAGGAAAGGAACAAACAAACAGCGGGATCACAGATATGGACTATGACAGTTATCTAAGCGATCGAATTCAATACAGCGTTTCGCACTATTACAACTATGAATATCCTGACTGCACAGATGGAGAAGAAGAAGGGAACACATATGGCTAGTAGAACTCACTGGATCTTATCAATTGCATCCTGAGACTCTACACTTAGCAGTGGTGTATATCGATCGATACTTAACTGTAGAGTTTGTTTCTCTACACAATCTGATGCTCCTTGGAGTTACTTGCTTGCTTATCGCAAGTAAATACAATGACAGTTATGTTCAGCTGACTGTTGAACAATTATTTAGCATTACAGAGGGAAGGTATTCTAAAGAAGAGATTATTGAAATGGAAAAGAATATTTTAAAGACATTGAAGTATCAACTTAAGATCCGACAATCGTAACATTCATGAATTTCTTTTTGCAACTCGAACGAGCGTCTTCAAAGCTTGTATATGCTTGTCACTATCTGGCAGATCTCGGACTTGAAGAGTATCAACTGTTGAAATATAGGCCTTCGATGGTGGCAGCATCTGTTCTCTTTCTAGCAAAGCTCATGATGAATCCTGCAGTAGCGCCTTGGGATTGTCGATTAGAACAATATACCAAGTACAGCGAGAATGAGTTACAAGAGTGTGTGGAGGAGCTTTATCAACTGCAGTGCAGTGCACAAGCGGAAGGTGTGCGGCAAAAGTACGGGCAGGACGTATTCGAGAATGCTACTCAGTCGCTATTACCGAAATTCCTCTTGGATGTTTTGTAAACTAATGATTTCTCTCTGGCGTGCCTTTGCCAGTAAATATATATGTTTTTATAAATGTAGATATCGGTGTTTATATACCATATCCATATGTATGAATATACATCATCCGTATGCACGTTTAAGCACGTTCAAACATACATGTGTATATAAAAACAGTTTTATATGTATGTGTGTGCAAACATCACGCACACGCACACACACCCACACCCCATATACATTAGTATTATATGTGTGTGTGTGTGTGTATGTATGTGTGTGTGTGTGTATAAATGAATTTAAAGTAATAAATGTACTATTCATGTACTCGCATAGCTTATAATATCTTATGGAGACTATATTTGTAAGTTTTTGCCTATACTTATTACGAGAGTATATTCTTTACTTAAACCAAAAGGTACCTAATCACTATATATAGCTATAGGTTTTTCTTTGAAATTAGGTTTTGTGTTTCATCCCGCCGTCATGCATCGCTCAGGTTGGTACAAGAAGATCTCTTCATATTCACAAATTCTCATGCACTGTTCTTGCAGGATCAAGCTTTTTCCCAAATCCGACAGAAGTGGTTGAAGCGGATTGCAATCCTACACTGGGAAGTCACATAGCTCGGAGGTTAGTGGAGATCGGTGTTACAGATGTGTTTGGTGTTCCCGGAGATTTCAATTTGGTACTTCTCGATCAGTTGATCGAACAGCCTGAATTGAAGTTTATCGGCTGCTGCAATGAGCTCAACGCTGGATATGCAGCTGATGGTTATGCCCGATCTCGAGGTGTTGGAGCTTGTGTGGTTACTTTCACAGTTGGTGGTCTCAGTATTATCAATGCTATTGCTGGTGCTTATAGCGACAATCTGCCTGTCATTTGCATTGTGGGTGGTCCCAATTCCAATGATTATGGTACAGCCCGGATCCTTCATCACACAACTGGGCTCCCTGATTTCTCTCAAGAGCTTCGTTGTTTCCAGCAAGTGACTTGCGCTCAGGTATGGTGTCTGTGTGTGCGTGCGTGTGTTTCGTTTCTCTAAACACCTTTTTAATTAGATGGTGATCCAAAATCTTGATGATGCTCACCAGCTCATCGATGACGCTATTTCCACTGCACTACGTGAGAGCAAGCCGGTTTATATCAGTGTTTGCTGCAACCTGGCTGGTATGCCTCATCCAACTTTTAGTCAGGAACCTGTTCCTTATGCTCTCAACCCCAGGTATGAAAGCACACAAACACAAACATACACACAGGTATTAACTTGGTACTGTACCAGGGTGTCGAATCCCCAAAGCTTGAAAGCAGCAGTGGAGGCAGCCGTGGAGTTCTTGAACAAGGCAGTTAAGCCAGTTTTAGTTGGAGGCAGCAAGATGAGGAGTTCAAAAGCCCAAGATGCATTTGTTGAGCTTGCTGATGCAGCTGGTTATCCTGTTGCTATCATGCCATCTGCGAAAGGGCAGTTCCCAGAGACTCACCCTCGCTTCATTGGGACTTACTGGGGTGCAGTTAGCAGTCCTTTCTGCTGTGAGATTGTCCAGTCTGCAGATGCTTATCTCTTTGCAGGTGCGCACATATACACAAACTTAAGAAGTGCGGACAAAACTAATCAATTGGTTTTATAGGTCCTGTCTTTAATGACTATAGCTCAGTGGGATACTCTCTCTTAATCAAGAAAGAGAAATCTGTTGTTGTTCAAAGTGAGAGGGTTACCATTGGAGGCCAGGTTTCCTTTGGATGTGTTTTAATGAAGGATTTCCTCAGAGAACTTGCTAAGCGGATAACCAGGAACGAGACTGCATATGAGAATCACCAAAGGATATACATCCCTCCCGGTGTTGTGGTTTCCAACAGTAAAGAGGAACCTCTTCGTGTCAATATCTTGTTCAACATATTCAGGTATATGCATATGTAATATTTACATCACACAACACACACACACACACACAATAACGTTGGTGGTGTTATAGGAAATGCTAAACAAGGATACTGCGGTCATTGCTGAAACTGGTGACTCTTGGTTTAACGGTCAAAAGCTCAAGCTGCCAGAGGGTTGTGGGTAAGTTATGTTTCTTATGTTTTTAAGTCATTGATTTATATGATACTAATTAATTATGTGTATAGATATGAGTTTGAGATGCAATATGGATCTATTGGATGGTCAGTTGGTGCCACCTTGGGTTATGCACAAGCTGCCAAAGACAAGCGTGTTATTGCCTGCATTGGTGATGGAAGTTTTCAGGTATGGCGTGTATATATTGTTTTTTATGTGTTATCTAGTAATTATAAATACTTACATAAACACGTTTCTTGAATGTATTTTCTTCAGGTGACGGCTCAGGATGTATCTACAATGATTCGATATGGCCAGAAGAACATTATATTCTTAATTAATAATGGTGGATATACTATTGAAGTCGAAATACATGATGGCCCATATAACGTGATTAAGAACTGGAACTACACTAAGGTTGTGGATGCTTTCCATAACGATGAGGGCAACTGTTGGACTGCCAAGGTATATATACACATACACACACACACAGTAATAACTTAAGTATGATGTTAATTAACACTTTGTTTAACAGGTGACAAACGAGAAGGAGCTGGAGGATGCCATAAACAAGGCAGAGACGGAGAAGAAGAATGCGCTTTGCTTTATAGAATGTATTTTGCACAAGGATGACTGCAGTAGTGAGCTCTTGGAATGGGGTAGCCGGGTTTCTTCTGCAAATAGCAGACCTCCAAATCCTCAGTAGAACATAGTATGCGAGGTTTTGACATGAGATTTTATTTGAGACAAATAAAAGTTAAGTTCATATACCATTGAATTATATGTCTATATATGTGTTATTATGTATTATTAACCAAAACATTGGTGAGATATACTCGTGAGAAGTTGATAATCGCACTTAGAGATGCTTAATGTAATTATATATGGTTATAATATATATAGGATCTCTCTCTACACGCACACGCACACACCAAGTACACATGAAATATTGAGCTCAGTATGAGCTACTTTTTATATATATGCCTTTGATGGTGCACGAAAAGACATCATATATGTATATACACAACTTATATATTGTGTATTGCTTGCTACATAATACCTGAGGTGGTATTTGCTCTCGTGTGTGTGTGTTAATAGAAATATTTAGAATATTATATTGAAAAAGTACACACACACACACACACACCACACACACACACACACATATATATATATATATATATATATATATTATGACCAAATTATCAAGTGAAACTGTTGACACTAATAATTATATTTGTGGTGAACCAAAATTTAAGAAATTTTTAGAATTATCAAATTATAAATTCTCTATGATTTCTTAAATTGATATCAAGGTATAAGAAATTAGAGATGATTAAATGGTTTTTATTTGCTTGAATGCCGCAATAAAAAATGTATATATGCTAACATTAAAATATTTATGCATAATATTAATATTTTAATATATAGTTCATTAATTTATAAAACAATATATAAATATTTACATTATAGCATGGGGCTCTTTCTTTTGTTAGAAAAACATTTCTAATTTCTAAAGTTACATATATTTCTTTTATTAGTTAATTTTTTAAATAAATTTATAAGGTCTCTCTATACATTTATATTAATAAGTAAAAACCTTGATCGAGTGTAAATTATTAAATATTAAAAATTATAAATGAGTAGAACTAACTCCATATTAAATAGAAAAATAATAAAGTTTATGGGTAGGGTAAATATGGAGGTTAACCATAATATGACAATTGGAGTTAGTTACATATTTATCTTTATATATATATAGGAGTTTCGTATTTTTTTTATATTTATTGTGTAGTATTACGGGGTCTTACATTGGTGAAAACATTGAATACTTTTTAAAAAAGAGTTTCTTTTCTTGTGCTTTTATTTTTTTTATTATTATGAAACAAAAGTTTTTTAATCATTCGATATATATTATATTTCAAGTAATTGTTTTAACATTTATAAATTGTGTAATCGTAACACTTTTAAGATACTCTTAACACATGTTTATTATTAACTTATACATTTTCTTATATTATAACAAATCATAATTAAATAATTACATTTTCTAAATATTATTCTTCAATAGTACAATAAATGTTCATTATTAATTATGTTTTAAATTGATGATCAACATTGATTCGCTCTTTAAAAAATTCTAATTTAACTTTTGAAAAGCTAAAGATTTGACAATGCCTTTTAATAATTTCATAGTTTTAAATAAATAACAAACAAATTTAATATGAATTTTATTATTAGATTTTGTGATTTTTTAATGTAGGTTTATTTCACTTTGTTTGATCATAACATTATGTCATGCTCTTCAATTTAATATTGTGGGTCTGTATATTATGTTTTATCACTTTAAAAAGAGGGTTTTTTATAATATTCTAAAGTAAATCACACATACTCAAAGACAATTACTTCTAATACCTTGATATTCGTATTTAAAGTGTTAAGGAATAATAACAAATTATTTATTAAATTTATGATATTTTCGATCATATTTATCAACAATGTCAATGATTTTCTAAATGTAATCTTAAATTTATAAAAAATAAATTGTCATAAAATTAATAACAAACTGCATAATAAATTTGTTTTAACACTTGATTCAAATGACAAAGTTGTTCAAAAGTATTGTCTAAATATGTGATTTCCCAAGTGCTAAATTAACTTTTTTTAAGAGCAAATCAATGTTATTCATAGATTTTAGTGATGGACGTATATACATACAAATATATACGTATATCGTGTGTAAAACCTACAACACAAATATTAATGTTCGGTGTCTATATTTCACTTGATAGCTTGACCATAATATATATATATATATATAAGACTATATTACATAGTACTATTATCCATTATTCACATAATCATAATAAGAAAATATATATATAGATTCAATTCTAAAACAATGGTCCCAGCGATGTAAAAGACGTGATAACCACTACACCATGGAATTTTCAGAATAATATTTAAGAATATCCCCACACACACACACGCATATATTCTTTATAACCTTCAATGTGTTGATTTACTAACATACTTTCAGAACACTGATTAGGAAAGGGTTGGGTTATGGGCCTTATATATATATATAATATATATTATATATATATATATATATATATATATATATATATATATGCATATGTAAATTTCGAATGAGGCTAATGAACATTACACTCAGGCTGAGCAGCCATTCAGATTATTATCCCATAAACCCAGCATACGTATATAGATAGATATATACATACATGCATACTTACATATTACATATATGAATGCTGGGGTTCATTACAAGGGATATTGGCATGTCATTACACACAACATATATATGGACATATAAGTCTCTGTACTACTCAACATCATCAAGAGTGTGCTCCTATTCAAGCTTGGGTTGCTATCTCTAGTACTTCTTGCGCTGGAACTTAAGTGAGACCTCCATGATTGGCAAGAACATACTTACACATGTATAGACATAGATAAGTTTATGGTGTGTATGTAATTTGTATAGAAGGAATAACAAGCTGAGACGTCCCAAACATAACTCCGATTTGTTTAATATGGGGTACTAATACTTAAAGAGAGCTAATAAAATACTCAAAACATGACAATAACACCATTCATACGTATACATTCAATGTTTGTAAACTCAACTATAAATAAATGGTCCCAGCGAGGTTCGAACTCGCGACCTACTGCGTGTAAAGCAGACGTGATAACCACTACACCATGGAACCTTCATACAATAATATTTAAGAATGTTCAGAATTATATACGATATTATATAGATACGTATTCTATACAAGCAGAAAGTCACATGGCCATAATAATATAAGGTGCAGGTTCAATGTGTTGATACTATTATTAACTTTGTTTCTATAGGGGATATTCTTGGGATATACCTCATTTCTTATTGGGAACTTGGTTAATAACAACTACCTTACAAGACGATGGATCTCAATTTTCGTTTTTTTTTTAATTGAGAGAGAGAGAAAGAAAGGGTGTGTGTGTGGTGTGTTTGTGTGTGTGGTGTACTTGAATGTATGGCTCAATCCTATACGACAAGACATCATATATGTATATATCTGCATGCGCACACACACACACAAATACATGCACAACTTATATATTGTGTATTGCCTGCTCTATATAGACATAATATCTTATGTGGTTTGCTCTCTTCCCGTGTGTGTGTGAGAGAGAGAGAGAGTTAATAGAAGTATAAAACAAAGTAAATTTTGTCACCTGTTATAATCAAAGTCTTAATTAACATCATACTTAAGTTACTACTGTGTTTTGTCACCTGTTATAATCAAAACATCAAACTTAAGTTATTACTGTTGTGTGTGCAGTATATATACGGTATACCTTGTTGCCCTCATCGTTATGGAAAGCATCCACAACCTTAGTGTAGTCCAGTTCTTAGTCATGTTATATGCGCCATCATGTATTTCGAATCGATGAAACTTCTCAACGAATTTTAAACTTAGAAAAAAGAATGTATCTTTTTATTTTTAAATAATATATTATAATATATGTAATTCTTGTATTATTTAGCTCCAGTTATTTTTGAAACCTGCCAGATCCTACGGTCAGTGGGTCAGTCATTTAAATTACCGCCGTAAGATTATTAGAAACTACGATTCACGGTAGTGCACGCTGTGTTGTGTGCGCGTGAGTGGGCAATAGACGTAGACGTAAACCGATCTTTACGAGGGTTTAGAGACGGGGCGTGGAAAAACATATTGGCATTCCATTATGTGTGTGTGTGTGGACATATAAATCTCTGTCCGCCAGACACTACTACTCATCAGCATCAAAGACTCAAGAGTGTGCTCCTCTTCAAGCTGCTCATCTAATATCTTTAGATCTTCCCAGTGGAACTTATTGGTAAATCTCCATGATTGTGTTCTACATTGGTTGAACATACTTACACACTATTGACACGCATACGTTTATGCTGTGTATGTGATAGGTGAGACCCATTTGTTTAATATGTTGTTTGGCATAGCAACTTATATACTTAAAGAGAGAATGACCTTTCGTATATACATTCAATGTTTATCTAAATATTTTACTAACATATAAGCTCAACTCAAAACGAATGTTTATCTAAATATTTCACTAACATATGGTCCCAACGAGGTTCGAACTCGCGACCTACTGCATGTAAAACAGACACTACACCATGGAACCTTCAAACATAATATTTATGAATATCCAGAATAAGATACTTGATATCATAGGCTCATAGCTATCAACGTGATACTCACGGGAAGAGAGTAAATACCATAAATATAGAGCAGGCAATACACAATATATAAGCATACATCGTGTGTGTGTGCGCACGCATGCAGATACATACATATATGATGTCTTTTCGAGGACCCATAACCATATGTATACATACATGAACAACACAATATATATATTAAGAGTAGCTCACCTTGCATATATAGTTGTGTTGAAGAAGCAGATTGCATGTACACTTGTGTCTATATAGATAGCTAGACACACACACACACATAGAGAGAGAGTGTGTTATGTAGTGTGTTATATGAAAAAGGTTTATGTCTGTATTTTTACTTATGTAATTTCAAATTTTATTTATATTAAATATATTACATTATAATTACTGATTTAAAATTAAAATTATAAATTAATAAATTTAAGTATTTTCATTTTAATTTTAAAATTAGTAAGGATTTCATTAAACCTCAGATTTAAACCGTAAAATAAAAAATATGCTAAAATTAAAAATCTATATTTTAATTTTAATGTTAATATCACATACTGTTATTTTTAACTTAATTCTTGTTTACTGTAGGTGCAGTTTTATATTTTATAGCCTAAATTTGATTTGTAAATATAATATCATTAGAAGAGATTAAAAAAATAGTTAAAAAATAGAAATTAAGATAAGATTTTTTAAGAATGTATAAAGATTGATTAATAAATCTTATAATTTTAATTGTTCAAAACTGATTAAAGGAAATTATACTTGTATATTATATTACAGATATCCTTCAAATATACATTAATACAATGGCCAAGGTGACTTTGTGTTTATTATGTACGTCTATGTACAGTAACGACAACATATTATTTTAAGTTTTATAAGCTCACAGAAAAATATAAAATATATTAATATATAATAGGAATATTCTCAAACAATAATGATGTAGTGCCTCGTCGAGCACATATTGTTTGAAATACATAGCTTGGGTTGATATTATATATAATTATACGTAGTGAATATCAAGTTTGAAGGCTATTAGGACCATGATGTGATATATAAATGGTTTAATTGTATGTAATATATACAAGATTTTGTAAACATTAAAAACCGACGGTCACATGGAGTAATAGGTCGCGAGTGCAAACCTTCTTGTTTTACCATTCCAATATTTATTATATAATATGCATGCATATGTAATTTATATACACGACACACACACACACACACACACACACACACACCCACACACCACACACACACATATACATATATATATATATATATACACATACATACATATCTGGGATACACGTTTTGAGGATTTCGTTTTCTTAATAAAGTAGTTATTGGAAAAACTATGTGTCTCTCCCCTTCTGTATTTTTTTATCTATCTCATTTGTATAATAATTCTTAATTCCAAGTCGAGTCAAAAAGTCAACGGTCAATATCAGTGGTCAAATCAACATTTAAGTGCAAACTGGTTCGTGATAAGCATTGACCATGAATTAAATTCAAATTTTAGCCAGCCTGATATATATATATATAAGGAATTAGTAATATCTTGAAAAGAGATACTCTTGAGAATATTCTTCAGCTTGCTGTAAAAGAAAAAAAATGCATTTAGGTGTTAAATATATACAAATCTATTATAATGTCTATAGTATTATAATGTACATAGCAATGATACACATAAATCTTTATTCATATATAATAGGACATATAACACACTACATACATCGGCATTTTGACTTGATATCATAGTGTGTGTGTACACGTGTTATGGTTTTAAGTTACTTATGTGTGTGTGTACTTCTATAAACTCTCTCTCTCTATATCTATACACAATACTGAAAATTTAAGTGTGCATGCAGTCTGCATAACTGTATATGCAAGGTGAGCTACTCTTATATGTGTGTGTGTGTGTGTGTGCGCATACACACAAGTACCTTATAACCATAGCACATGTGTACACACACACCTATGATATCAAGTTGCAAAGGTTTATGTGGTAATAACCTGAATGGCTGCTCAACCTGCTTTACGTATGTACTTCTAAATAAGATCAAATATATATGTAAGATATTCTCAAATATTATTATTGAAGGTTCTATGGTGTAGTGGTAATGACGTCTGCTTTATAATACAGTAGGTCACGAGTTCGAACTTTGTTTATAGTTTGGAGTATATATATATTATCTTACTTGCATTGTTTATAGTCTGGAGTATATATATATTATCATTACATGTGTATCTCAACCATTACATGTGTGTGTGTGACGTGTATATATATACATATAAATAAATATGTATATTATATAAACAGAGTTATCGTGTGTAAAACCTGAATTGTAAACATAACCGCTACACAGATATTAATGTTTGAGAACGTATGTATATATATGTTACGTGTATATATACGTAACTATTCTATATAATATTTAAACATAATGTTTATTATTTTACATTATAACGTGGTCATAATATATATAAGACTATATTACATAGTCCTATATAAAAATATATAAACACAAAAGATCCCAAGCGAGATTCGTTTGCGCGACCTAAAATCAGATAACCACTACACCGTGAAACCGTCACATACTATATATATTATTATATATATTATATATATATCTGTGTGTGTGTGTGTGTGTGTGCGTGTGTGCTATGTGTATATTGAATGTTTATCTAGCTGGATAAATACAAAAGTTAACCATAATATATTGTGAAAGTTATTAATTTATCTAACCATGAACTAACTCGTGTTCATTAGTTGATCCACTCTTGTCCCTCTTCTTCCCTCCCTCTCTCTCTCTCTCTCTCTCTCTCTCTCTCTCTCTCTCTCTCTCTCTCTATATATATATATATATATATATAGAGAGAGAGAGAGAGAGAGAGAGAAAGAGAGAGAGAGAGTGTTTATACAATGTTGTATACATGTGCAGCATGTTGCATGTGTATATGTGAGTATTTCAACTATTGGAATGTACTATTTTACATGTTTAATTTAATATTATATATTAGAAAACATACACACTTTATAAACATGGATAAACAAAAAGAAAATCATATTCCTCTTGTAAAATAAAGTGTTAAAAAATAATCCATTATATATTATAAAATACATACACATATTTATATATAGTGGAATTAAAATAATTCCATTTCAATTTACATCCAAGTCTACTGACAGATAATTATGCATGCATTGTATATCTGAATGTATGTATATGATATACCTATAAGGCGTTGGCAAGAGGACCAACCATTTGATTATTAACACTTATGTAAGGCATTAATCTATAGCAGTGATTAAATTCGTAGTGCTACGGAAATGATTAATTACTAATTTAATTACTAATTTATTAATTATTAATCCATAACATTTTTTTACTACGGCATATAATCACTGATTTATATGCATATGTATTTGTTCGCATTTGTATTTGAATGCATATTAAATGTATGATGTACACGAGTGAGTAAACACAAGATTTGAAACATGGAGTGGAGTTAAAGCTCAAAAGGATATGCAGCATAAACATCCAATCCCCCGGAGAGCATCTCCCATTTGTCAGCAAACATATCGTAAGCGTATGAAGGGATTCGCTCGTCAAAGGAAATGCATACGTCGCCAGCGTTTCCAGAAGAACATGCCTATATCCACAATGTCTTCTGATTTTTCTGGAAGCAAGTGCAGAGCAAGGTTGACACACAGCTCCACTCCTTGTCTTTCTCTTTAAACTCCTCTATAGTGATTGTCCTACGGAGTTCACCATTTACGTTTTGCAGGTGCACCAGTAAGAGCTTTCCTGCATACCAAAGCAACTATGAATCTATTCACCTTGTGGGTGAGTATTTCCTACCTGCACATATCACCAGCCTAGGTTCGTCACAATCTCGCAGCCCATACGCCTACAGAGTTGAGAGGGAGAGGTGCTTACTTCACTCAGCACATCCATGGAGTACAACGTAGCATCTATAAATCGGGCTCTGCAAGGAAGAACAAGGTAGAGCCGCGTAGAGCGCGCACACTTGGAGCCTGTCTCACTCGTTCCGCACATCATATACTCTTCTTTTGGTAGCCTCCAAAGATTTGGTCGCCCATCTTCCGTTACTGAAGGTATACTTGCACTTCCCTCACTATTTCCCCAACGCCTTCACTTACCCATGCTAATAATAAAAACGATACACCTGCCCTAGAGTGCCCACACACACATACTATAGGATAGCACGTACCTTCTATGAACACAATAACGTAGGAGGAATCATCCAAAATGTCCATCCCAGCGAATAGCAAATGATGACAGGATGGTCTGTTCGGCAAGTGGATAGAATGGCCTTGTGACATGACGGTGACCCAAAGTCCTTTTTTACTGCAAACGCACGTAAGTGTACCCTTGGAAGACACAATGAAGCTGGTCCGGGAGTCATAGTTCCATGAAGATTGAAGCCATGCTTGCTCTGCCTTGCTGTATATCACCGGCGCCTTGTCACACGCTACTATTACATAGGACTTTTGGGCGTTCGCTGCTCCATTACCCTACATATATGCATAATGTGTGCTGTGTTTTTATATACGTGTGTATCCACACATAAGGTATATGTACCTGGAGTAGCGTTCACACCAGGATTTAGATACACTCGAAAACGACACAATGCACGAATAGGAAGGTAATACAAAAGGTTGAGCTGAATTTCAAGGTAACTCAGCCCAAATGGTGGCTCCAGTGCTACTAAATTCTTCTTGCACTTCTTATCAATGTATCCATCCCATTCCATCTTCCTCTTGCACCTGGAGGAAAACAAAAAACATTAAATTATATTAAACACAGATTTATATCTTAAAGAGATTGTATGAAAGAGAGAAATCTAATCCAGTGTACTAAATGAAATTGAACGAATTTTTACAGCAGCCCAATTGGGCCACGTGTCAAAGACTGATTCGGTAAATACGTGTGTGTGTGTGCGCAAACCTCTTTTCCATACTCGAAGAAAGCCCTAATAACCTTTTATTCTAAGAATATATGGCCACGTTAAACTTTGTTTAAGAAATGGTATTTAAGTTTTATTGAACTTGTACATGTTTATTTATTTAAATCATGTGTTAAACTTGTTGAGTTTACCATTTTCAAATTTTATTGTAACTTGTTTATAAAATATACATATAAATATATGTATATATAGATATAGCAAGGGATTACATCAAACGTACTCATTGCTTAACTAGTTTACCAAACAGACTATTAATCATTTTGAACTTCAGTTAATTAGTAGTAATAAATCTGTTTAAATATCGTGGAAAGAATGTATAATGCCCATCATATTTAGCACTTGTAAGCTGTTCAGTTTATAAACCACTAGAATTTCAATTTTATTGTAAAAACTCAATACATTTGTATAATTAAGTCTTACTCTAACTAAATGATTTAACCATTCTATATTCATGGAGTATTAGTTAGTATCTTGCTATACTAGCTATTTATATTTGTTTACACATATATTACTGTATATAGTTGCTGATATATGCCAACCACAACAAGCTGAATGCATTTGCGTTGACAAGAAGGCACATGCCTGGTAGATGCAATTTCACGACGCAAACAAAGGAGTTACTGAGAAAACAGAGGGCGTTTATGGATACATTTCGGGAAGAAAAGAGTGAGGAAGAGGTGATTCCACGCTATTATAAGCTCAATTACTAACCTCTAAGGTATTGAAATAAGTAGATACGGGATGACTTTGCCAAGTAGCTCGAGAGCTTGCTGAATGAACACGTGAACTTGGCACATTGTTATTTCGACAGCACTTAACAGCGCCATCCAAGCTGCAGAACACTCTCCAAATCCACTAGCCCTCACCAACTTTCTCCGCTTCACTCACCAGCCCGGCACGTCCCAAGAGTCCACAATACACACAACATGGTCCAACCTCACAGTTAACCCGTAGTCATATCCCATCGAAACAACACTTCCCACCCTCTTTTCAACGCGCCTGCGTGTACACACGGTTCAAAACCGACCAAACGTGGTTTATTGGGCTGTACACCCTCGGATCCATCCTGTACAGAGCTTGAAACGCCCCATTCAAGTCCCCAGCATGTACATAAGCTGCTAGTAAGGACGTCCAAGTTATCACATTCTTCTCGCACTCATCTCGCTCAATGCTCCTCTGCCTCAACCGGACAAGCCACACCGGCCGTACATGTTTATGAGCGAGTTTGAAACCTCGAGCTCATGCACCGATCTCGCAACCTCAGAATGCAACATCTTCCCAATGTTCAAGGCACGGACCTTCCCACACGTCCAGGGCACTTATGTAAGTGTGAGAGGTAGGCCGCAGCCCCTCCATGTCCAGGAGTGCCAGCGTTGGAGAAGCCATCTCACCGTTCCCGGCTTGTGAATACGCTTGTGATCATCGTGTTCCAGGTGACTATATCCTTCCTGGGGATCTCGTTAAAGACTCTTCGTGCCCTTGACTTCTCCCGTTCTGGGCATATGCAGAAATCAAGGTGTTCCACGTGATTGAAGTCCCTGTACTTCATTGTACGGAAGACACGCTCGGAAGCATCCACCCGTGAGTACTTACCGTACATTTTGATGAGGAGCATTTCCGACTTCTGTGCTATCGAACAGATACCCACTTACAACAGCCACAGCGTGGAGGGAAACACCTTCGGAAAAGAGCTGCCCAGAAGAACATGCATCGATAGCGCTCATGAGCGTGACGGCATTCAGTCTCGCTCCCTCGAGGTTCATCCTGTGGAAGATGTGTAAGGTTCCAGTGGATAACCAGCCGAGCATACGCTGCAATAAGGGAGTTCCAAGTGACTGTGCTCTTGCATGGCATTTCATCGAACAGTAGCTTTGCATCCTGTAAATGCCCGTTACGTGCGTATGCAGCGAGCATGAGGTTTCCTGTGAACACGCTCCTGTCGGGGAGCTGGTCGTACACGGAACGAGCGTCCTCAACGCAGCCGCACTCTCCGTACATCCTCAGGAGGAAATGTGCAAGGTGGGGATCGTTGCTGTGGCCGGCCTTGCGTATATGTGAGTGGATGAGCTTTCCCAGGTGAAGGCATTTTGTTCTGCAGCATTTTTTGTAGTAATGATGCATACACCGGAGATGATTCGTGGATGCCCTGCTGTTCTGCCCACCTTAATGCGGCTTCTTCTTCCAGTGTAAGGCAAATAACGCATGAGGAATAAACCATGAATTTCTAAATACGAAAACTATAATACTTTTCAATATAAGAATGTTAAAGCTTGTTTAAATTTTCATATTTTTAAGGCATTAGAAATATAAAAATTTAAATACTAATGGGAAATTATTTTTCAATACAATTTTAAGTAGAATTAGGTTTTTCGTTTTATATATACATAATCATAAATGAATATATATATATATATATATATAAATGTGTCACTGCATAAATAATTATATATGTTTTTTATTAATAAGATTCATGTGACCGATTATGAAAATTTTAAAGGCATTGTATTATTTATGCTTAAATTAAGAAATATGATTTACTTATGAACACTTCCGATGGGTCACGATTGAATTTAAAAGTAATAATAAGAATATTAAATTGATTTTTTTTATTGACAAATTATTATGTAATACACAAAATTAACTTAAATATTATAAGATTTATAAATTAATGGTCTTGTAGATTATATTATTATTATCATTTTATTGAAAGTTTACTAAAGAAGACTATTATGATTCAATAAAATGAAAGGGATTATAATTATAAGGTTAAGTAAACATGATACAATAAAAATTGAAATAATTTTTTATAAAAATTCCATTTTGAATTTATACATTTTATACATAATAATCATTTTTAATTTAAAATTATTCATAATTATGATAAATTAATAATATTAAAAAAGAATTTTTAAAAGAAAAGTGAAAATAAATAAAGATGTAAAATAATTTTATTAAATATAAAAATCTATTAATACTTTAGTAAGAATTTATTTATACACAATGAATATTTGACATTATAGATTTGTGTATAATTTTTCTAAACATAAATTTTTAAACACAATTTGTAGCATAAATATTATTAAATTAATAATTGACTCATAATTGTTAAGCATGAGTGATTGCGGACGGAATCACTAGTAATTATTTAAATCATATTAATATATTAAAATAAATTATTATAATTTAATTTTTAATTTTCTTTCTTAATCAAATATAGTTATTTTATTTCTATTCTTTTATTTATATAGTAATGCATTTGTTTTTACATTGTTGTCCCTAAATTAATTCAAATAAGAATAAAAAATAAAATGATACATATAAAGTCTTATAAAGAATATTATAAAATATAATTAAAAAAAGTTATATTATCACAACTTGTTAACATTTATACAACCATATTAAGATTTATTTATTTTTTGATCCCACAGTAGTTAGTTTAATTAAATTATTTTTATATATTAATGTGAAGGCCAAACACAATATAATTATGTTTATCTTTATAAAAGAATGGTGTCGGTTGTGATGGCTATGACTATTTTATATTTATAATTATTATTATATATAATTATAATTATATCAAGTAAAATCACGAAGAATAATAAATAAATTAATCACACTGAAGGTATAATAAAACATTCATTATTAATAATAGATTTTTCTTCTTTTTTAATACATAAATGTCTCTTTATGCAAATGTTACTTCTTATAAAATTTAAATTTTTTATATAAATTACACACATTAATGATTTTTTATATTTTAATATATAGTACAATATATTATAATGCCTCTTTTTATTGTACAAATATAAAAACTTTTAACACAATTATAATTTGTCATAATTAAATAAATTTTTAATTTGAATCATTTTTTTCGATTATGAAACTTATTGTGAGGTTGTTATTATTTTAAAGAAAGAAAAGAAGAATATACTTGCATATATAAATAATAAATTTAATTATAATTTTATTTAAATTTTATACAACTATGTAAATAAATTTTTTTAATGTTATTTTATATGTTTTTTTATAAAGGAACCTACTTCCTTTTATGTAAATTCTTTAATGTTTCTTTATAAATAATAAAACATGTTTTTTAAATAAAAAAGATGCAATGCAACAATATTTTATCATTCTTTTATTCTTTAAAAACATGTTCAACAACATTTTTTCATCTATAAATATAAATTTTTATTTTGAATAGTTATAAAATAAGTTTAATGTATGATTTTACTTCTTATTTTTTGATAAACTCATGTAACATAATTATAAAAAAAAATCTTACATATTAACATTTGGATGTTGCTATAGAATATTATATGAAGAATAAAAGTATATAAAAACTTTCAAATGTGTGTTGCAGTAATTTCTCAATAAGTGACTTATACTTATCCGTCACAAGATATATGTGTATTTATGTGTATATTATACATGTTCATTATTAATTTAAGAATTGTCGTGTAATTTAAAATGAAGTAAGAGAACATACTGCGTATAAAGTAATATATATTTATAATTTGTTTAATTTTTATATATGAGGAGTCTAACTTGTATTTATAATCATAAAAATAAAGATTCTTTAATTCTACATTTATTTTATTTTATATAGTGCATATATATTTGAGTTTAAAGATATTAAATAAAATAAAAATAAAATTAAAAACCAACATATAAATTCTTATAGCATGGAGTACTAAACATATTTTAAAATGAAAAAGACTTAATGCACTTCTTCTAATTCTAATATTTTTTCCTTTTTATAATGCATTTATACTTTTACATAGGATTTGTTTGTATCACATGATGTTGTTTATGCTATTATTGTTCAGTTGCATTTTCATTAGATAGAAATATTTTCAGTAATTTAAAGGTATATTTAAATTTAAAATTTTAAAAAGATATAGACAGGTTCGTTGTACATATGTTATTACCACTGATCGTTAAACATCATTCTAACGAGCGTTTTTATTATTAAAATTAAATAAAAAATTAATGGCCTTACATTAAGGACCTCAATTATTTATTATTGAGTTCTAAACATTCATTTAAAATTACATTTATTCATAATCCATTAAATATGTATTAAATATACAAAGGTTTATAAGCTTTTAGTACTCCATGCCAGCTATTTGAAAATAAAATAGTGCCAATGAGGAGGACAATCTACAGGTGGTTGCATTAACCTTGAAGTTCTTTTTAATTTATATCTTTTAAATATATATAAAATAATTAAAATAATTAACTAATAATAACTAATTAAATAATCATTAATAATAAAACATTCTTATGTTATATATATATTATTATTATACGTACACATTATTACTGCTATATTGTATTGAGCTTTATATTACATGTTTATACACTCACTCTCTCACACTCTCTCTCTCTCTCTCTATATATATATATATATATACATACACACACACAAATGTACAGTAATACTAAATGAAAAGAAGTGGAGTAAGGCATTATATATATATATATATATTATTACTTATATTTAAACGTGTATTTAAATTTTTTTATTTTTATATAGTTTCGATTTTAAAATGTTGTTTGTTAAACAAAATAATGATGTGAAACCCGCATTGTTGATCACCTTGCTTTACCATGGAATTATATATATAAAAAAATAATTCATTAGAGCTTGAATTAAGAATTTTAAACATAATTATTTTTTCTATATTAATGTACTCTTATTTCATATATGAGAGTAGGCTTTTCTGAAGTATAAATAAGGTAGTTTACTACCATTATTACATGCTTTAGGTTTATTATACTAGTATGTTTAGTATATTATTCCAATTATATATGATATACGTTTAAATATGGGTGCGTGTTTAACAACATTTAATAAGCTTCCTAAAATTAAAATGATTAAAAGCTCGATCTTTAGATACACACTATATATACATAAAGGGACGCAATGTTTTAACAGTGCACAGCGTATTGTCGATGTCATTGTAATACACGGGCACGGAGATGTGTGGCTTCTGCCTCCAGCTTGTTGTTTATATATATATGTTGTATGATAATTTAATTTACGATTATACATACACATGCATACATGTGCGGGTGTGTGTTGAAGAGGACAGCGTATCTATCTGTTTATTTATATATATTATTTCATGAAACAATATTATTATAATAACATAGTCTTTATTAAACCTACATACAGTATTACATCTATCCAGAATCACCTGCACAACTCACACATAGTGTGTGTGTACGAATGACGTAACTTCGGGTCACAGCTGCCACAGTTCGTCATCATCCAACGGCACCAATTCGTCATCATCATCCAACGGCACCGGTTCGTCGTCATCCAACGGCATCTGCATCATCAGCTTCATCAGATGGGCATTACTAAATCCATCCAACGGCGTGGGCATCGTTATCAATTCAGATTGAAAAGACTCGTTACTAGATTCATCCTCATCCACCAGTTGAATGCCAGACTCATAGTGAACATTCTCCTGCATATTCATGCCATAGTGAACATTCTGTTGAATATCCTCCTCCTGGCCGTAGTGAATATTCTGTTCGATATTCTCCTCTTGTGGAATGTTCTCCGCATATTCATGTTATAATGAACATTCTGAAGAATATCCTCTTCCTGAATACTCTCCTGCATGCCGTAGTACATATTCTGTGGCATATTCTCCACTTGCAGATAATTATTCATGCCATAGTGCATATTCTCCTCCTGTAGAATATTCATGCCATAGTGAATATTCTGCTGAATATACTCTTCCTGTAAAATATTCTCTGGCATGTTCATGCTATAGTGGATATTCTTTTGAATATTCTCTTCCTGCTATAGTGCATATTCTGCACAATATTCTCTTGCATATTCATGTCATGGTGCATACTCTCCTCCTGTGGAATATTCTCTTGCAAGTTCGTGCCATAGTGAATATTCCCTACAATATTCTCCTCCTGTTGAATGTTCATGCCATCCCCCATAGTCTTTCGCTTCCTTGGCCTTGTAACTCGTGGGCCAAAGAAGAAAGGTTTCTTTATTTTACCGTTGCCAGTTTTAGGGCAATTCCGACATGCTAACCTGGGTTGGTCTAGTGACTTATTGTTGAAGTAACTAAACACTGTGTCAGTTCCGTTACATTTAATACATACGGAACCATCATACTTAAGATGAGCTTCTTCTCTTGCTTTTGCATATACAGGATCTTGAGCTTGCCTTTGTCCCCTTGTGAACGTTGGACTTTCTTGTCATGTTTTTAATTACCCTAAATGAATTATCCCTAAATTACTCCTTTCATTTGTACCCTTAACATTTTTAAAAGGTAAAGATATCTAGTAGATTCTATTTAAAAAGGTTATGTTTAACTAAAGTTAGGTTTAATTAAATAAGTTGCAAACTACTGAAAGAGCAGATATATATTAAAATGTCAGATCCATTAAGCTACAAAAACCCTGCTTATATACAGGAGACCTCCTGCCATGTGGCACACATGTGACACGTGGCGCTGACACATGGCGGCCAGATCACCACCCATGTGTCACTATGCATGTGTGTATATACACATGCGTATATACATTACGTTACATAATATACAGTATCTTACATTATCCCCCCTCTGCGGTTGTGTAGATGGTGATGGATCTGATGGTCCTGGATCCGTGTGAGTTGGGCCGTCTAAGGTATGACCGAATGTAGTCAACGAGTCTCGAACAACAAACCGTTTCATTCGAACTACGTGAACTATCTCAACCTCATGAGATCCCACCAACTGTACCTGATACACATGAGGACCAACCTTTCGGAGAACTCGGTAGGGACCAAGCCACTTATGTAATAAACCAGTTGCAAGCCCAGGTGCAGTTTAGCTTGGGAAACGTACCAGTATTAAGTCACCGTCAGCATAGTCTGGTGGAGTTTGATGTCGTGCATTGTAAGAAGATTGTTGTTGTATTTGAGCTCGACCAAGATGTTCAACAGACTCTGCACGCAGAAGAGGTAAGACAGCATCCAAATGTCGAGCCCACATTTTCGCATCCTCACGTGGCAGATTCGATGATAATCCCAATTCACTAGGCAACTTAGGATCATATCCATACAATGCCTTGAATGGAGAGATACCAATCGAACTCTGAATGCCTGTTACATAAGCAAATCTCAAGCATCGCAAATACCAATCCCAGTCAGTGTGATTGAAGTTCACATACTTCGAGATCATACCCTTGAAGGTCCGATTCAATCGCTCCACCAAACCATCAGTTTGTGGATGATATGGAGAGGCAAATGAGTGTTTTACCCCTAACCTCTCACACAACACTCGGAATACCTCTGCAATGAAAGCGGGGCCATTATCTGATAACATCCGCTCTGGACAAGAATGCTGCAAAACCACATTATCGAACAAAAACAAAGCTGTTGACAGGGCAGTTGCATCCGGAAGAGCACCAACCTCCACCCAACGAGTTAAATAATCAGATACGACAATGATGTACTGGTTACCTTGAGAAGAACGTGGAAAAGGTCCCATTAAATCCACTGCAATTAACTCAAAAGGGCGAGAGACGTTGATGGATTCTAACACCCCCATGGCCCGAGTCGTAGAGGAATTCCGAGTTTGACAAATGGGACAGCTCTGAATATACCTGATCACATCACCACGCATGCTAGGCCAATAAAAGGATCTGCGGAGCTTCTCCAACACTCGTTGGTGACCAAGATGACCTCCAACAATAGGCGAATCATGATATGCTCGAAGAAGGTGTGGAACATATGTAGAGGGCACAGCCAACCGCCATCTGTCTTCTGGATTTGTCCCAATAAAATACAATAAACCATCCTGAAGTCGAAACTGAGCATGATATTGTCGAAACTGCGGTTCGGAAGAAGGACTTGCAAACGCATCCCGTAATTGCCTCGTCCACGGTTCACGTTTTTGGGCATCCTGCCACTGTTCCAAGGATGGTAAGTCGGCATCGAATACCTGAGGGGCTTGTATCAAACCGAATGCTGCAGCGACTGCATGAGCAGGCAAAGTGGAATCAGAAAGGGGTGCTCGAGAAAGTGCATCCGCATCCACCATTGTTCGCCCAGGCCTGTGCACCACCTTAAAGTTATATACTTGGAGACGTAATGCCCATCTGGCTACACGACCCACTAGATTCTTCCGTTTTAGCAAGGAAGTGACAGCAGCATGATCACACTCCAAAAGTGTTTCACTCCCATGTAAGTAGGCATGAAGTCGTTCAAAACCCCAAACAGCAGCAAGGCATTCTTTTTCAGTAGTGGAATAATTCCGCTCAGCCGGCGTGAGTACTCGACTAATGTAAGCCACCGGGTGTCGAATTGAAGAATCCACAGCATCAGTTTGCATCAATACACCACCAATACCAACATCTGAGGCATCTACTCGTAAAATGAACGGACGAGTAAAATCTGGGTATTGAAGCAATGGTGGAGTTGTCAGGAACTCTTTTAACTGGTCAAATGCCTGCTGACACCTGCGAGTCCACCTGAAAGATACCTGTGGACGAACTAACTCCCGAAGGGGCAGTTCGATCAGTGAGATGATCGATGAATCGACCCAAGTACTGCACCGTGCCCAAGAAACGCTGGACTTCCTGTACTGTACGGGACGAGGGAACTCTCGAACAGCTAACTTCATTGGATCCACCTGTAAACCCTCTCGAGATATACGGTAACCCAAGTAAGTGGTGTCGGTCGAACCAAACACACACTTTTCAAGTTTCAACTTCAGGCCAACTTCTCGAAATCGATCAAGAACGCGCCGTACATCACGAATGTGATCCTCCCAAGAACCAGACCCATGAATGAGCACATCGTCGATAAAATCGGCAGTGATATCAGGCATATCGAAAAGAAGCTCATCCATCATGCGTTGAAAGGTGGCAGGAGCTGAAGTCAATCCAAAAGGCATGACCAAAAACTCGTAAAGACCAAATGGTGTCCGGAAGGCCGTTTTGGAATATCTCCTCAGCCATAGGAACCTGCCAATATCCTGATGCCAAATCCAACTTAGTAAACCATCGACTCTGACCCAAACGATCTAATAGATCAGCAGAGTTCGGAAGTGGATAGACATCTTTGATGGTAACATCGTTAAGTGTCGGGACAGACGACACACTCGTTTACCAATCATATCAGTAACAGCTGTTCGCATGGCTGATAACTCCTTTGGTGACCTGCGTCGAACCGGGACTTTGAAAGGCTTTGCATTGCGGTGGGTATACAGTGTCGAGTCTTCACACGTGACTCAGGGACGGATCCGGCATTTGAACCTGTTGAGATGAACACCACCCCAAGACCGGAATCAAAGGAGCTGTATGCGTGATACAAACAGCAACAAGCTTCTCTAGACGTAAAGGAACAGACTGCAAAAACACAGACTCCAAGCGTAATACAGGAGGAGAGAGTGAAAAATCACATGTACCTTTCTTGCTTTAACCAATCACATCCCAGAATGATGTCAAAGACCTGGGAAGGGACAACCCTAAGAGATCCAGAGGGAAACTTACAGTTGGCACCCATAACCAGCGTAGTCAAAGTGTGTACTGTGATACTGCACGAGACTGCCCATTACCATAAAATGTGCAAGACCTTATCTGCATGTCTTAAGGGTAATGAGCACCGATGTGCTAGAGAAGCAGTTATGGAAGACATACTGAATCCTGTATCCACAAGCACTGTGACTTAAAGATCTTCACCCATGCAGAAAATGTGAAAACTGGATGATCTGGTGGAACTTGCAAACCTTGATATGCATAGCGGAAAAAACATAGAGGTGAAGTCTCCATCGCACGGGATCCCTCCGTCGCCCGTACGATTACTCGTTTTCCGCAACAGATCCACCTGCAAGAGAGGCTTCGTCATCTGAAAGCTCATCATTAGCCATAATGGCGCCACAGGCACACCATCCGGAACATATGGTCGCCAGCTTGGATGTGATGGACGCCAATCAGGATACACATCGCATGCCCGCCAAGTATGTCCAGGTGCCCAACATGCCCAACAATGAACTTGATTGGGTCGATCTGCATTGTTCCGATTCCTCCTGTCACGAATCCGTGGATTTTGACCACCACGGGCAGGAACTGGAGCAAGTGCATGACGATTTCGTGGAGGTGGTCCACGGGGTGGGCCCCGAGGTCGACCACGAAGGGCTTGTCGTGCGGGTACATATGCAGCAGCGTCAACCTCCATTGGATCAGCACGTTGAATAGGAGGAGTAAGTAACCCAAGGGGAACACGACCCTCACCAGGCACCAACTCAAATCGTTGAGCTAGTGCAAAAGCTTCCTCCAATGTGGTAGACGAAGAGCCCGAATGAATCGAACAAGTTCGGGTCGCATAGTTGGCCATAACATACCGAGCTTAATGGGCTCAGGCATATTAGGATATGCACGCCGAACTAAATCCCCGAACCTAATACTGAACCGCATAACAGACTCACCAGGATGTTGTCGTATCGTGTGCAGTTGTTGGAAAGCATCATCTGAATCCTCAACTTTGCCAAACGTAAGTTTGAGGCCTTCCGTCAACCGATTATTATTGGCTTGAATCTCCGCAGCCAATCCATTATACCACTTGAGGCAGGGCCTTCCAAACATGTAGGGAATTCTCTGAGAGCACGCGCCTCATCCCAACCATGGTAACGAAACAATAACTTAGAAATGATTAAACCAGTGGTATACATCATCTCCTGGATCACCACAAAAAGATCGGGGTCGAACCCTCGGATTTGTGGCCTGTGAAAAAGACGAAGGAGTACTAGAAGCAATCCCCCGCAGGAGGCTCAGGCAGGGAAGAGGAGGACGAACCCTCAACAAAGCGCTCCAACAACTTGTTTGTGCATCAATAGCAGTAGCAATAATGCTAAACGCCGTCTCCATATTCATCGTCATGAAACACGAAAAGGAAAAGGCGGAAGAAAAGAATACCCAACTTCTCCACCAATGAAAGAGCCGATATATAAAAATGTCAGATCCATTAAGCTACAAAAACCCTGCTTATATACAGAGACCTCCTGCCACATGGCACACATGCAACACATGGCGCTGACACATGGCGGCCAAATCACCACCCATGTCACTATGCATGTGTGTATATACACATGCGTATATACTTACGTTACATAATATACAGTATCTTACACTACTATAATATATATATATATATTTAAATCATGTACTAGTATACTAAAAGGAGTATACTAAACTAGCTTTAACACGGACTTTCATTGATTTGCACGCATCCTCTCTCTATCACGTGAATTTTCATCAAGCATTAATGTTACCCATAATACAATAAACTTTAATATATTAT
This sequence comes from Selaginella tamariscina, assembly GCA_003024785.1. Classification (NCBI taxonomy): domain Eukaryota; kingdom Viridiplantae; phylum Streptophyta; class Lycopodiopsida; order Selaginellales; family Selaginellaceae; genus Selaginella; species Selaginella tamariscina. The sequence goes on from PUQB01000001.1 coordinate 1,104,224, forward strand.
ATATTCAACATAAACTATTAAAATTTTGATTAAGACCATGAATATGTAAACTTAATAGTATTGTGTCTATTGTGTTTTAGATTTATTATTACATAATATATTAATTATACTATTTCAATGAAATAATCACTATTGCTGTTATTTAAAACACTAAAGTTTTAAATTAGTTGACATAGGCATAAATGGATGTAAAACATATACCAGATGTGTATAAATTCTGTGAAATAATAATCATATTAAATATATATAATTATTTTAAATAAGTACGCATATTCATAAATATATATTTTATATATACAATTGTGAATATGGAGTTTCTAATGAGCTTGTTTAAAAGATGATAATTATAGTAGTATTTAATGATGATGTAATATAACTTAAGATTTAAATTTATTCAATTTAAAATTAATAATCTTAATTTTTTGAAGTAAATCAAAATCTATATTTAAAAAATACTAAAATTATTAGTATTTATGTGGTATACGTGTATATATATATATATATATATATATATATAATGTATGCATAAGTTTAAACTACAATGTGGAAATTTAAATAAGTTTGTTAAGATCATTAAATGCATATACTTACAAGTATATTTATGTTTTACTTTCACAATAAATTCTACAATAGTGTATTGTAAATGCGTATGTATTTATATATGGATACATTTAAATAAATACATGTGTATATTGAAATGACATATTTTTTTTAATCAGTACACATTTATCCTTATCAAATTATAAAATTACCTATTATATTAAATTAGTATATAAAATCATAAATGTAGTGTGCATTGAAGTGTGAAAGATGAATAACCTCAATACATGTGTGCCTGTGAGCTCATTGTGTGTGTGAGTGTGTGTGGGCGCGTTGAACTCAGAAATGCGAAAGTAAATCAAAAAGGGTGACAGTATGGCCATTTAATAAACAGTCGTTACAAACAGCTTAAAGAAGCTTAAAAATGCAAGTTACTCTACCTTAAACCAGCTTGCTGGAGTTGAATAACCTGCTGCAGCTGCACAACCTGCTGCCTCTGTTCTGGTGGCAAAGAGTTTATCTGCTCCGGCGTTAAATTCATTACTTGTTGAGCAAATGCTGCTGTTCCATGTCCAGTGTAAGCTGTTGTTGCTGCATATATATTTATTATAGAATTAATACTAGTTTAACGCGTGTGACTGCCGCCTTAAACTAATATATGTGTTAATTACAGACTATTTCTATTAGTGCTAAATAACTCTTCTGACTACTTCGAAGGTGATTAACTTTACTCGGTAAACTGTGTGTGTGTGTGTGTGTGAGAGAGAGAGAGAGGGTGTAATGATGTAGTGTGTATCACCACCTTTATATCCTTCGGTCTAGCTCAACATTATCTATATATGCTAATTATATAAGTGTTTAATACCTGGGGAGGGCCTTGGATCTGATGCACCTGACCGTAAACTGGTCCACCGGTGTCCATGCCAAACGGAGGCTGCTGAAAGTTTCTATCTCCAACCATTCCTACAGGTCCTCTTGGTTGCCCATGTTCATACTCGAATGCTGTTGCTGCTGCTGCACAAACACATCTCTTGTTATGAGATGCTATTTATTACACACATACAGGCATCCTCTCACATATGTGCTTGATATGAAATCTATAAATAAATACACTATGGTAATAGTAAATGTACTCTGAAATCTTACCTGGAATGAGTGTTGCGGAGGAGGTTGTGTGGCAGAGGCGGCTGAGTTTGTGCCTGGAAAGGCATCCCTACACTAAACGGCGGGCGGCTGAGGTTGCTGCTTAACAAAATTTAAGTTAAACTTCCATGTCTCTCTCACACACACATGCACACACGCACGCACGCACCCCGAACGGTGGTCCGGCCTGAAAGTTGACAGATTGTGGGCCTGAGGGGCATAGGGGGAAGGGGTGGCCGTGGTTGCTGTGGCAAAGGTGGCGGCTGAGGAATAACAGCAGGTGGCTGGGAATATGCTGGGGGTTGCATAAAAGTTGACTTGGAGGAGGAGCCGACGTAGGTGGTAATGGTGGCCTTGGTTGTTGGGAATCGAACCATGCCCAGCAAAATTTGAGCCTAATAAAGCAAGAATTAAGAATATAAATAGATAATTCATAAATATATTTAAAGACGTAGAGAAACATAGATACACTATTTCTATATCGGTAAGTCTATGTAGCAACAAAAAACCAAATCTTACGTGAAACAAAAATCTGGTTAATTCAGGATGCATAATAAGCAGTTGACGCGCCTGTTGTGGTCCTGTTGGATAAGCGTCTAAAAGAAGAAGACAGTTAAACAATCCACATAAACACATGCGCGTTTGTGTGTGTCTAATAGATAGATAGATAGATAGATAGAGATAGAGAGAGAGATGTATAGACGACTACCTCTACAACAATACACTCTCTCTCTCTCGCACACACATGCACGCACGCACGCACGCCCGCACACACACATACCCATTGAAACGAGGTGTCGTATATCTGCTGTTTAGACATGCTTGCAATCTGGTTTGTGATTTGATCGCTTCCGGGATTACCACCATTCTGTCCTAATGCCCCGCCATCGCACCTGCAGCGGCAGCTGCTGGATACCCACGTTATCTCCCCCTGGAACTGAATATGCATCATACATATATAAGACATAAAGTTAGTGCGTTTGTTTTTCTTGGGTGTTGTGTGTGTGTGTGTGTGTGTGTGTTGCTTACCAGGAGGATTGCTTGGAGCACCAGGCATAGGTCTTGTTTGCCTGAAAAAAAGCTAACCATTAACTATTTAAACACAAAACGAACTCATGAGAATCCATAAATTAATGACACAATATGACAATATAAGAATTCAAACCAAAGCAAAGCGAGAGCAAGAAAACATTAAATACTTCTCTAATCTTTAAACTTTGGAAGGTATAACTAATAAATATTAATAATCTTACTTGCTGTTTCTTCGTTCTGCACGTTCTGACCACCTTTCTCATTCTCAGCAAAATCAACACGCAGCTGCCTTCCATTCAATTCATATCCAGAAAGATTTCTTCTAGCACTTAAAGCTGTTTCCTCATCCCTAAACTCGCAAAACCCATACCCTTTCGGCTTCCCTGTTTCCCTATCCGTTACCAATCTGCATAATGCATATAAATACCTATATATGTGTGTGCCAGCGCGGTGCATTGTAAAGCTGAGTACATATTCAGGCTCTCAACGATGAATATATACTAAACTATGAAGTTCACGACAAAAGTCAACACTCAATAAACAGAGATTACTAAATATTATAACACAATGCTACGTACTTCGAGTACAGAGGCATAATTTACTTCTAAACGCACCGAAATGATACAACAGGACCCACTTCCTCACAAATCTGAACTAGCTGCTCCTCTGTTGCATCGTACGGGATATTGCCGACTGCAAAAGAAATTTAAACTATATATATATATATATATATATATACTGATTATAAATTTCATTTGAAAAATAGGAATGTGATTCACGGAAATGCGTGCTCTCTAGAGGAGCGATTTGAATACCCACCGAATACGCAGCGGTGTTGAGCGCTCATCGCCACGGATTTCTTCGAACCCTAGGTTAGGGTTACCATTTCGTTAGTCTTTAATTTTATTAAATTAAGAATCTATTAATTAAGTATCAAACTTAATTATGTTAAGATTTCCTTAAGTAAGTGTAAACTCAATTAACAATGGATGATTTAGTTATGCTTTAGTTAAATTAATTATACTTAATTTAACTTGGTTAGGTTAACAGATGGTGTTTTGTCCACAATGTACATATATAATATTTTTCACAAGTGCAACTTCTGTACAACATATGGGCGTTCAAATGCTAGAGCGGATACTCTTACTGTAGCTTCTTGTTTATCGTAGTAAACCGACCAAAACATGATCCCACCGTAGTTACTAGATCCCTTAATATGAGGCAGCACACCGGACTTACACACATCCGGAGGCAAGAATCCCGATCCTGCAGCAGAAGGCGACGCGGGCAGTCCCAGATATATCTTCGCATGTGGGATCTCACTCGTCCATTTCTTCCAGGACGCCAGCAAATCCGAAGTACCACCGTTGTAAGCACAAGGCGGATTGTTATAAAACTGCACAAACACATAGTCGAACAAGCCCGGAGTCTGCACTGCAGATCCGAGGTTTAGGTCTGGAAATGGGCACTGTGGTGCAGCTGTGACTGTAACCTTTCCATGGCTACGCAGACTGCGTACCATGACTGCATATCTATCGGGAATACCGCCTCCTTCTATGTCTAAATCAATCCCGTCCAGAACTGCATGCCCTAATGGCCTGTTTGAAGAGTGTCCTCCCAAGTAGCTGTTCCAAAGCTTGGTTGCTAGGTCCTTTGCATCATCATCACTTACCAAGTAACCCCCTGAGGCTCCACCGCCTGTAGATACATATAGGGTTAACATATTCGTAAGAAATGTATATATATATATAGACATACCTATAGACAAAATGACTTGGACTCCTTTGGCCTGGCAAGACTTGATTTGTGAACTGTACTTTTGGCAGCCACCATTTGTGGGATCGCAGTGATTAGCAAGGTTGATAACAGGCTCTAGAAAATTACCAAAGGTGGAAAGGAAAGCTAGCAGTACAATTCCATAGTTGCCACTGCTACATGCGTCAGCGAGCTCGCCTTCTCCATCGTGCTGCCCCAGTATGCAGCTATTTTCCCAGTTGTGTGGGGGACTGTACTGTTCGCCATCGCCCACACACCGTTTCGTGTGGCATTTGCAGCTAGTATAGAGTTAGACAGTTGAAACTCTCTCTCTCTCTCTCTCTCTCTCTCTCTCTCTCTACACACACACACACACACACAGTTATGTAAATTACCTGTAGCAATGAGGAGTATAAAGAGTGTTGCTGCTCTTAATATCACGAAGATTGCCATAACTCTATCTTTTCTTTTACTATGTATCTTGCACAATTATATACATATATACTATGAAGCATGATTGGCGTTTTCGGAAAGGACATGGTTCAACAAAGCATCTTCCATTCTTCCTAAGGTGTCGTGGAACTGAAGTGCCTTCCATGATTGGATTTCACTAAGTATCTTCCATTTTTCTAAGTTGTCGTCACATTTTAAGTAGATTGGTAATTATTTTCTTAAATGTTCCTTAACGACAAGACACAAAGTTTATCCATAATAATATAGCTCAACAAGGTATTCACTACACCATGAAACCACTAAATATTAATACCTCAAAAATATTGGAATATTTCAATAAGCTCACTTACAATAATGTGGTATTTGCCGTGTATGTGTGTAAGTAAATAGAAGTATAAAACAAAGTAATATTTAGAATGTCTATATAGAGCAGACAATTCGAAATGTATATGTTGTACATGCATCATGGGTGCGTATACAATTGTGTGTGCGTGCGTGTTTGTATGTGTTGCGTGTATAACTAGTAAACAAGCTCGCAAAATATATAAACCACAAACATACTAGGTACGAGCAACTACAACTACCATATATAACATACGTAGTTATCCACACCATATATATGGAAGAGTAGCTCATCTTGCATGTACAGTTTGTTATAGAAGCAGATTCAACATTTCATGTCATGTACATTGGTGTGTGTACGTGTGGAAGGGGAGAGAGAGAAATAATTGTATGTTTGTTATATGCTCCTTTACGCTATATATGAACAAAGGTTTATGTCGTATCATTATATACATACATATATATGTACACACACACACACATACATACCTACCTGTGTGTGTGTATGTATATAATTAGGAGCTCACTGGACTTTATGTTTTAGATTATAAAATTTAATAGAACAATACAAATTTTGTAATTTTAGCTAGGAAATTGTATATTTAAATTATATATATATATATATATATATTATCATTATGGCCAGAAGAAAAGTATATTCTTATTTAATGTACAATTGAAGTCACTGACCATCCAATGGATTTCATCTCAAATTCATGCCTATACAGAGTTAATAAATAATATGGTAACTTAATTTCAATACGTGAACATAACTTACCGGCAGCTTAAGCTTTGAACCATCAGTCTCAGCAATGACCATTAGAATGCTGTGGTGTTGTGTGTGTGTGTGTGCGTGCGTGTGTGTGTGAAATATTAAATAAGCATATACCTGAATTGTTCAGCAAGGTGTACATATGTTATGCCATATTTAGAATCACATAAATTCACATATCAATGGCATATTTATGTTGTAAATGTTATGGAATGTGGGTACTATATATGATGTATCACACAACACGCTCATGCACACAGAGGTATATTCATAGCATCAGATTATACATATATACATATATTATGCTTATAAAAGATACATATCCGTGCCTTTAGTACTAAACTACCTATAAATCATGTGTGTATATAAATAATACACAAAAATAAAACGACTGGTCCCAGCGAGGTTCGAACTCGCGACCTACTGCGTGTAAAGCAGACGTGATAACCACTACACCATGGAACGATTATGAAACTGCTCAAGATGATTTAAATTATACTAGTATCGTATGTTGAAATCAAATTAGCTGAATTACAACATAATAACTCTCTATACAAATATACGATAGATATGAAATACGTACATTATAGTCATTTCAATGTAATACGTTATGCTGATGAGGGAAGATATTATGCATTCTTAATCCGTCTATATGTTAGATGTATTATATATAGTTAACATATGTTAGATATACATATATGAACTTTGAACTGTGCTTAAACTATCTTAATGTCAGCATTACGTGTGTACTTACTCGAGAAATAAAATATACTATTCGTATAACATTTTATTTACATATGTATCTTTTGATATGTACATATATAGAGAGATAAAAATATATATTAATATATATATTCGTTACATATACATACGTTTATATATGTTTGTGTAAGAACAGTTCTTTTAATTTAAAAATCAGATGCACAACTCTTCTTTCATGGAATCTATAACAAAAATGCCATTAATATAAAACAAAAAGCATTATTACTCACATGCTCTTCACAAGCTTGTGACCAGCCGAAATTGAAGGCACCACTGCATGTGTGTGAGTGAGAAGGATGATAATGAAATCTAAAGTTTTATATCTTGCCCTATTACGAAAAGTTGAAACGAGACCTTAGAAGACTAAAATTATAATAATAAAATTTGTTACGTATTATATTAAATGTTAAATTCAACTTTTATGTTATAATTATTGAGTATTTATTTTTTCCTACAAAAGATGAATTTCTTGATTACAATATGTAATATGAATCTTATAATAACTCTGATGTGCAACATTGTCCTTATGAAATAATCAAATCCTTCGTTATTTAGTTATTTATTTACTATCGATGGATGTACCTTCTCAACGATTTAACTATGTCACACATAGAAAAAAATACAAATTTAAAGTTAAAAGTTGGAGATGATATGTGGTATCAAAAAACCTTTTTTAACACATGAAAAGAAACAACATAATAGAACTTGTTAATTGTATATTGTTGAGATACATGAGCTTATTTAAGATAATGAATAACTTTATATTAGATATAATAAAGATGATCGACACATTCATCAATAGGAAATTTTCAAAGTTAGCACCATTAAAAGATTGTATAACCATTGAGAATGAAAATTAAAATTAATAATGAATATGTTAAGAATTGTTATAAGCAAATTCAATATTCAAAAATAGATCCACCCAATCACCATGTTGGTATGAAATAAAAACATTAAAGTTATTGCTCTAATGTTTAAATGGTTCTCTTTTTATTCATTTGAGTAAGAGTTTTGACCCAAATGGTTAAAATGTGGCTATTGAGTGGTCATTTAACATTATTATCCTATGTGAGCAACACTATGTTTTTAAATTAAAACAACCCTAGCAACCCATTAGATCAGCCCCAAGCAAGTAAAAAACTTAAAGTCTTAACTTAAGTCTTCCTAGAGTATTTAAACCTTGGAGGGTAACCTTAATATAGTTAGGATCATGCCTTAGGAAACTTAGACATGCTAATGCTCTAGCTCTATTGAGGAGACATGTGTTCCACACATACCTTATGATGACTCTAAAATATCATTTTAACACCTTAAGGAATCACTTTCACTCTCGAGAGTACAACCTTAATAGGGCAAAATGGGTAATGTTACTTGACCACAACTAGCTCTTAACAATTTGTGGTTAAGCCAATATTAAGGTAATACATAGTAACCACATGAGTGTGCATCATTGATAGACATGAGTTTTTCTAAGTAAGACCCGAGGGTAAGTGTGGGCAACCTTGAGCAAGCATCCACCAAAAGTGATTATGTATGTGTGTTTATGAAGGTTCCGCTAAAATAACTAGGTTGTTCAACCTTCGGTCATGCTCACATACCATGAGGTGAACATCCTTAACCACGTGTGCCTGTAGGCACACTTGACAAAAAGACCTAACCTCCCTTGAGTAAATGCACAAGGCTCAACACCCCATTGGGAAAACACACATGCTTTCTAAAACCATCAAACCCTTAGTGTTAAGCCCATGACACAATTGCAAAACTTGTACCTTGGGTGTTGTATTTTGCTACATTTAGTTTAGTATCACATGTATATGTGACACCATTTCCACATTCAATTTAGTATCACATATATATGTGACATTGTTATAGCCCTCATATACAAAAGTTACACCTGGTACCATAAACATGGCTCGTTGATGGTTGCCTTGGAAACCCACACTTGGAAACCCAACTCTCATGCACATACTTAGCCTACTACATGGACAATGTTTATAATGTGAATCGTGATGGATGCTCAACTAGATATATGTGTCTTTAACCAAATGACATCAAGGTTAGACTAACCCCTAGGGTGCGTCATATCCTACAAATGAGTGGAACATGCTCTTATGTGCTTTTCCCACAACTATTTTTGTGATAGAGCCACCTCCTCACCCCACCTCGCAAGTTAAACACTAGTTAGGATTCTCCAAACCCTAAATCTAACAAACTTAAAGGAACTTAATACACCAAACTTGCAAGGGCAAATGCAATACCAACCTATCAAAAACTCACTAATGTTGCAGGTGATTTTCATGTTTTGTTATGTGTTAATGGGCATCCTAGTTAGCTAGTTGAATGAGGGCAACCTGCTAGTTCTCGATTGATCTAATGATATGAGGAGTAGTTTTTAAAAAATAAGTTTTACTTTTAACTAGAGTTTTTTTGAAAATATTTGGCAAAACTATCCTTAAATACACAAGTGCATTAAGTAGGATTGTTTCTTACTACATTTTAAAGTTTAATAATGAACTCCATAGGTAATAACAGACAACCTTCATTAAAGAGTAAAGAATTATAATAATTTATTTTTAGAGGATGATATGTGGCCAATTTCTTTTTGATTTAGAGACGCTTTAAAAGTTGTTATTAAAACTCAGAAATGAATTAAGAGCCAAAATGTCATTCTTTATAAGAATCAACAATCGCCAATGATTTCTAATTTTAAAGATCATAATTGATCTTACTTATATGAGTGAAAATCAAATGGGTGAAGAAGATGAATAAATTCCTCATTAGAAAAGAAACATTCCGATAACAAAGTATAAGGCATATGCTTCTATGGTATATGGTTTAAACATATTCAAATGAAACATATCAAAACATTTGTGAACTTAGAAAGTAGTTTCACTTTAAAAGTCTAAATGAAAAGAGCCTACCTAATTGTCAATTTTGTTAACAACACAAATTTTTTAGAGAAGTATTTAATCAAATGACAATAAAAATTAATAACTTAAGAAAACAACACATTACGAACACGTGTGGAATGCTTGCATTCTAAAATTATACGAACTTTAGCTGAATCCATTTGCACCTCTTTAATTAATGTAATGTAATGTTATAGTTTTTATTATGACCTTTACTTTGGAATTGATTGTTGCTACATATTAAACTATGTTGATAAACCGTAGGTGTAAAAAGAACATGCCCACTTAGTGCACTTGAGTATTTAGTGATGGTTCAATTGGGTGTTGTTAGGCATTTATAAAAAAACTATATGCGAAGCTAGCACTTTCATTTAAAAAACTTTTACCGTCATTTTCAATGTCTCGGTTGGGTTATTGATTACTTTTGGTGAGTTTGACATGTCAAATATGGGTAAAAACACCCCTAGGACTGACCTAACCCTAGAGTTGCCCTAAGAGGCAGTTCACATGTACCCTCACCATTACAAGGGTGAGGGTGAGGATAAGGGCACATGTGACCCTTCTGTAAATGCCACTCAGCCTAATGGTCATTAATAAATATGACAAGGTCACATGTGTCTTCACCCTTAAAAAAGTAAAGGTAAAAGGTAAAATATAAATGTGACCTAATCTTTATGCCACATCAGCAAGAGCAACGTTAGGGTAGGGCTCAATATTCTTATGGAATTCCAGAATTTTGATGATTCAATGGAAGAAGATGAAGATGTATATAACCATACTTATGCTCTTCTATTTGAAGCATTGGGTATGGTTATTTTCCAGGTAATTCAATGGTATATTGTTAGAAAAAGGGCTAGGTCAAACTTGCATGATGTTGAAAGACTCACACTCTTACACATTTATTTACAAGCATCTACTATACTACATTACTGTAGGTTCCATTTGCTTAAGGAAGGTGAATTTTATATTCAACCTCGTTCTTTACATTGGTGGGAACATTGAAATTCTGTGATTGATGAGAATAATAGTGACAGGTACAGGGAATTGTTTCAAGTTAATCGAGAACAATTCAAACTCATATGTGACATGGTAGCCCCAACAATGGAGTTTACACCTTCTACAGGTTTGTGTTTGCTTCCTAATAGAGTTGCAAAGTCTATTGTAGTTAAGTATTGTCAGAAATTCATTGAGGCTATTTTAGAACATATGGGTCATTTTTTAAAATGGCCAATCGATTTAACAGAGGTTAAACACGATTTTGAGGCACTTCGTGGATTTCCAAATTGTTGTGGAGCTATAGATTGTACACATATTGAACTCGAACTTCTAGTTAATGCATATGCAAGTGACTATATAGACAAGGATAAAAACTATTCTATTAGTTGTCAAGCAATAGTGGATAGTAGAGCAAGGTTTATGGATGTCTATACAGGGGTGGCTGGAAGTAACAATGACATCAACATGCTATGTAAGTCAAGGTTTTATAACCTTGCTGAATCTAAGCAACGGTTGAATGTTCCTCGAGTTAGAAGGGGTTCATGGGAGTTTCTAGAGTACATTGTGGGGGATTCAAGTTATTTTAGCTTGCCTTGGCTTGTTATGCCATATGCTAGAAATATGAATGATCAAGTAAAGCAGTTCAATTTCAAGTTGTCATCTACTAGAATTGTAGCTGAGCGTGCCTTTGGTCATTTAAAGAATCGTTGGATAATTTTATTAAAGAAGGTGGAAATGGAAAATATCAAAGAGTTGGGAAGATTAGTTGTAGCATGTTGTATATTACATAACTTTCTGATTGAGACAGGTGATGATGAAGATGTTTGGTATCTTATCACAGATGAAGAAGAAAGGCAAAGCTCTAGGCGTCCTAGAGGACGCACCCCAATGAGTAGTGAAACGACATTGCAACTAAGAACAAATCTTAAAGCTTATTTAGAAACTTTATAAAATCACTTGTACTTTTAAATATTGTTTTTAATTAAATGTATTGTTTTTGGGAATGCAGATAACATATACATACACATTATATACATAATATAATATTTAACTTTTGTAGGACCATTAATTACTTTAATGTTTTAATGACAAGGCTGCATCCGAGGGAGGAATTCTAGGCTACATAGAAGACGCTATATGTATATGTATGTATATGTATACATAAGGGTATCTATTTATGTATTTTATTATATAGCTTATAGTTTATATTTTATAACAATATATATAGGTATCTTAAATTTATAAATGTCATATAACTAAACAAACGTATATATATGTATACAAGAAAGTTGTTTTCCCTTGTTAAGATCTCCCCATGACGTCATGAAATGCATCGTGGCAATATCGTGGATCATTATATGGTTGAATGACCAATCCACTTATAAACCTCCACATTTGAACTTGGTAACCTACAATATATAAACTTTATCTAATAAAACTTATAATTTTAATAAGTATAATAATAATAAAATGTTTCATTAATACACATATAATACACACTTAATATACTGGATATACATGTGTCCTGCACATGCACTTTCTTCACTGTGCCAGGTGTGCATGTGCAGGATGATTTCATTAAATACATTCACAAGTCTGTGTATGTATGTCCACCTATAAATACATCTAATGTTCACGACCTTATTTAACATCACAACATATATACATGATCAAAGTATAAATGCAGATACCTTGTTCACAAGGTCCTCACACTTAACATCAAAATAATAGAAACCATGGTTTGCATTCTCATATCTTACAAGCTCAACCTCTTCTCAAGCTCACGGAGAACCCCCATGTACTCAATCTGCCTGTCCAGCAGTGGATCTTCCCCTCCAACAATCACAAGAGTCCTTGGTAAAACCACGTCACCACAATGCTGTAACTTTGCTGGTACATTATTGTAACCATGGTCTCTATTCGCATCTTTTGGAAGAGCGACCTTCCATGCTGCATTGCATAGTTAAAACTTTCTAAACCAACTGGTTTCAACTTAGAAGCTGTGTGTGAAACCCCACCAAAGAATGGTTGGAGAAGGATGTGACCTGAAATATTATATAATGTATAACAATAGTATTCTACTTATATTACAAAGTACTTTTAAAAATATATGTTTATACGGTTGACGGAGAATCTCACTTCCGAGTCTGTGTCTTTTACAATACCTGAAGAGCTAGAAGAGGTGCAGTCCCAGACATGGTTGTCTCTTCATAATTCCCCTCTGTATAAACTTCTTGAGTTTATATAGAGGGGGAATTATGGGACATGTATTTGTATTGACTAGATTAATAGCTCATTATTAAAGTATTATTGGTTGTGCTGGAGGCGGCTTAAAAGTTTGTAAACAGTCAGTTGTCCTCATATCCCACACCTGTGTACACACATCGTGATATCATCTGTATTATGTATGGACATACGCACAAACACATATAAACACACACAAGATATAAATAACGCATATGTATGTCTGTATACACACACGCAGACACATAAACACACCTCTGTATAAACTTCTTGAGTATAAACTTCAGCTGTTTGCCTAACTTAATTCGTGTATTCTATAGGGGTTATATATATATATATATAGATATAGATATAGATATAGATATATGTATATATAGACAGTGGGAGCATATCGACTAGTACATATCAACTTGGTTGGAGCACTGAATAAGTGGGATTAAGGGTTATATATTTATATTTAGAGGGGTTATATATATTCAATGCTATATAGATAGATAGATAGATAGATAGATAGAGGGGTCACGTATATTGTTTCACAAATCATTTCAAAAAATAAAGTATTCTCTCTCGTTGGATTGCAATGTTATATACATACTCATTTGTGGATTAATAAAGTGTTATGTACACACTCACACATGTACTTATATATAAAAAAAGATTGTGCAATAATATATTTTCATTTCTTCTTAGCTATCATACTTTGATTAATAAGTAAGAAACTATCAGCTAACTTATCTAAACTATTAACTATTTTAAAATTTACTTCTAAACTTGCCTCATGTCTCTTCATATTTCCAGCTTTTGTAATTTCGGCAACTGCTTCAGCACTTTCCTTAAGTGTAAAACATAAAAGTTCAATATTCTCAGTCTTGGTTTTTCTTTTCATTTTGCCAGAGCTATAATGATCCTCTCCTGTTAAATATATAAACTTAAAAACACACACACACACATAAAAAAACATACCATCCTCTCCATTAAATGAATCTTGCTATGGTTGTGATGATTGTTGATGTGTTGGCCCCCTTAAATCCTCAGTTTCAAATGCAAAGGGTCCTGAATTAACACTTGGTTGTTTTCCCATCCACTCTCGCATAGCATTGTACATACGCTCATGAAATCTTACAGGTAACCTATGTTGTTTCCTTTCTTGAGCATCCATAATCCATATTCTACTTGCTTCAATAGGATTATGAGAGTCATGTTGATACAACTTGTTGAAATTAGTTACTTGCCTCTCCCAACAAGATTTACACTGTGTAGCACTTCTATATACATTGTACCTCTTACAATACCTACAAATATACACTTATATAATTAAGCCCACATACATAAGATGGGATGTGTATGTGTGATGTGCATGGGTTGTTTGTGTGTGTGTGACAATGGAAATGTGCATGGGATGTCTCTGTGTGAGTGACAAAGGGAAGGGAATCTACATGGGATGTGTGTGTGAGATGTGCATGCGATATCTCTGTGTGAAAAAGAGGAATGTGCATGGAATGTGTGTGTATGCATACACACAAACACACTTTAAACATAAATATAATAAGTACTCACTCTGAGACTTTGTTCCACCGTTCATTTGAAGTGCAATGTTGTTCTTAAGTAGTTCCTCTTTGTTGATTGAAGAAATCTTGCTTTTTACCTTCATTTAAAATCAACAGTTCGTTGAGAGTCCAAGGAGAATTAGCTGCAAATATGGGTTGTTGAGACTGTGCTACTTTTTGTTTCTTTAATAATATTCCTGTGTCTGAAGAAGCTCCGAAGATAACTTTGTGAGAAAGCTTTGGAATAAAAGATCCAAATAAAATCTCCATGCTAGATTAGCAACTGTAAAAAGAAATTTATCTCAAAACATATATATATACAAAATTACCTTTGTAATGAATTGGGATTTCATGATTGTGAATTAGGCACTATTTCACAATCATCTTCTTCGTTATTTTCCCAATTCACAAGTGAATTCTCCATAACCGTGACAAGAATAGATAAATCCTAGCCGCTGCTACCTACTAGCCACCACAATAAAATATATTTTCATATATTTTTATAAAGACACGTGGCAAAAATAAAGTATATTCTCACCCTCACGAGGGTGAGGGAATTAAATCAAATACGGATATATTTGCAGTCATACCCTCAAGACCCTCACGAGGGTGAGGGTAAAATATTACATGTGACCCCATGAGGGTAAAAAGATTCCTGAAGGTGAGAGCACATGTGAACCGCCCTTAACCCCACACCCTAAACTCCTTGTCGTTAGGTTAAACTCACCAAGTATATTCCTATTGAGAATGATATTCTGTGCTAGCCCACTTTACAAAACAGAAAAACATGGGGGGAGAGGCTCTATCACATACATTAAGTAGTATACGTAGTGTGAGTTTCTAGGTTCATGACTAAGTTCAATATTCTTTTACTAGTGCAAGCTCTAGCTTGTGTTGTTAAGGCATAACCCTTTATTGTGCCGTCTCAACTTCTAAACAATAGGGGTACATTCCACCTTCAGGGTAGCCTATATGTCATAGTTTTTATTATGACTCCTTTTTACTTTGGACATTGACTGTTGTTACCTATTGAACTATGTTGATAAGCCCTAGGTGTAGAAGAAACATGCCCACTTAGTGCACTTGGATATTTAGTGATGGTCCAGTTAGGTGTCATCAGGTATTTGCAAGAAACTCTAGGCAAAGTTAGCATTTTCATTTAAAAAATTTTACCCTAATTTTTTGTGTCCTAATTAGGTTTTGGGTGGTTTCGGTGAGTTTGACATATCAAATATGGTAGAAACATCCCTAGGGTTGTTCTACCCCACGCCCTAAACCCCTCATGTTAGGGTTTAGGGGTCAATGGTTCATTAATTAACTCACCAAGTATATTCCCTTTAGGAATGAGATTTCATGCCAGTCCACTTATGTAAACAAGAAAACAGGGGGGGGCTCTATCACACATATTAAGTAGTACATGTGGGAGAGCTTTTAGGTTTATGACTGAATTCGCTACTCTTTTGCTGGTGCAAGCTTTAGCTTGTGTTTTTAAGGTACAACCCTCTATTGTACCACCCTAACTTCCAAATAATAGGGGTACATCCCACTTTTGGGGTAGTTTACCCTTAATATTGGCGAATCCATGCCTGGGAAGTCTTGTCAAAATGCACATTCCAAGGGTTAAAGGTTGAGGCTTGTCTCCAGCCTCTTCCTCCACGTCAAGTTAAGAGCAACACTCACAGCTAAGCAGGGCATATTCGTGTCCTTGTTTAAACTATGGTCATGGGTTCTTAGTTGATAGGATTTCCTTATTGAGTTCCTAACGGATAACAAAGGGGTTATATAGTTGGCATTGAGAGCCACATTCATGGCACCTAGTGCAACTTTTAAATCCAAGGGGCTATGGCATGATAGCCCATATCTAGGAAATAGTGTTACATCTTCATGTAACATTAGGCTAGATGGCACACAGTACAACACCTAAGGCACACCCTTTGGGATTATGTCATGGGTTGGTCGTTAAGGAGTTGGATACTCTAACAAATAGGCATGCTTGTGCTTGCACTAGGATGCTAAGCCTTGGGCATAATCTCAAGGGAGGTTAGGTCTCATAACTAGGTGTGTTTTGGCACACCTGGCTAGGGGTGTTCTCTTTAAAATCTAAGGGTTGAACAACCTAGAAGCTCTTTCATGAGGCATTCGCAAGGTCATGTACTTAGGGTTATCCAAACCTAGCCTTGTGGAGTTTGCTTAGCAGAACACTCGTGTTCACCTATGGCGCACACTCGTGTCCTCATTAAGTACTAGCCCTAAGTCTAGGGTATATCTTGGCCATTCAAACCCTCAAGGGTTAGTCATGGTTCAGGGTATCCCTTGTCGCCCTAAAGGGGTTGTATGCCCAGATGAGGGTGATTCCTCAAGGGGTATATGACAATGCCTTAGCTTTATCACGAGGGTATGTGTAAGGCACATCTCCTTGATGAGGTTAGGGCATGAGCTAGTCTAGGTCTAATGGGAAAGAATTCTAAAGTCTACTCAGGTTATCCTCTAGGGTTCGGGGGATAGTCAGTCTAAGGGATTTAAAGTAAGACTTTGAGCCTTCCACTTAATTAAGCATTTGAGTCAAACTCTTGGGGTCATCTTAGAAGACTTAGCATCACTCATCCAGGGTGATGACGCCGAATGGCCACTTGGCAATCATGTGTTTTAAAACTCTGACACCATATTTAATGTTAGTGAATCCGTGTATGGGAGGTCTTGTCGGACTATATATTCCAAGGGTTAGGTGGTGCCTCTAGCAATTGAGTTTACGACTTAGTGAACGATGATTCTGAAGTACTTGGTTTACGCAAGGTGGGTAATGAAATTATGTGAAATTTTTGTTGACTCCACATAGAGTGATATGTTAGTTTTGATTAATTTCTTTTAACATTATTTAGTCTTAGAGTTAGTGTTATTTATCAACGAGAACGTTGACATTTTCAATGGTGGATGGTATCATAGCTTTTACTACGACCACTACTTTTACTTTGGAGTTGATTATTGTTACCTACTGAACTATATTAATAAGCTCTAGGTGTAGAACAAACATGCTTGTTTAATGCACTTGACTATTTAGTGATGGTCCGGCTAAGTGTCATTAGGTATTTGCAAGAAATTCTAGGTGAAACTAGCACTTCCATCTAAAAAACTCTTACCTCATTTTTCGTGTCATGATTGGGTTATTGGTTACTTTTGGTGAGTTTGGCATGTCGAATATAAGTAGAAACACCCTACAGTTGACCTAACCGTAGGGTTGCCCTAAACCCCTTGGGTTAAGGTTTATCGGTTAATGGGTCCTCTTTACTTTGGACGTTGATTGTTGTTACCTACTGTATTATGTTGACAAGCCCTATATGTAATGAGAAACCTCACCAAGTATATTGTGATTGGGAATGATATTTTGTGCTAGCCCACTTTACAAAATAAAAAAAACAGGGAGGGGGGCCTTTGTCAAATTCATTAAGTAATATATGTATTGAGAGTTCATGAGTTCATAACTGAATTCATTATTCTTTTACCGATGCAAGCTCTAACTTATGTTGTCAAGGCATAACCCTCTGTTGTGCTAGACAATAGGGGTACGTCCCATATTCGGTCCTTAAAGAGACATGCCTCAACTTATAACCCTTAGAATGTGCAATCTAACAAGACCTCCTAGGCACAGATTTGCCAATGTTGATCTCAACATCTATGAACTTGTGTGAGTCGGGGTGGAGAGTGTGACTAGCACCCTCTTGCGATCTCTGGCCTCCTTCTCCACATCAAGCTAGGAGCAGTGCTCATAGCTAAGCTAGATACATCCGTGTCATTGTCCAATTATGGGTGTGGAATCTTGATTGACAGGCTTTCGTTACCAAGTTCTTAAGATTTTACAAAGGGGTTCTAGAGATGGCATTTGAGAGCCACATTTGTGACACTAAATGTAACTCTTGAATTTGAGGGACTATGGCAAGATAGCCCACATTTTGGGAAATTTTTTCACATAAAGACGTGACACTAGACTAGATGGCACATGGTACAATGTACAAGGCATGCCCTTTGAGTTATCTCATGGGCTTAATGCCAAGGGGTTGGATACTCTAGTAAGTAAGCATACTTGTACTAGGTGCTAAGCCTTGGGCATCAGCTCAAGTGAGGTTAGCTGTGCTATTGTCACACTTGGCTAAGGGGTGTTCTCCTTGGGATTTAGGGGTTGAACAACTTAAGCTAGTGGGATGAGGCACTCGTGAGGTTGTATACTTAGGGTTATCCAAACTTAGCCTTATGGAGTAAAATACTTTTGTCCTCATTAAGTACTAGCCCTAGGACTAATGGCCACTCAAACCCTTAGGGGTTAGTCATGGTTTAGGGTACCCTTGTTGCCCAAAAGGAGTTGTACTCCCAGACGAGGGTGATTCCTCAAGGGATAAGTGGAAATGCTTTAATTTTATCATGGAGGTATATGTGATACACATTTCCTTGGTGGGGTTAGGACATGAGCATGTCTAAGTCTCATGGGGCATAATCTTAAAATTTACTCGTGTTATCCTCTAGGGTTTGAAGAGTAGTCATTTGAATGGGACTTAGGGTAGGACCTTAAGTCTCATACCTATTTGAACATATAAGTTAGGCTTTTAAGGTTGCCTTAGAAGATTTAGCGTTACTTACATAAGATATTAATACTAAATGGCCATGTCATAATTTTTACTATGACTCGACCCCTTACTTTGGACGTTGATTGTTGTTACCTACTGTACTATGTTGATGGACCCTAAATGTAATAGGAAACAGGCCTACTTAGTGCACTTGGGTATCTGATGATGGTCCGACCGGGTGTTATTAGGTATTTGCAGGAAACTCTAAGCGAAACTAGAACTTACCTTCTAGAAACCCACCCCCAATTTTGACGTCCCAGTTAAGCTGATTGGTTAATGTAGATGAGTCTGGCGTGTTTAGTAGGGTTAGGAACACCCCTAGGGTTGACCTAACTCTAGGGTTGCCCTAACCCACGCCCTAAAAAACCCCACCCCCTTGGGTAGGGTTTTAGGGTTAGAGTTAGGCTAAGTTAAACACTCTCTCATTAACTTAATAAGGGGCTAGCTAATATAGTGCCAGCCCACATACACATACAGGAAAAGAGGGGGGGGGGGGGGGGCTCCGTCACATAAATAAGGTAGAGTATGTAGGAGTGAGGGTTCCTGGGTTTATGACTGAGCTCGTTACTCTTCTTCCGGTGCAAGCTCTAACTTGTGTCATCAAGGCACAACCCTCTGTTGTGCCACCCTAACTTCCAGACGACAGGGGTACGTCTCACCTTCAGGGTAGCTTACCCTTAACGTTGGCGAATCTATGCCTAGAAGGTCTTGTCGGGATGCATGTTTCAAGAGGCAGAGGTTGAGGCTTGTCTCCAACCTCCTCCACGTCAAGCTAGGTGTAGCACTCACGGCCAAGCAAGGCACATCTGTGTCCTTGTCCAACTGTGGGCGTGGGATCTTGTTTGACAGGTTCACGTTGCCTAGTTCTTGAGGGTTCACTAAGGGGTTCTAGAGTTGGCATTTAGGAGCCACGTTTGTGGCACTTGGTGCAACTCTCGAATCTAAGAGCTATGGAATGATAGCCCACATCGTGGAAAACAGTGTCACATGGAGATGTGACACTGTGCTAGACGTCACACGATACATCACCCGAGGCACGCCCTTTGGGGTTGTGTCATGGGCTTGTCGTTAAGGGGTTGGATACTCTAGCAAACAGACATGCTTGTGCTCACACTAGGGTGCTAAGCCTTGGGCATTTGCTCAAGGTAGGTTAGGTCTCGTAACTATGTGTGTTTAGGCACACTTGGCTAGGGGAGTGTTCTCCTTGGAATCTAGGGGTTGAACAACCTAAGCTTGTTAACATGAGTCTTTTTGTGAAGCACTCGCAAGGTCATGTACTTAGGGTTATCCAAACCTAACCTTAGGGAGTTTGCTTTAGCAGAGCACTCGTGTCCTCACTAAGTATTAGCCGTAGGTCTAGGGTATGACTTGGCCACTCAAACTCTTAGGGGTTAGTTGTGGTTCAGGGTACCCCTTGTCGCCTCGAATGAGGGTGATTCCTCAAGGGGTAAGTGATGATGCCTTGGCTCTGTCACGGGGGTATGTGTGAGACACATCTCCTTTGTGGGGTTAGGGCATGAGCATGCCTAGGTCTACTGGGGCAGGATCCTAAAAGTCTACTCGGGTTATCCTTTAAGGTTCAGGGGATGGTTATTCTAGGGGACTTAAGGTAGGACTCTAAGTCTTCTGGGCCTCTAAGTCAACTCTTAGGGTTATCTTGGAAGACTTAGTGTTGCTCACACAAGGTGATGACGCCGAATGGCCACTTAGCAGCCACGTGTTGCCATGTGTTGGCCCTTCGGGTTAAAACTTTGACAATTGGTATCGGAGCCTATTCTCTATGGTCAGTAGACTGCCTAAAGTGTAGTGTGTTTTGGGGTTTAGTTAGTTCTAAATTCTTGAAGTACTTTATCACTATTAGTAACGTCTGAATTCTGCGTAAAGAGTTGGTCATGAGATCTATAACTCTTCAAAGGACATCTACTTGATAAGTGGGTGTGGGTTATGGACTCCAAAGTTGAAGGTAGCACTTGGAAGGCAACTTCCAAGTTGTATGCCAGGTTACTTTACCTTATGGTCGTCTGGGTTACTTTACCATATACTTCTACAAGATATGGCATGTTAGTTTGTTTGGCTTACAAACTAAGTCTTATGAGGTGGGTCTTGTGATATCCTAAGTCTACACATTAATGAAAATTTTTCTTTTTCTTTAAAGGTGTTTGAATTTGGGATAACACATGATTTGGAAACAGCCAGTGTCCATTGAGTTTTGGCTTAGGTCAAGATTCAATATTGAGTCCAACAATAGTGTTGAAACGGGGAAAGGTTTATGTTAAATGTGCGTCCTTGACTTCGAAAGAAGGGGCATATTCAAACATAAGAATGAACACTACATTTTGACATAAAGTGTAAAATAAGCTCTCATTATAGTGCATGTTTCCGAAAGTGTAACTCTAGAAGCAGACTATGGTGTTAAATTTGTAATACAACGGAATGTCAAATATTAATATATAATGAATATGTTAAGTAGTGGGTTTGAAGATCCAATGTAATCAAAGTATTGTCCGATGTTTGTAATATTTTGATGACGCTAGCTACAAGTAACATTAGGTGGAATAGTTTATTAAATTCAAATCCCTTGATTTGAACAAAGTATAACATGAAACCTTAGTTAGTTGTAAGCGCGCACTCTGTATTCAAGTTAGTTAACTCTGCTAACTCATTTAAAGTGTATCTCATATGGCATCATGAGAGAGATTTGGGATAACAATTTAAGGATTCCGCTTTCTTATCGGTACAGTTTTAGGGTATGTCAGAGTTTTAACCCAAAGGGCCAACACGTGGCAACACGTGGCTGCCAGGTGGCCATTTGGCGTCATCACCTGTGTGAACAACGCTAAGTTTCCCAGAACAACCCCAACGACCCCTAGGGTTAGACTCTAATGCCCAAGTGGACAGGAGACTTAGGGTTTAGCCTAAGTCTCCCTAGAATGTCTGCCCCAGAACCCTTGAGGGATAACCCTAGTTGACTTAGGGTTTAGCCTAAGTCTCCCTAGAGTGTCTGCCCCCAAAACCCTTGAGGGATAACCCTAGTTGACTTAGGGTCTTGCCCTAGAAGACCTAGACAGGCTCATGCCCTAACCCCATCTAGGAGACGTGTGTTCCACACATACCCCTGGACAGAGCTAAGGCATCGTCACTTACCCCTTGAGGAATCACCTCATCTGGAAGTACAACCCCTTTAGGGGTGACAAGGGGTACCCTGAACCACGACTAACCCCTAAGGGTTTGAGTGGCCAAGTTATACCCTTAGTACTTAGTGAGGACACGAGGCGGTCGAGTGTTCTACTAAGCAAACTCCCTAAGGCTAGGTTTGGGATAACCCTAAGCACATGACCTTGCGAGTGCCTCACGAAAGGGCTCCTGCTAACATGTTTAGGTTGTTCAACCCTTGAATTCCAAGGAGAACACTCCCTAGCCAAGTGTGCCAAAGCACACCTAGTATGAGACTAACCTCCTAGGCTTAGCACCCTTGTCATGCTAAAGTATCCACCCTTGGCGACAAGTCCTTGACATAACCCCAAACGGCGTGCCTCGAGCTGTACCATGTGACGTTTAGCCTAGTGTCACATCTCCATTGACACTGTTCCCCGATGTGGGCTATCAGCCATAGCCCTTAGATTCAAGAGTTGCCAAGTGCCACAAACGTGGCTCTAAATGCCGACTCTAGAACTCCTCAATGAACCCTCAGGAACCAAGTAACATGAACCATCAAACAAGATCCCATGCTCACAGTTGGACAAGGACACAGATGTGCCTCCTTGCTTGGCTGTGAGTGCTACACCTAGCTTGACGTGGAAGAGGAGGCTGGACAAGCCTAACCTCTGCCTTTGGAACTTGCATTCCGACAAGACTCCAAGCATGGATTCGCCAACGTTAAGGGTAAGCTACCCGAAGGTGGACGTATCCTAGCATCTGGAAGTTAGGGTGGCAACGGAGGTTGTGCCTTGACGACACAAGCTTGCACCGGGAGAAGAGTAACGAGCTCAGTCATGAACCCAGGAACCCTCATCCTATATACTACCTTATTTATGTGACAGAGCCCCCCCCCTGTTTTTTTTGTTTACATAAATGGGCTAGCACTGAAATCTCATTCCCAAAGGGAACATACTTGGTGAGTTATCCATCGACCCCTAAACCCTAACCTGTCAAACCTGGGGGTATTTCTAAGCATATCCGACATGCCGAACTCACCGGAACTAGCCATTAATCCAACCGGGATATGGAAAACCAAGGTAAGAGTTTTCTAGATGGAAGTGCTAGCTTCGCCCAGAGTTTCTTGCAAATACCTAATGACACCCGGCCGGACCATCACTAGATATCCAAGTGCACTAAGCGGGCCTGTTTCTTCTACACCTAGGGCTTATCAACATAGTACAGTAGGTAACAACAGTCAACGTCCAAAGTAAAGGGTTGAGTCATAGTAAAAACTATGACAGGGTAGATGGCATAACCTACCAAAAAGAGTAATGTTTGAAACATACGTTTACATTTTTAGTTTAGTGAGTAATGAAGGACTTGGATAATGAAGGCGTTTAGCGCACACTTGTGCATTTTCATTGTTAACTCTTTAATCTTGAAATCTGTAACGTTGTTTGTAATGTGAGGATAAGCTCTTGAACAAGGGTGATTCCTTGCTTAAGAAGAGCATGTGGTGTCAAATGAGTCGGAAGCTAGTCGGGTATACTTTTGGAGGTTTAAGTGCATGTACCTCCTTATAGAGTCGGTATTTGATGAGAATTAAAAGTTAATATTGGTTTTCAATATTAATATCATTTTTTGAGTCGAATAAGATTATTCAAAAGACAGTTTCTTAACTTTGTATCATGGTCACAAATGTGGGCACTCAAATAACTTATAAAGTAAGTATCTTCAGTTCTTTGGAATATTAAAAAATAGAACTATTCTTGACTCAAGGTTTCATTGTATTCCTTGGGTTAGTTATTGATTCTATCTCAAGGTTTGGATGGTGTTTCTTGAGTTGGTTCAATATTCTTGTAAGTATAATATTGAGTAGTGGGATTAGCTCAAGAAGATGGTGTCCCTTCTTAATGATCTAGTTCAAGGTTCCTAACGTATGGTCCAATATCCAGTTCGAAAATATGAGGTTTCCTATCACCTCATTCATTGAGATATTTCATATCTTAGACTTTGAAAGTATTTATGATAGTCTTTTAAGATTAATTATAAATGACTTGTCAAAGTAAAGTATGGTATTTCTTTAATATTGAGTTTGGAGTGCTCAATATCGAAACTTGGTTATGATCACATGAGGTGGCCATAATCATAATAGAAAGACTCAAGCAGACTTGAGTTTAACACTTTGGTAAGGCACTACCTTAGTATTATAACTTGAAACATGTTTTCAAGTTAGTTGAGAAATGAGGCGTTTCTCAATACATTGCTTGAGAGGCAATGTGGTACTTTATGAATTACTAGGTGTTTAATGGATAATGTATCTTAGTTCAACGTGTTGAACTAAATATCTTCATGTTTGGGGAGATCTGTTGAATTATGGGATATAACTGAAACATAAAGTTAATATGACACTTTAGTGTTTATGATAACATTTATGTGAAAGTTGATATCTTACTAAATCAGTTAGATGAATCAGACACTAGTTCATGATTCCTCTTAGTCTCTGAACAGTTCTTCGGAATACTGTTGTGACATTATATTTCCGTTTCAAAACTGAAGTTCAATTTATATAAACTAAGATTATGTCTATATTATAGTTGTAGCATTTCGATATATTGATATGATTGTAAGTTTATATCCACTAGTATAACAACTAGTTGGTAAGCTTAGGATTTGAGCGTTAAACGATTATTATCCATTCGAGAGTATCAATATCGAAATTGCAACTCTTTATAGAATAAGAATTAGTTTAAAAAGATGTTTATCAAAACACTAATTGCTCAAATTAGGGAAATGCTATACTTTAGTATAGTGTTGAGAAACATTTACATAATTAGTTTGAGAGATGGACATGAGTATAATGTTATGAAGGCATGCAGTATTCTAAGTTCAGGGAGACTCTTATTGTAGAAACTAAGTTTTGAAATTTAGTATTTTAAACTTAGTGAGATAAAGAGTTAGGAAGTATTGAACGGCATTTAGTATGATGTGCTCTTTGGGGAAAAAGTATAATGAGAGTGACAAATAAGAGACGTGTTATCTAAAGGTCGTCGATTGAGGCACTAGAGATGGGCTGAATTTCCTGGTTTCCACATTGGTTTGTGAGAAAGATATGTTAGCTTATCTGGTCCCTGAACTGGTCGGTGTTATGAAAGAATACAAAGTTGGTTGCGAATGACGAATATTAGTGCTATAACACTTGGTAGTAGATTTGACCTGAATTTAATTTCCATTGGGAATGAAGTTATGTCAATGACACATCAAGTGGATGGGCTAATTTCAAGTTGGCATGACCTTGTTGTATACATGTGTACAACCATGCACCTCTGTTATTGCATCTGGTCAGATTGACATGTCTACAAAGATTAGGGTTTCAAGAGAAGTACTCTAGCATCGAAAAAGAGCTTGATTCCGATAAAAGTTTCATACCTAGTATGGCATAACTATATACTAATGGGGTAGCAGACCCTTATGTAAAGGGGTCATGAGAAACACCGAGGGATGCAGAAATGTGAAGCTATAATATCGTAACATATGGAAATGTGGAACCATTGGGAAATCAAAGAAACATAAAGGCGTTTGGTTAAGCACTTAAGATGGACGTTAAAGTGCTTGTTGTGTGCTAAGACGACAAGGGTCGTCAACAGTGTTTGATATAAAGGAATAAAGCAAGTCTTTATTTTTATTAACCAAGGGGCCGGCAACAACACTAATTAGAGGCCTCCAAATATAAATCCTAGTTAAGTAAAGAAATTAACCAGTGTTGTGTCCGTCGGGTGACAGACTTTGCAGACGTGCAAAAGGTTTCCAAGTGACTTTATGTCGCAGGTGGTGCCTCCGGCAGCTGGGTTTACGACTTAGTGAACGACGGTTCTGAAGTACTTGGTTTCACGTAATGCAAGGGGGGTAATAAAACTTATGTGAACTTTTGGCTGACTCTACATAAAGTGATATGTTAGTTTTGGTTAATTTTTTCTAACATTATCTAGTCTTGGAGTTGGACGTCAACGAGGACGTTGACATTTTCAAAGGCGGGGAGTGTGTCATAGTTTTTACTATGACTCGACC
Organism: Selaginella tamariscina; assembly: GCA_003024785.1. Lineage (NCBI taxonomy): Eukaryota > Viridiplantae > Streptophyta > Lycopodiopsida > Selaginellales > Selaginellaceae > Selaginella > Selaginella tamariscina. Next base: position 1,130,541 of record PUQB01000001.1, read on the forward strand.
CCTTATTTTGGACGTTGATTGTTGTTACCTACTGTACTATGTTGATGGACCCTAAATGTAGTAGGAAACAGGCCCGCTTAGTGATGGTCCGGCCGTATTTACAGGAAACTCTAAGCGAAACTAGAACTTACCTTCTAAAAAATCCACCCCCAATTTTGACGTCCCAGTTAAGCTGATTGGTTAATGTAGATGAGTTTGGCATGTTTAGTAGGGTTAGGAACACCCCTAGGGTTGACCTAACTCTAGGGTTGCCCTAACCCACGCCCTAAAACCCCCACCCCCTTGAGTAGGGTTTTAGGGTTAGAGTTAGGCTAAGTTAAACACTCTCTCATTAACTTAATAAGGGGCTAGCTAATATAGTGCCAGCCCACATACAAAAGAGGGGGGGGGGGGGGCTCCATCACATAAATAAGGTAGAGTATGTAGGAGTGAGGGTTCCTGGGTTCATGACTGAGCTCGTTACTCTTCTTCCGGTGCAAGCTCTAACTTGTGTCGTCAAGGCACAACCCTCTGTTTGCCGCCCTAACTTCCAGACGAAGGGGTACGTCTCACCTTCGGGTAGCTTACCCTTAACGTTGGCGAATCTATGCCTAGAAGGTCTTGTCGGGATGCATGTTTCAAGAGGCAGAGGTTGAGGCTTGTCTCCAACCTCCTCCACGTCAAGCTAGGTGTAGCACTCACGGCCAAGCAAAGCACATCCGTGTCCTTGTCCAACTGTGGGCATGGGATCTTGTTTGACAGGTTCACGTTGCCTAGTTCTTGAGGGTTCACTAAGGGGTTCTAGAGTTGGCATTTAGGAGCCACATTTGTGGCACTTGGTGCAACTCTCGAATCTAAGAGCTATGGCATGATAGCCCACATCGTGGAAAACAGTGTCGACACTGTGCTAAACGTCACACGATACAACACCTGAGGCACCCTTTGGGGTTGTGTCATGGGCTTGTCGTCAAGAGGTTGGATACTCTAACAAACAGACATGTTTGTGCTCGCACTAGGGTGCTAAGCCTTGGGCATTTGCTCAAGGGAGGTTAGGTCTCGTAACTAGGTGTGTTTAGGCATACTTGGCTAGGGGAGTGTTCTCCTTGGAATCTAGGGGTTGAATAACCTAAGCTTGTTAGCAGGAGTCTTTTTGTGAAGCACTCGCAAGGTCATGTACTTAGGGTTATCCAAACCTAGCCTTAGGGAGTTTGCTTAGCAGAGCACTCGTGTTCGCCTAAGGCGCACACTCGTGTTCTCACTAAGTATTAGCCGTAGGTCTAGGGTATAACTTGGCCACTCAAACCCTTAGGGGTTAGTTGCGATTCAGGGTACCCCTTGTCGCCCTAAAGGGGTTGTACTCCCGAATGAGGATGATTCCTCAAGGGGTAAGTGACGATGCCTTGGCTCTGTCACGGGGGTATGTGTGAGACATATCTCCTTTGTGGGGTTAGGGCATGAGCCTGCCTAGGTCTACTGGGACAGGATCCTAAAAGTCTACTCGGGTTATCCTTTACGGTTTAGGGGATGGTCATTTTAGGGGACTTAGGGTAGGACTCTAAGTCTTTTGGGCCTCTGAGTCAGACTCTTAGGGTTATCTTGAAAGACTTAGCGTTGCTCACACAGGATGATGACGCCGAATGGCCACTTGGCAGCCACGTGTTGCCACTTGTTGGCCATTCGGATTAAAACTCTGATAGGCCACTTGACAGCCATGTGTTATCATGTGTTAGCCCTTTGGGTTAAAACTCTAACACACAAACTCTATAAAAGGATGATTTAGAAAACACTTCCCTAATTTTAAAAATAAACAATATTCATTAAAACGTTATAAGACTTACCACATATGTTGCTTATGCTCCCCCTAAGCCTTGGAGAAATAAAACGTTATCCAAATAAATGACAATAAAAACATTAAAGAAATCATGAAACCATGTATTAAAACATTATTAATGCATTGATGAGACCAAAAGGCATTATGATGTAATCAAATTGTATGTAAATGTAAAATGTTGTTTTTCATTCATCACTTTTTGTAATTCAAATAAGAATTTATTCTCTCAAAGATCATTGAATTCCCAACCATATTAAAAATAAAAAATGAGTACTTAATATGAATAGTTATTGTGTTTATTAATTGATAATCAACCACCAAACAAAAGTTATCACTTTTTTAACATAAAGAAGACAAATGAGCTCAAATTGATGATTGAGAAGATTAAATAAACCATTGGCAAGATTCTTTTTGATGTATTAATTAAAACTCTCAACTTTATAAATGACAAATTATAAATTGAACTTATGTAAAGTTGTTTATCATATAGATTAATAAGAAAATATATAATTTATGAGGTGGTAAGGTGATGAACCTTTTTTTTTATTAAAAACGTTTACAAATTCATTATATTTCATGCTTAAATGAGTAAATAGTATAGTAAGATGAATAATGAACTTAACATCTTATAACTTCAAATTAATTAAAAGTTCTACGAGTGTGAATAGAAGTATAATATGAAGAAAGAAAGAAAAAACAAAATGATGAAGATGAGAGTGGAAAGAGACAAAAGAATAAAACACATAATTAATTAAAGTGAAATTTAAAGTTTAAGCTATAAAAAGTCTTAAAGAATTGAACATTAAGTGTGTTATAATAGTATTAAAGATGTGATTATCACCAACTGTTTATCATTAATTAGTATCTTAAAAATAAATATACAACCATCCATAACCTTAAACAATGCTTTATTTAACACATTGATGTAATTCAAGACCATGATTAATAACAATTTTTAATTCAGCATATGTTTATATTTATTAAAACCCGAAATTCTCATAAAGAAAATAAAACTAAACAGTTATATAAAAAAAAAAATTACATAATAGAAATGTGAACAAAGAAATACGTTTTAATGTGATTTGAAACTTAAATATAAAGAAGTATTTAATTAATAATTTCTACACTAGTTAGTGATTCTTTTTATAAAAAGTAACATATGCATAATAAGCGTGTCATGCATGGTGGTGTTTAATTAAGAAATAAAAGAATCAATTAGTTTAAAATTAGGTAACATTGAATTGTTTTAATACTTTGTTCTTCAACTTTAATTTTCTAATGAAAGATGGAAAACCTTTAAAAAAAAGAAAAGAAAAAAAGAAAAAAACTTAAAGATAAAAAATGAATAATATAAAATAGTACAATAACATAAAAATTGTTATTCATTAAAAAATAATCAAATTATTTAAATATTGATTGAAAAAAAGTATTAAGATACAAATTAAATGAAAAATAAGAAAATGAGTGAAAATAAATTATCTTATAAAAAAATTCTAAGGAAAAGAAGAAAGATATAAAATAATAGTCTAAAAACCCGTTGTTTTAAAGAAACCTAACTTAAATCTTTCTTATATATGAAAAGGACACTAAATTATTTTAAAACCTTATATTGTTTAATATCTTTTGGATTTGAAACTGATTATAAAGATATAAATGATACATTTGGAAAAGTAAAGAAAATGAAAAGTAAAATTTAAAACTTAAAAAATAAAAAATAAAAAAAAAAAAAAAGAACAATGATAATGCATTATAAAGGTCACCATTTGTATGGAGAAGTAATTAAATTATCAGAATTTAAATTTTTAAATTGTAAAGTGTTAATCAAAACAGTTAGCAACGATCTATGTTTATTGCTTTATGTTGAATATTCTATTTGACTTATTTACAGATGTAAGAATACATATTTTATGTATATTGTTTTCCATAAAATTTCAAATACTATCCTTAGCATAACTGATATTGTTAGTACAACATTACCTTATTTTAATTAAAGTTTAAGTTAATTATTGCCTCGATCCTTTTTCTACAAGTAAATAAAATGTAATCATATGGCTTTTAAAGGAAGTTCCTCATTTATGTAGAAATAAAGCATATGTACATGCAGGAAACACACACACACGACATACATATATACATAAGGAGCACACTACGTATCTATATTGTTTAAAATTTAATAATGCATATGAAGTTGGTGTTATCTTCATGAAGAAACCATAAATTTGAAAGTTGGCCCTTGGCCCTTATTGACTCGTACCCTACAGCGTACTGCATATAAAGCCTTATTAAGAGTACCATGACTTTGCAGGTCCGCATGCACCTTTCTGCCCTTTCTGAATGCTGCCAGTAAAAGACAATACATCCTTGCTTATTTGAGGTGTCACAAGCGTATTCCAGCTCCTGTGTGTGGCCTACTTTTGGCCAGCATGTATATTTGCCCTAGTCAAAAATTTCGGCAAATTTTTTATCAATATTATGACGTGCTTATTTCAAATATTAAACTATTTACTGGTAATTTATATACTTCGACCAAATATCTGTGTTTTATCCATTCCAAAACGTGTAACCGATCTAACGTGCTAAACCACTGAACTTCCGGCCCTGCCACGTGTCAGTTTGAAGCGGGGATCACGTACCGTTGTCCCGGTAGACAAACATGCCACGGTTCGGACAGGATGACGACACGATGATGCAAACTCCCTGCTTTAGCTTTTGAGAGATCCCTAGTTTCAGCACGTAGCAGTACGTGGGCGATCCACATGTTAACCTGTTTAAGACATATTATATTGTATTTTACACTCTTCTCCTGTTTTAAATCATTTTGTAGATCTGCATTAGAGTATGTATGTGCAGTACACATACGTACCTACCGACATTATTTTCCATCATGTTAACGTGCTAAAACGTATTATCTGGATTCTAATACGAAACAGATATCAAGTGTATAATTATTATTTATTTATGGACAAGTCTTATTACAAAGATTAAATTAGAATATCCTCAATTTTAATCAATAGGATAGTAAAGGTTAACAAAGTTGCATAGAAAAGTAAACGATCTGTATCTTACTAAGTCAAATAAGCTAATTAATAGCTAATATTTAAACACAATGTAAAAGTAAAATCTAAATTGCTGATGTTGATTTAGAAGCCAAAGCATTAATGAGAGAAATAAGAAACCTTGCTTTGAAACAAGATTAGTAAACAAGTATTTGTAATGAATGATCCAACATACGTTGAACATATGTGCTTCAAGTCAAAGATGAATTCAACTCTTGGGAATGCTGTCCAGTTGTATGATTTGCCATTACACACTCTTAACTCGTGTTTTCTTGTATAGTGTGTGTGTGCGTGTGCGTGGCATTGTGTACTGCCCTCAGTAATCCTTGTTTTTCTTGGATCAAGTGTTGCATTAACACTTGAAAGTTACATTGAGTTGACTGATAATACAATATAAACGATTATACAATCTAGACTGCAGTAATTACTGCAAGAAGACTACATAAACATGAAACAAGTTAACCTCTGTCTTGTTGGATCAAGTGCTGTATTTACTGCAGATTACATTGAGCTGACTATCTACATTTCAAGTAAGGATGGTAAACCGAGGCAGATTTTTTGATTTGCGCGTGATCTTTTCATCTAGCTGGCAAGGTGAATCTTTTGCGGTCGATCCGGAGGGATCCTTGGCTAAACATCCCACATGATAGATATACATATTTCAATCATGGACACTGTTAATATAATATAGATCAATAATGCAAAGCAATCATATAATTAACCATTCTCCTGATTTCTAATCATGCATAAGATGAATATGGAGAAGGATTCTTCGAATATCTTAGCATATAGCCCATAGTTTATCAGTTGCCGTGCATAAGGGAACCGCGTGTATATTTGTAAATGACACACGGTGGCTCATGACCTAGATTTAAATAACGAATACGTTGGAAGTTATTTGGGTTGGTAGCAGACATAACATTTATACCATTAGCGTCAAACATACTACCAGATTAAACTATATAATTTTTATTTAATCAAAGTAGGCCCACCATAAGCACGCCTGACCCAAAAAATAAAAATCATACTAATTCCCCTGGACTCCAATACATTTCACATTGTATGAGCTCATTTATATATGCTTTAAGACGTGAAGTATATTCCTTTCATTCACTAAGTAACATGTTAATTAAATTTTGTTTTTAAAGAAGCCCGTAAACAAGAGTACATGTGCCATACACATTGATCAATACAATAATATAACAGTGGTTGATATGAATAATATTGCTATAACAATGTGATATATAATTAATGGCCTTGACATACACCACCCATTTAAGGTGCTCATAACGCTGACATGCACCACGCATTCTAACTCTCGCTCTCTTACATCTTGTGCAACAACAAGAAAGCAATTAATTCCATGCTCCTGTTTGCCTAGGCAATATCTGCTAATGCTGCATTCGTGCGGGTATTGATCAGATATTGACAAAACTGCCTTACATTGCTACATTTTCCTCATTCACATTCATTGTTAGTTGCAGCAAAAAATTTCTAGCTTTGATTTATTGTCAGTGAAAAAACTGCACTATACACAGTACAGGTATTACACCGTTTGATATTCATGAGAAGAGTTTTTTCTAAATGGTAGGTTTTTGCAGATTTCAGCAAGAAGTTCAATGGCTGCAGCATCACCGTGGAATATCCAAGCCTGTAGCAAGGAGCCCAGTGTGGATGAATTTATTCACTTTCCTAATAGAGAATCAGATGTATGCTTTGAGCAAAGTGGGCTCTCGTTCATGGAGAGCTCAGAGTATCACAGGCTTGAAAGTGCCAGATTGCTTCAGTGCGATCTGAACCAGTACACATTATCTGATCAAAACTGGATTAACAACTTGAAATGGAGAACAACACAGCAAGAAGATTTCTCCAATAACCTCTATCATATGCAGGAAATGCACTCATCAACACCGTTCATGAATGCGGCTCAATCATCAGATACATTCATTTCGCCTCTCCATGAACTATTCTCTTCTTCAGTTGGATATCAAGACCCTTTTCTCTCCGCATTCCATAGCTCAGGATTGAACAGTATGTTGGTGAGCTCAACAAACGCTTCTATTATAGAAGACAAGTTTTCAAATTTCCCATTGAAAAACTCATCTCCTGCAACATCCGAGGTAGTCGTGGTGCGCAACCAAGATAGTGAAAATTTACACAAGAAAGCAAAGGCAAGCTCTTCGAGCGAGAGCGTGAACAATTCAGCGGTCACAGATTCAACGAAGAAGCGACCACAGGAAGACAACAGCAACGGGGCTGTATCAAGCAAAAGAGTCCAAATGGTATGTGTATATCACATTTATTTATGCACCATAGCTAATAGACAATGAGTATCTTTTTCAGTAAGATTTGCATATATGCATTTCATGTCGATGTCATCAGGTAGTAAGATGTTAAGTTCTACCTACCTAAGTCTCTCCTTTTATATTGTTCGTTACATTAAATTTTCCTGCAGGAAAGTGCATCGTGGGTTGAAGACTCAAACGGTGTTTTTGCAACTTACTACACAACCAACAGCAAGGGAAATAGAATTCCTGCTTTAAATACAAATCTGAAACCGCGAGCTAGGCAAGGAAGTGCCAATGATCCTCAAAGCATTGCTGCAAGGGTAAATCTCATAAAAACTATAGCATTGTGTGTGTGCGCGCGCGCGTGCGTGCGTGTGCAGGCGAGCGACTTCTAACATATTATAACAATTTATCAGCATCGACGGGAAAGAATAAGTGACAGGCTTAAGATTTTGCAGGAGCTAGTTCCAAACAGTACTAAGGTACTTATTTTCACACACATACACGCACGCATCTATACATCCCACATGCAGACTTAAGAATTAAATAATCATGCAGGTTGATTTGGTCACGATGCTTGAAAAAGCCATAAACTACGTTAAGTTCCTCCAGTTGCAAGTGAAGGTAAGTCTTTTAATTAGTTAATTTTTAAATAGAAGTATTCCATAAATGATTACAGGTTCTTACATCTGATGCATATTGGCCACAACGACCTAAAGCTGAGAACAACACTAACAACCAATGGCAAGGAGCTGTGCAAGCCCAATAAACTATATAGAACCGATTACTAGCATTTATGTATAAGATATTTTGTACACATTTGATGACATGAAATGTAAAATATGGAAGTTATAAACAGTAAACTTATCTTCTGAAACACCCCACACACACACACGCGTTTGGCAGTCTTAGTTGCTTGAATACAATAGGAATTCTTATACTCACTGAATACAGTCGCCAGCGGCGGACCGCCGGCATCGCTACAATCCGAACACTTCACCTGACCATTCAATCGGTAGGAGCCAAGGGCGGTGTGTACAAAGGGCAGGGACGTAGTCAATGCGAGTTGATGACTCGCGATTACTATGTTTGTATGCAATGGGGAAAGAAAATTATGTATTGACAAAGAAAATACAATGGTATACTCTTTTTATTATTATTAATGGATTAACGATAGATTAAAATTAATTTATATTTATGGTAGTTTAATAACAAGCTTACTCAAATATGTATGTAAAATTGAGACAGCTATCGAGGAAAGAGGATCAACACACATTAATACGTCGATAGTTCTGTCGAGTCATCAACCTTATCTTAGATGGATATGTTTGTGTGGCATCAGACGTGAACTGGGTTAAGTTCCACCACATGTACTGTTACGTGTTGCACCATAGTAACGGCACGAGAAGATGACCCACAGTAACAGTCGTTCATGTCTCGTGCTGCCGGATGGTAAGCTCACGGAGACACGTATACACACATTCTCACACACATACAATTTTCATTCCCTTAAACTTATTTTGTTATATATATATATATAATATCTTCACTTCATTTCATCGCATTGACAATGTAATTATCGTGAGCCAACAACCAGTCACGCAACCAGTTTTATTATAGTTGGGATAGACAACGTATTTTACTGTACGTATATATTAAATCAAATTCACTAATTAATCTTCACTAGGTTAAAATTCAATTAATTAATAGTATATTAATTAAAAGTTCCATTTTTCATACATAATTTAACACACACACACACACATATATATATACCAAATTATTATTAATGTATGTTTTGATTTATTACATACACATACAGTTTATATTTCAGATTAACAAATATATGTAACAAACACACACAATATTCATATTAATGGTATATTATTTAAATAAATTATTTTAAGCTATCCAACTAAGACATATATGTAAGATGTACTACATTTATTCAAACCTAGGTATTAGTAGTATATTTTAGTTTTTTTTTTTAAAAAAAATTAAAAGTTCTTTGAAATTATTATATCATTGGTATTCAACCATTTATAAGATATATAAATAATATATTTTTTTTTTATTATTATGGTTTTTAAGTAAATTAAGTTAACTAAAAATTCAATGTCTCACATAATGCTTATACATATATACATATAAAATGTTTAATGAACACCTATATTGTTATGATATAATATATTAGGTTACTCAAGTAGGTTATATATCATCTCAAGTTAAAGGTTATAATCTATCTTTTTTTAATTTGGTTATAACACTTGTACCATTGGGGTGTATTTAATTTCATTGAATAAAGGTATTTAATTAAAATATATTTAAGTACATCATCGATATTTAAACCTTCTTAATATCTTTAATATATTTACCTTAAGCATATAAAGATATTAATATATTCGTATAATTATAATTTCTTAAATTAAATCATCCACATGTACTACCAATAAGCAATTATCTTTTTTATTTTTTAGAGAGGGTGATTAAGAAAAGAAGTGAATAATTACATTATTATTTAAACGATAAGATAGAGATATGAACGTTGTAATTAAAATGATAATGATACATGAAAATGGGAATATAAAAAAAAAATTTAATTAATACTTACATATTAATTATTAATATTTTAAACATACATGTTCTTTCTTTCAAAATATATTATTTTAAAAATTATTTTTTTATTAAAAAATGTTAATTAAATAATTTAAATTATTAATTATTAAAAAAAAAATATAAACATTCTCATTTTAGTTACAATGTATAGATTCTAGATTTCTATGTGTATATATGTTTATATTCTCCATTTGTTATTAACCACCTTACGAAATTGCTACACTCAATGACGAATATTATTTAAAGTATTAATTTTATGTTTATAAATAGTTAATGTCAAAACATTTTAGTATAAAAATATGTAACATTAAAAATAAGTAAAATAGTAGAAAAGTGTGAAAACTTTTGGTCCCAAACAAAGTTCCAATGTATCAAAGTTTATGATAAGATAATTGCTAAAATATGAATATATAAAAAATATAATCACATTAATAAATGTAATAATGTTATTTAATATTTTAGTATTTGAAATTTATGTCTCTAGAGATTTATATTTAAACTCAAAAATCTTGAAAAAGAATAGATAAATTCTGAACTGATCGACAAGTTAGTTAAAAACCAGTATATTGAATATATTACATAATTTGTCTTTTGATTTTATTAGTGTATTTTAATTATTTTTACAAGTTTGTTAAAAACTTCACCTTTCGTACATAGTTTAAGCTATATATATAAAACATAATATCTTAAAAATTAGCATTATTAATGTATTCTAATCTCGCATGATATATTTATAACATACTGATATATTTTTATATTAAAGCTTGAACTTATATGTTCAAAGATAACTATATTCATATTCTTACATATAGCTATATTCATATTAAGAATTTACATAGTTAAGCATTTGATGTAATAACATAACAACATTTTTATAAAGTACATTGTAAAATATAATATATAGTTTTAAACATACTTTCCATTGGTTACATATATAAAAGTCCACGCGTCGGTTATGCGTGTTCCCACGTTCACCACGTCAATCGTATAAAAAGACTTCACAATTTTACATATACGTATTAAAATACATGACGTGGGACAGTGAGTGCCACATGTTCTGGCAAGCAACTCATTGTCCACTAATTAAACAGTTCCATGTAACGGTTGAGCAGTAGGGAGATGACGATGCTAGAGATACCCATGCCGAATGTGGTCGATGTCTCACCGTTCCGAAGCTACGATTCTTCGCAATGCCACCGTCCTCACTCCCACTTTGAGATCAACAACGTCCTAATTCCACCTGTACGCGTGCGTCTGCTTCTGCGTGTGCGTGTGTGCTCGTGTATGTATGTGACGTCTATAATTGTGTAGGTGTTGCAAGCGGGAGATCCAATTCTTGACAATTCAAATGTACCGGAAGTGCCCATATATGAGATTGGCAGTCCTAAGTTTGATAGAATTATCAATGACTTGGTCGCTGCCATGAGGAATTCCGGATCATGTGGGTTATCTGCTCCTCAAATTGGCCATTCTCTCCAGGTACTACACACACACACACACACACAAACACACACACACACACACATCTTTTTGATATCTTATGTAGATTATCGTGGTAGAGGACCCAAGCCAGCAGCACTCAGACAAATCCTTTAAGCATATGGTATTACATGAATCTCTCTCTCTCTCTCTCTCTCTCTCTCTCTCTCTCTCTCTCTCTTCTCTTACACACATTAACCAGGTGATCATAAATCCTAAGTTGAAGGTAGTAAATCTAAGCGAAACGGAGATAAGCAGAGAAGAATGTCCCAGGTAAATCTCAAGCATGATTAAGTACACAAATGTTATACACACAAGTTACATAGTGTGTATACACACACACGTGTGTATAGTTTATGTATCTGTGTTTGAGCAGCATACCTGGATACAGCGCTCTTGTGAAGAGATTCTCCCATGTTGAAGTGTGTGGATTGAACAGGAAGGGGGAGAAGGTTGAGGTACATGCAAAGGGGCAGCTAGCAAGAGCCCTTCAACATGAGTGCGACCACCTTGAAGGAATTCTCTACGTGGACAAGATGGTACCCAGATCGTTCCAGAGCAGCTAATCCTGTGATTAAGCAATCTTCAAAAGCTGTAAATATCACTTTGAAAACTGATTGATATGTATCACTGTGTGTGTGTGTGCGCGCATTATTAAATCTATAATCAAAGTCAGAGGTTACATTAAATTTCATATTAATGTATTAAATAGTAACTGCAATGTTCCGATTCAAAAGATATGTTATATATATATCAAAGTATCAAATGTTTCAGTTTCATGCAAACCAGACGTGAGAGACTGTTGCTTGTGTTGAGAGATTGTTCGTTCCAACTAAGAAAGAAAAAACAATGTTTTTAAGCATATAATATAATTTTAAAATGAAGGATATCCCAGCCATATACATTACATATTTAAATATTAATGTATACATACACATATACTTAAAAGGATATCTTTGTGATATACATACGAATACACATATCAAAGTATAGGGACTGTATGAAGACCGAATATCGAACTAGAAACTCAATATTAGAAGAAACGGAAAGCACATTAAAAAATATACTCCAGCATTTGAAATTACTCTCTACTTGATCTTCTTCTTGGGCCGCAGCTGCAAAAATACACGACACAATATATACACGTAAAATATGCATCTAAACATATGCATAACTACACACACCTGGTTCGAGTGGCCACACTTCTTTTTCCTGCAGTTAACAGCACGAGGGTGGAGTCTGGCGTAGCACCTGCAAAAACCCGTAAGTCCTCATAATACGACAGTTAGGACACTATAGATAGACTTGATTAATAGTGAAACTTACTTGCGGCAAATCATCTTCTCCTGGTTGTACTTCCTTGCCAAGGCCATCAAAGAAGGCTCGATGATACCTCCACGCAGACGAAGAACGAGATGAAGGGTCGACTCTGCAAGCAAATGCAGTAAACATAAATAAATGTTACACTAATGTTACATTATAAAAGCCTTCACAAATAGTACTCGAATTTTGCATAAATTATGATTTTAATAACCTTTCTGGATGTTGTAATCGGCAAGAGTGCGACCATCCTCAAGCTGCTTGCCGGCGAAGATTAGACGCTGCTGGTCCGGAGGAATTCCTGGAAAAACACGAATAAATCTTGTGCGTGTGTGTGTGTGTGTGTAGAGAGAGAGAGAGAGAGCTAACCTTCCTTGTCCTGGATCTTCGCCTTGACATTGTCGATGGTATCACTGCTCTCGACCTCAAGCGTGATGGTCTTGCCCGTGAGCGTCTTCACAAAGATCTGCATCTTCTTCTCCCTCAGCCGCCGGAAAAGACCTAACCCTAAATGAATGGGCTGTGCTAGGGCTGTTATCAAGTCTAATTGACGGCTCAGATTCGGATCATTCCAACCGTTCGATCGGAGATAAGCTGACGGTGAACGATCACATTATTCTGTACGTGGTAGACGTGTGTGTGAAAGCTATTATGATTGAAATCGGGGTAGTAATACATAAGTTTTAATACACATAAGAAATCCATGATTTCTTACACAACAAAAAATTAGACGGAGCGTGTGTATGAAGGCTTCTTAGTGGCTAATGCAGCTGCCACGTTGGCAGCTGCATCTTCGAGGGTCCTCTTCTTCTCCACCTTGTTAAATGCTTCTATCACGTCTCCTTCTTGCCATTCGTTGTATGCGTCCACGCCCACTCCACATTCCAATCCCGCATCAACCTACACACACACACACACAAACATATATACATATATATTACACACAACACAAACATATATATACACATATATGACACACACACACACATATATTATATAATGTTACCTCTTTAGCCATCTCTTTAACTCTGCGAAGAGATGTGAGAGTGCCGGTGTAAACAGTTCTCTTGCCACGCTTGACATGAAGGCCACACCCTTTTGCGAGCTTCCCTTCAGTAACCATGCATCCGGCTACTCTCCCACTCCCACTTGTGAATATTGCTCGAACTTCAGCTTTCCCTATGGGTACCTCCTCCTGAATAAATCATTGCAAAATTAACAATGTATATATATTTATACATGTTCGTATAATATTTGTATATTTAAAATTGCATCTGTATACCATATAATAATAATGAACAGAAATATATAGCAGCTATATGAAGATATAAACTTGCAGATTTAAAAGCGAAAGTGTATACATATTCACATTGTACTCCACTGTATATCATTTTATGTACTTGTTATATATATTTCTGAAAATCTCTCTTCTACACACAAACGGGTACTTATTATACATGTAAGGCGAAGTTCGATGTGTATATATTTGTATATAAAGGTAATCTTGCAGATATATACTTATAACTTTTATATAAATCATATATAATATCTCCGTCTCTTAGATTATCATGAGTGTCACTCACACTCACACATGCTCCTACCTCAATAGGCTTAAGCAGGCCTTCCATAGCCTGCCTCATGTCGTCTATGAGCTCGTATATGACTCTGTACAAGCGTATTTCTACACCTTCACTATCTGCCTTGTCCTTGACGGTGGGTTGCATTCCTACATTGAAACCGATGACAATTGCCCCGCTGGCAATCGCTAAATCCACGTCACTCGATGTAATATCTCCTGCTGCTTGCATTAAGAACCGTAGTTGGACTGTATCCTGTGGTAATACCTGTAGCGCTTCCCTTATAGCCTCCACAGTCCCCTACATAAACAAATTTTAAGTTAAGCAAATGCCTTATCTATATGGATAATGGTATTTTCCTTTTTGTGTAACGTGCTCATGCACACACATCGATAGATGCAGAATGTACACATGCGTACAGACATACACACATGTATACATACTATGCAACATATAGAACATATACTCTGACACCAAGAGATAATTTAATGAAACATAATATATTCTTATAATATATACCACTTGCTTTTGTGACACGTGAAATCTGTTCCTAAAAATTGATATGTATATTCAAATATGTAGTTCATTATATTTTTAATAATTGAAAATAGTTGAGAATCCTATAAAGATGCCCCTTATCTGTGTATGTATATGATTATGTAGAGAGTAATTGTGTAACTGTAAACATACAATATACGGGACATGCACCAGAACACAAATACACAACTCTCCCTCTCTCCCTCTTTCTAAACCATACGTAATGCAAAAGCTCCGTTTCAAACATTAATACTAACCGCCAAACAGTGTACATACACACACAGATAGATGCGACAACAGTATGCATGCATGTATAAACAGTAACATGTATATACATACATAAATAAGTTGTTTGTACAGAACTCTATTATTTATATTTCATATATAATTGGATTTGTATATATGTGCGTATTTATTTCATTTTGTGTTTGTGTGTACAACGCACACACGCACAATATGTACATGTATGTATGTATGTATCTATCTATATAAACTAACCTGGACGTCGACTTTGAGAACAATGTTGAGCTGATGGGATTCGAACCCTGATTCTTTGCCAGAAGCAACTGCGTTTGCAAGTGAGGCGAGCGTGACTTTACCTTCACTAGCCTGTGATGTAAGCCGTGACTCACGGTTCCTTTCAGCATATTCCGATGCTATTTCTCGTGCCTCATCTATGCTGTCACGAATTTCAAACTCGTCTCCAGCTACGGGCACACTGTTAAGTCCAATCACCTGATACATATAATACAAAGTTACATCGTTTACACATGCAATATCTGCATCTGTATGCTGTGTGTTTCCAATGTATATGTGTGTGTATTTCATTAATACGGTACTATGTCATTTGTTCATACAGACAGACCTCATATATATGTGCATATTCATACTTTCTTCATACATAAATATGGGTGTATATATGTATCAAGTACACCACTATCTCTCTCTAGCGTTACCTGTACTGCAGTTGATGGAGTAGCTTCGTTGACAGACTGTCCTCTCTCATTAAATAAAGCACGCACCTATGGAATATACCCGTCATCCCATGTAAGTATGCATATGAATGTATATAGCACACACATGTATACACGTATAAAAATACATATAAAAGTAAGTACATACGAACGATATAGAATTAGAAAGATCACTAATAACATAATATCATAGGTACATTATTAAAAACCACTAATGACATAGTTATCGTAGAAACATAATAAAGATCACATGTTATTAGTGATGATCGTTTCTGGAACTTGTCCATATGACTTTACTGATACATATACTATCTATTTTAAAATCTTTTCCATTATTAATGTAAATATACAGCCGGCATACGCACAAAGATATGTGTAGCTGAGTGTATAAACGGATTTTGACAAATATAAAGACATATACAATACTATTTTATGTCACTTAACGCTGACACGAAATATAGAACACTAGTTTGTTTACCTTCCCGTAGCTTTCACCAGAAAGAACAACATCCCCTTTGCTAAGAGTTCCGTTCTGTACAAGCAGAGTAGCAAGTGGTCCTCTGTATTTATCCAAGCTTGCCTCGATCACTGTACCAATAGCTTTTCTATTCGGATTCGACTTCAAGTCTTGCAACTAACAAAATCAAAGTAGAAAAACTGATGGTAAGCAAAGTTAGACATGCATCCATACATACCATATATATGTGTCTGCGCTTTGCGTGTGTAAGTCTGTACTTATGTATGCCTATGCATCTGTATAGATACGTATGTAAGAATGCACAGAATACATACCTCGGCAACAAGCATTACTGTTTCGAGCAAGGTGTCGATGTTTTCACCAGTAAGTGCACTAACCTGCATAGAATGAATTAGTAACTGTTATGTTATTGAAGAATTATTATATATATATATATAATGATATTAATGACATAGATACTAACCGGAACCATTTGTTCTTCACCACCCATTCCGGTGGCACTACACCAACTTTAGAGAGTTCTTCTTTTACACGATCAATGTTAGCTCCAGGTTTATCAATCTGATCCAAATACAATTTAAAAAAGAAAAAATTTTTTCACTTTGTGTTCGAAGCAGTGTACACGTGTCCTCCTCCTCTCTCTCTCTCTCTCACACACAACACCACACACACCAACACACAAACACACACACGCACGCATTTGTACCTTGTTGATGGCAACAACAATGGGACATTTGCAGCTTTGCATGAGCAATAGATTCCAAAGTCTGGGGACGAGTTCCATCATCTGCAGCTACGACAATGATTGCAATGTCTGTAACTCGTGCACCACGTGCTCGCATTGCACTGAAAGCCTGTCACGCAATTATCAATAATCATAGATCAATATCGGTAATATTATTACTAACATTGAAATCTCTCATTATACAAACATATATACACAGACATGTATACGCACACACACCTGATGTCCTGGAGTGTCGAGGAACACACAAGTTGATCTTCACCGTCAACAGTAACTTGGACTTGATACGCTCCAATTCCTTGCGTAATTCCTCCTGCTTCCCCAGCAGCGACCTGAAGTAAGTAAATAACTAAAATAGTTAAGTATGATAATAATTAATAATATAAAGTTAAAGAGAAGTTTGTTATTCATTTTACCTTCGACTTTCTGATATAGTCCAGAAGCGAAGTCTGCAGAAGAAGAAAACAGAAAGAACAAGTTATAATGAGATCGTCTATACACACACACACACACACACACACACACACACACATAAGAGCTTACATGTGTGTGTGTGTGTGTGTGTACAATGTATATTAAATTTATAGTTTACATATGCATGTATCTATGTCCATGTGCGCACGCGCGCGCGCGTGTGAGAGAGAGATGTTCCTTGGTGGAATGACAGTAAACTGGCTGTATGCATGCATATACTAGTGCTTCAGTTATATATTCGTATACATAAAGTCTACATACCTTTCCATGGTCGACGTGTCCCATAACAGTGACAACAGGGGACGATGCTCGAGGTTTTCCAAGTCCTCTTCATCAAGAAACTCCTTTTGTTTCTTGGCCATTTCTTCCACTCTCACACTGCCAGCTTCAATAACTTCTACATTGTATTCATTACATACAATCTTCACAGACTCCTCGTCCAGCATTTGGTTAATTGTCACTGCTATACCCTGTAAAAGAGTGTATATGTTCTGTACAGGTATTTATCCATGCACACATGTACATGTATCCCTTTATTATCTACATGCTGCAATTGAGAAAGTGTACTTGTCTATGTTATCGCACTTATGCGGCACATACGCATCTTATGCTGATATCATAGACATATACACATGCTATGATATATATATCTGTGTGTCTGTGTATGTACGTATGTATATGTACACCCACGTACCTTCATGAACAAGGCCTTGACGACATCAGATTCACTGACAGCAAGTTTCGCTGATAAGTCCCCAACAGACATGCCTTGCTTGCCGACTTCGAGAATCTCAACACGTACAGGGCCGCAGCCCTTGCTGCTTCTGCCCTTTCAGCCTTTCTCCTCGCCTTTGAAAATTTCCGGCCCTTTCTAGCCGGGTTAGGCCAGATATGTTCACTCCAATCTCATCAGCATCGTCGATTGCATTTTCATCACTTGTAGCTAAGCGTCGCCTAGTGCCCTCTGTTTCGTCTGATTTCCTAGTTCGCTTCTCATCCCTCCTTCCGGCAGGCGGTCTGCTTGTCGGGCTTGCAGGTCCTGTTGCTATGTCCCTCAAAACAGGCTGTTTAGGCACCTTGACATCCCTGTAACAAAAGATCTAAGTACATCGGTTTATGCATATTTAAGTAGATATAGCTATGTATGTAAACCCACATATATCCATATTCATAAACACAAATGATATATGTAGATAAAATCGAGTCACTTAGAAGCATGCATTTTATAATGGGTGTTACACAATAGTTACAGTGGCACGAGTGAGTTCCTTGCAGCAAAGGCCCAGACATCCATATGCAAAACACACAGAGATACATATAGCAGCGAACTTTTGATAATACATTATATACGAGGACGATCAAAATTCACAGTGCTACATGTCTGGATACGATTATGCAAGAGTATTTGTATGTGCTTATACATAGACGTGGCAAAGACATACAAGTATAAAAAGCAGGAGATGAATGCAAAAGCAAAGCATTATTCGTCTACACACACAACCTTGTTGGTTCATCAGTCTTTGGTGGGGGTCTTTTCTGAAATTGTCAATTAATCTGGGGCCTTCGTTAATGGTTGGCTTTGGAGCCATGATGGGTTTTGCTAGCATTTGAGGCTTCGGCTTTATAACTGGCTGTGGTCTTAACAAAGGTGGCGCGTTCAATATCGGCTTCTTTACTGCTGGCGTGCTTGTCTGTGCTTGTGTTGTTCCTGGTGGCACGTCTGTCTTAATCTGTTACAATAATTACGTATATTTCAAAAAACATTAACACACATCCATGCATGTCTGTCTATAGACACCTTCACAAGTCATGGCTTTCGTATATAATCTCCAGTTATAAGGATGTTTATATATGTGTAACCATGTAGTTACTGATCAAAATTATCAAATGGCCCCATATGCGTCCGTGAAAAACTTCTAGATTCGTTATGCACATGAGTGTACAGAAGCAACTTACTATGTAAAAATTTAGTTAATATCAATACAAAACAACGACAATGTAGCACATAGTATTGATAACTGGACATCAAGGTCACAATAGTATAGATATCTAATATGTAAGCAGTTATATACAAATACATACACAGACGTGATAAAATGCAAAAGAATTCACTTGCCTCCGTAGAAGGCGATAACGGGCTTGCCTGTGACTGTACGTCAGTCTTAGCTTGCTGAGGAGTCTGTGGAGGCTTCACAGTGGTTGATTCTGCATAGAATCGATGAGAGAGAGAAAGAGGGGTGTAATGGATACATACAGGACTTACAGTAGTTGATCAAGTGAACAACCAAAGAAAATGTAATAATACTTTAAAATTACAAAGAAATACCTTTCCATTGTTGCTGCTGTGGTGGCTGTTGTGGAGTATATGCCCTTTGTTGTTGTGGCTGCTGTGGAGTGTACGTCCTCTGTTGTTGTGTCTGCTGTGGGGTGTATGTACTTTGTTGTTGTGGCTGCTGTGGAGTGTATGTCCTCTGTTGTTGTGGCTGCTGTGGACTGTATGTCCTCTGTTGTTGTGGCTGCTGTGGACTGTATGTCCTTTGTTGTTGTGGCTGCTGTGGAGTGAATGTCCTTGGTTGCATTGTAGGTCTTGCAACAGCATTGTTAGGTGTTTTAGCAGCAGCACCATTGATTGGTGTAACAGGGTCACCTTTCTTCCATCTCGTTTGAAATGAGCCCTGGAATGCCGTTGAAGTTACATATACGAAGTGTAGCATGGATGCACGCACATGCACACACGCACACACCTGTTGAGACTGTTGAAACGATTGCTGGCTTCTCATTCCGGGCCTTACAGTAGAGTTCCCGAGCTGCTCTGCATTCTGAAGAATTCTATCCAAATTTTGCACACCAGCGCGTTGAGAATCATCTTTTGGAGGCCTATATACTGTACTAAATCCGTTCTTTACCTGCAAACCATTGTTATGTCTATTTGTTTATGTGACTCGAGAGAAACTTATAATACATATATACACAAGTGCATGCCCATTCGTATATAAATCTCTACATGTTCCATATATAAACACAGAGCTACAGACACACACGCACACGCACACAGACATCGGCGTGTATTTATATATCTAGCAAAGTCTCTAACCTGCGAAACGTTATTAGCTCCGTTTGTTTGCTGAGGCATCACCGGTTTGTTTAATGGCTGAGGCATCGCAGGTTTGGGCCTCGCAGGAGGCACCATGGGCTTTGGGGACGGTTTCAGAAGAGGAACACCCTCAGACGAATCCTTACTCGAAGAATCGACGGACGGTTTGTGAGCATTCGCAGCATCCGTGTCCAGCACCTTCACCTGCTGCTCCTCGTCAGCGAACGCCATACACTTCGGACGCCTCCGACTGTTCTTATGCGAGGACTTCCCTTCCTGAGCTGAATCGCGGGATTCTGGAGCCACCATGACACGCTGAGTATGGCGGATGAAGAAGACGAGTACTCCGACCACCTCCAGGAAGGATTCTGAACACACTGCTGTCCTGCCAAGGCAGCCATGGAATTCATCGCGCTCATGAATGCTTCTGCTGCATTGCGCAGTTCCTAGAACTGATCCGCATAGACAATTCCGAACCTGTGGAGATCCACCATAGCCCAGGAGCTCGCCATCATTGTCTTCCTCCGTGCATTCTCGCGTGAACCCTAAACCCTCCGTCTCCATAGCCGGGGAACACAAATGTGGATATGTGAGTTTCTCTGCCACGTGTCATTTCCATGTCCAAGAGAAAATAACCATTTACATCTAAATTCCACGTGGATATATTTTTGTTTTAACCTAATCTTCCTGTATTTTAACCTAATTTAAAATGTAAATTTTTTGATTACTTAATATAGACGTTTAGGGTTAAAACTTTTTGTATATTATTTAAATAAACCATTCATGCAGATTTTAATTAAGAAATACTAAAGAAAACACAAAATGTTCTCAATTAAGTTTTTTTGTTAAAGTATTATGATCAATATTATATATACTAATGTACATATACGTGTGTGTGTGCGCGGTACATATACGTGTGTGTGTGCGCGTGTGTGTTCATGCTAGAGCAAAAATAGACCAATCTGCAAATTGGGGAACCCGCTTTGTCACCTCAAACACAACCACGGTCTTTGCCACAGGATGTGGTAATTGCAAATCATCGAGCGCTCCACGAGCCCATGGATGATTGTCTCTAACAAGCCGGATCAAGTTATTGATCTGATCGATGCTGATAAAGTTAAATACTTCCTCAAGTGCCGGATCTACTGGCTGAACCCCATGCAAGTTTGTGATTGCTGTCAGTAATGTTTGCTTCGACTGACCCTTTGCAGCATCCAATTGATTAAGTCTTTGTTCATCCCAACATACGATGAGAATGGAATCATCTGGTGTTGCCCGCTTTATAGCGTTCATGACAGCTTTGCGAACGTTACCTGCAATGCCATGCCTCTCAAACTCTGACTCGAGATGAGAGTTGCCACACAGCTTAAGGAGAGCCGCCTTCAGCATTAAACCCTATGTATTTTTATAAGATTGCAATATGAAAAATATAAAATGTATGTATTTTACTTTGGTGATATAAGTAAAAATAACTAATAATAGTGTAATTAAAATAGATTATCTTTCATCATAGTATACAATTTTGATTATTATTTTACAAATATGATAAGTATGTAAACCCACTCACAAGCATACTGAGAGTGGAGGTTTATTTTTCACTTATAACTTTAAGTCACTGATGTAGAAAACTGTACAATGGCTATAAGGCCTTGGCTTTGATGTGAAGATATCTGATGAAGTGCTAAATTATGTATTTTAAAAATAACGTCTTTGTGTTTTTATATATGTGTACAACAATATATATCATAATTTATTTATGTTTAAATATAATATAAAATTTGTGAATAAAATTATCAGCAAATTGAGGAACTCACCTTATCATTTTAAACAATGTTTACCACATAATAATAAACTAGGCCAAGTTATTAATTTAATCAACATTAATAAAATGAAGTGTCGGATGTGTTATTTGAACCCTTACAAATATATAATTATTATTATTAATACTTCCTTTTTGTTGGCCTTTACCAAATCTTTTTCGTTCCAAATTATGATGAAAATATAATCGTTTAATGTCGCTCGCTTCATAATGAAATATTAAATTACATTTTAAACATTTTTACACATTGAACTATGAAAGTATTAATCTAACATAAATGTTAATTAAAAAATATTATTATATTAATAAGTATTATAATTGTATTTCTCTGTTCTATCTATAGTGTGTATATATATATATTATAATACCTATATAATATAAACAATGATGTATTAAATAAATATAATCAAAATATTTTACTTTGAAATATTAAATCTCAGACTTGCTCAATAACAATCTTATTACTATACACGGAATTGTTTGTTAATAAGGTATCGAATGGAATAAGAATAATTACCGTTTCTAGTTTAAAAATAATTAATAAAAAAAGAAAAAAAATGACCACCCCAGCAGTTTCGATCTCTAACGCCTCAATTGGTCGTTAATCTTCCAGTCTCAACCGTGAGATTTTCCCAAAAGACGTGAATCTCGACCGTCGATTTCCACGTGGGAGTATTTCTAATTCCACGTGGATATATATGTTTTAACCTAGACATTTGACTTTATACATAGTATACATATTAATTTTTGTATATTATATAGTTTATATATTATATATAAACTGAATTTATTATCTATAATAATTTTTCAATTTAATAATAAAAAATTTAGACTCAAAACTATGGGTAGGTTAAAAGCAGGTAACACTGATTATTATTTTTAATAAGATTTAGGATCTAGGGCTAAAACATGGGAGCTCCACAGGAGGAGAAAATGAATGAAGCGCATGAATCGGAACAGGTGCAGGCATCTACAAGCCAGGACCTCTTCAATTGTCTTCACACTCTGATGAATCAGGTACAAATGCTTATGTATAATTGTGCAAATCAACTAAAGATTGCAAAAGTTTGCAGTTTGAGGAAGCTGAGGGAGCCATAGATCCGTTGGTCCGTGACAAGCTGAACGATCTCTATGTAGAATGCACCAGAGTCCCTGAACCACCTTCAGGAGAAATGAACGAGGTTAGCATTTTGCGTGCGTGCGTTGGTGTGTGTGTGTGTGTGTGAGAGAGAGAGAGAGAGAGAGAGAGAGAGAGAGAGAGAAAATAAGCTATGGTTTCCTGTGCATTTAGTTTATGCATAGCCAGAAACATGTAAAATAAATAAAGTTAATGTGACGATATTATACGTTGTCACACACACACATATATATGCCGGACGTGATTTGTGTGTGTATTTATGTATTTATGCTCCATCTTATATATATGGAGCATAGGATTAGATAATTAGCTTATTATACATCATATAGTATATTATTATACATCGGGATTAGTTTTGTTAATGTTAGCATCGATTGTGCAGGCTATGATCCAAACTCAACTGGAGGATCTCAAAGAAAGAATGACCTCCCTCGAGGCCAGAATCTCAGGCAAGTGCACACGCACGTGTATAATATGTATGGACGTATTATACATACAAAGAAGAGGCTATATATATATGTTTGTGTGTGTATCTCAGAACTTTCGCAAGACCCTGAAGCAGAACACATTCTTGGTGCAACTTCTGAACTATGGATGCCCGTGATTACTGCGTCGGTTGATGAGCGACGCAGAAATGCATCATAAGCATGTAATATCATGGAATAAATCAACCTTTCTAAGTAGTAAGGTACGCACCTGCTAAGATCAGAGCATCTCCTGAATTCTTTGGATCAGGTCTTCTTTCTTTCCAGTGACCTTGGCCTTTCTGAGGCGCAAGAAGTTCTTTAGATCCGGGACATTTAAGTCCTTTAGCTTGCCTTCGCTGTGTTTCTTCATTATCTACATTGCACATCGCGTAAGAAATATCACACTAATAACGTGTGTGTATGTAAAGCTCGAATTTTACCAAGGATTCTATGGCTTCTGCCGTAGGTGCTGCTTTATTATCCACAGTTTTGTGTTTCTTCTTGAGTACATCAGTTGAATTTACAACCTGAACAAGTTTCTAATTTTGTTAGTCCCCTGTTATCAATCATATGCTATAAGTAGATGTTCTCTCTCTCTCCACATGCATGCATACACGCATGTGTGCATATAAGACTACAACATACCTTGACAGATGTTGGTTGTTTATCATTCACAATAGAGTTTTCTTCCTGAAATAGTTGTAACTCTTTAAGTTACTGTACATATCAAAATATATTGTACTAATTAATAAATTAAAATTATGCAGAAACTTGCATTGTACCTGTGTAGTTGTCTTTACAGGATCCATACTGACCGTTTCATCGTCCCCATTGTTCTTCACGTCCTACACAATAGAGACACATGCACGTCTTGTTATCATACATAAATACATGCATGTATTTATATGCACGCATACATATATGATAACAAGCACACACAACATTTATACGTGTGTACGTATATATGTATATATGTATGACCCGTTCAACTTGTTTCAATGCTATCTTGGAAGCCGTATCACCCGGCCTTTCGGATATCTTCTTGATTGTTTGATCTCTAACCTGAAACAAATGTTATTCACGTTATATATATATATACCTTATATAGAAATATATTTTGCAAGTTTTCATTATATAACTAATCTTAGTATCATATTTACTTACAGAAGCAGGCTTTTCCTGAACAATCCGTTCTTTAGGCTTATCCTGCAGTTAAAATCATTGCACACACGCACACGCACACGCACGCACGCACACACACACACACACACACACACACACACACACACACACACACACACACATGTGTTCAAAGTGGTAAAGTCTGAACAATTTCCTTACAGTAACAATCGTTGCCCGCTTGGTTATTTTTTGCTGAACGTTACGTTCTATTGGCTTATCCTGTATCAAGACAATTATTTCACGCATTCATACGTCACATAAACATCTAGATATTTATCCTGTGTGTACGCACACAACACAAAATCTATCCCAAAGACATGTATATATTACATATACACACCTATGTATAAATATTGAACCAAGTTTGTACACATAGACGTGTCTGTGTGGTGCGTTAGATACATCTTCTTTACCCACTAACCTCACGATTACGCTTCTTATTGGAGTCTTGCATTATTGAAGGTTTTACTCTCGTAAATTTTGGAAAAAGAAGTGATTGATTTGCACTGATAGTCGACAAGGGCTTCCGTGAAGTTTTTTCTGCATATATATAAGTAAATATTCATATATTATATATAATAGTAGACTAACAAAGTTATATATGATAAGGTTGCTTACCTAGAGGGATCGTTGTCGCTGGAAGGCAGTCTGGGGACTTACATAAGTTTTCTCCAATCCTGATTGGTTTAGCACGAAGAGACCCTGTAAAATCAAAGTAAATGTCATTAAGTAACATCTAATAATTCAATGATGATAACTGTACGGTTCGATAATTCATGATTAACATTATTAAAGTGCAAAACTTACTTTGGACAACGTCTGGTTCAAGATCAGAGAAGGAGACGAAGTCCATGCCGCCCAAGGGTATATGCGAGGAAGTGTTGGTAATATTCGTTACCTTGATCCATGGGAGAGTGCCACTTTCACATTGTAGCTCCTGAAGAAACCACGTTCTCTCTCTCTTACACACACACACACACATTTTTTACATCATCGTGATGTATATTGAAATACCAAAGCGCATCACATACCTCAAACTCAACCTCCCGGCATTGAAGAAGTCCCACGCTGATAAAGCTACCGTGAGAGAAGTGATCACACACTAGACGTAAAACAACACACACACATATAAGTGTGTGTGTGATATTGTGGGTAGAGCCATATATATACACCTTTCGCATCTTGTATGAAGTGCTGGGCAACCTGTAATATTTTCGAGCATCTGACTGATGCTACAACAGGAACAAATCCAGCTCTTGTTAAAACAAGGCACGATGGATACCTGTGTTATTAAGTTAGACGTATGTTGCTAATAAATAATATCAATATCAAATATGTCTACCAAGAAACTTCTTCCGTCCACTGAAAACATACTTTGATGTAGTAATAATCTGCCGGGAGTTGAATACCACACTATGAACAGTACGAGTCTTATTTAATATGCATTCAAATTTGTAGACATATATAGTCATACTAGATGTAAGTGCGTGAGTGCGTACATGTGTGTGTGTGTCAAAATAGCAAATCATAAATACTCTACTAGCAAACATATATACAGTATGATAGATATATATTGGATGGAAGTATATAATCTAACCTGATAATTCCATAACTGCTTCTGAAGCTCCATATTCTCATCTGAACTTTTACAGAACCCTGAAAGTAGAACTATCACACACACACACAACAAAAAAACACATACTGACCAAGGATATAGCCACGCCTCATTGATGGGAGAACACAGCACTCAAAGTCGCTTGTAGACATTTCACCAGATTTCAAACAATAATCTTCCACAGAAATAAATTTGCCTTCTTTAAATTGCTTCTTATACACCTCAGGCAACCGTTCTGCAGGCTGTTTTAAACGGATTCCTTCATGAGCATGTCTATATGCATTTGTGTATATCATTAGTTGTGCAGATAGTACATACGAATGTGACGTATGTACATCCTATTATATTGGCGGTTTATGGATGTATGCATGCTTAAAGATGGTATTCTTTATGTGTTTATCAAACACACACCACACGCAGGCAAGCACGAGCGCGCGGCCCGCACATACACAACCTTTGCAAGATGAAAGCTGGTCACATCTGGTGACACTAGTAGGACAATGTCATCGTTTAATTCTAGTTGAATATCCTGCATCAATCAGCCTTTAAGAGAGAATGATACATACATACATACATATATATACGTATACACAAAAACTCACACATGAATTCAAGTTATAATTCAAGCCCCATTAGCATACCAGTGAAATGGTTTCTAATGGTAAACCTTCCTTGTCAGATCCGACAACAAAACCTTAGCAAAAGATCAAAGCTAGTCATGTTAGTTATATAAGTAAGAACAAACATTTTTATGTCTACATGTATGTATGTCTGTGTATATACCAGAGACGAGTATGTTTTGCAGCGGAGTCCAACCGCTCCTCATCATACTCTTGACAAATGCCCAGTGAATAGATTCTCGCAGCAACAAACCATTGTTAACCTCCTCGTCTTCTGTATCTATGGACACCTATGGGCCATACCAAAATTGTGTGTTCATGTTCATGTATGTTACGTGCGTGTGCGCGTGTGTGTGTTGAAAGGACTTAAGTTCTGACCTTCTGTATATTCCTGCATGAAGATTCTAATCTGCTCTTAAGAAGCGAAACAAAGCTCTTCTGTTTGCTACTCTGAAAAGACCCATATATATATATATATATATATATATATATATATATATGATGTGTTGTAATGTACATGGCATTTGTATAATCCTGTGTATGTATGTGTGTGTGTCTCTCTGTAATTGAGACTCGCAGGATCCACATAATTGATATAAATAAGTCACGACAATATACATGGTGCATGTGTGTGTGAGTGCCTGAATGACACAGGGTAAATGCGTACCTCGAAGACAACTATGACCTGATTTCGTGGGGAGAGAATGCGGAGCAGTGATCGTGGCCAAGCAGGGAGGAGATTGTGCGGCAAATGGCAGCGGCAGAATAGACGCTTGGCGGCTCAGCCCTCACAATCGCCTTCTTGAATCCATTTGCAAGCGGGATTGGCGATCGCCCACGAATCACAAACCTTTCATGAAACACCTCCGCCATCCCTATGAACCCTAAAGCGCATACACATACA
The DNA here is from genome assembly GCA_003024785.1 of Selaginella tamariscina. NCBI lineage: Eukaryota > Viridiplantae > Streptophyta > Lycopodiopsida > Selaginellales > Selaginellaceae > Selaginella > Selaginella tamariscina. The sequence goes on from PUQB01000001.1 coordinate 1,158,734, forward strand.
CAAATACAAAGCTCCATTGGGTGCTTGTATTTTAAATGTCTCCGAATGCAGATTTCACCATGTTGCTTGAGAGGTAAAATCCAGTCTTCAACTGTCCCATCCACAACGACCTGGTAACATGCACGGGATTCTGTGTGTCCAATCGATACGTCTTCAACTGTGCCTTCGACAACGAGCTTGCTGTTGACGTGCAAGTAACAAGTCTGGCCGATTCTGTGTGTCCAGTTCTGGTCACGAATCCATCATAAGAACGTGGGAAACAACCAGAAGGTGCTTAAGTTGGCTGCCTCGAGATACAAAAGTCCTTTCCTCATCCCTTATAAACCTATCTTGCCACGGACGATATTGGGAAATGTCAATTTGAGGTGGAGCCTTCAACCTGGTCAGGTGCCTAATATCGGCTTACCGTCTATGAATGTGGACTTTGTCCTGCGTAGCATCCCTGGATCTTATGCTTGAACACCCAACAGCGGCCACCGGAAGAAGCTGAACAGCTCGGAGATATTATTTTGAAGAGGTGTACCTGAACGCCCCAGTATGTACTTTGACTTAAAGTAGGAGACCTGTATGTAAGAGTTCCTGATGCACTGAGCCTCATCCCGAACCATATAGTGCAACTCAGTCTTTGCGAGAGGATCCTCTGGTCTTTGCGAGGGTCGGGCTACAGGTCCAACATCACCCTCACTCACGTCAATACCTCTCTCTCTCTCTCACACACACACGCACGCACGCACGCATACGACTGACTATAGTCTCGTGGAATTGTATCGTAGTAGTATAACAAGCACTGTTGACAGAGAGACGGGGGACTTATATATTCCATGAAACAGCTAGCAAGACATCATGTACATATATACATTTTGTACATGTGTACACAGAGTATGTACCTCTGCCATGATGATAGTCAAGAATTGTTATTTGCACATATCTCATAAAGGAACAACATCAATTTCCTGCATTGAAAGAGAAGTTCAGTGTACAACACAAAACGTGTATTTTGAGATTTTTGTATTTATGTATGTATTACATAATATACACATGAGTGATGCAATATTGACTTACATGTTACACTACGCAGAATGAGCATACCATCTAACGCATGCTACGAGTCTGCACGCAGGAGCGAAGAACACGGGGTGTGCAGAAAAATGTGGACTTTGTGGAGTTGGAGGTCGCCGCACGGGACAGATTCGATTGCACAAGGAACGAAGTCAACAATTGATGACCTTCCTGTTGCACTGTCGCATCTTTCTTCTGCAGCTCCACCACTCCTGTTTCTCTACACACGAGCTCCGTATTAGGGCAATACCTCTCCAGAAACTCCTCAATCGGCATGTCCAGGAGCTCATCCGACAGGCTCGCCTCCTGCAGCTTGAGCTGTGTGACGAATGCAGAGATCTGTGCATCACAAATCGCCCGAATTGCTGCCGCTCTTGCTTCCACTGCCAGATTCATACAATTCTTCGCTTGAATTCAATCACACTAAGGCGCTTACCTTGCTGATCTATAGATCTGGAAATCTCCACCAGGCGCTCATCCTGCTCCTCCGCATTCGCGTTCTTCTCCGCAAGCGCCTTCCTCCTCCTCGCCATGAACCGAGACTTATCCGTTGAATGAATTCAAATGCTCTAGGGCCTCAAAAGAATATGCATAGATTCTAAGAGGTATATACTCCAAAAGATTCTTTAAACACTGTAGTATAAAAGTAATACCCTTGCACATGGTGATCACATCATACCCAGATAAAATATAACAAAAAAAAGTTTGCTGTATACTGCAAAAGATACGTTTGTACGCAATGTATAATAACACGTGCCCAATGTATAATACATTTATACAGAACGATGGATTATAAAGCAAGGTACACGGTGGCGCCGCGTGCCATGGCACGGAAACCGTAACATCCGCATGTGACCGATGACACTAGACCACGTCATTATAACTTCCGCCCTCATGGCACTATGTAAGTCCACGGCTATGGCGGAACCCTAATTCTTGGCAGACGTGGATAACTACACTCTAGGCCTGTCGGTGCGGTCTCAAAGGTATGTTATAGATTTGTCGATCACCAACATTTAATCTTCGTATAATCATGTTGTTTAATTAATTTAATCCATTTTTTGAAAGGATTCCTGAACATCTGGTCAGGAGCCACAGAGCTTGAAAGAGGCAGCTCACAATTTGGTAAGGTATTAAATGCATCCTTCTTTCCTGCTCACTAATTTAGCTTGTGGTCAAAAATCTGTGTATTTCTACAACGGGTTTATAAGATTTAACTACCGGATTTAGTGTAGTTACTTATCCACCATTTCTGTGCTGTTTGTCCTTGACCGTCTATCCCTTTCAGACACCTAAATGTTGATCAAATCATGTATTTACTAGTTTTGTGTGTTTGTTTGCTATTTGTTCGGCCTTAGTTGCTTTCATATGTCCTTGTGTCTGTAGATCCATTAACACCATTGTTGGGACGTGCAGCGGGATTCTGTAAAGCTTTGTTGATGAGCATTGTGCATTCAGCGAGCGAGCACGTCTGGCTGCCTTCTCTGCAGGTCTGGAGTAGACGGCCCATGAACAAAGAGAAGAATGGGGACATAAGTTTTGAGCTGAGGCAGGAGGATGATTCTGAGAAGAGTGAATCTGACCATGTGTGTTCCATATGTCTTGGGGCAATTGAGGAGTCTGCGTCCCTACAGTGGTGTATGCACAGCTTCTGCATACGGTGTATTGATGAATGGAGCAAGGTGCGGAGATCGTGTCCACTTTGCAAGAGAGAGTTTATTGGATGGTATCAGGTGGCTAAGGGGCAGACCAGACAGGTTGAGAAAGTCCTTTCCCCACTCAATTGCAGGCCTTCACTCGACTACCGGTTATCCTTTGCAGAGGAGAGGCGGCTTTCCATGACTGATTTCCGGCTCTCGTCTTCGGATGTCCGGCTCTCCACAGACGATAGGCCATCTGTTGAACGAAGGAGCTCAACAAGGAACCAAGCAAGAATGGAGAGGTATCCTCAAAAGTATGACTTATATGCATCATATTGTCAGGTGATCGATCATCCTTTGTAGATCTGCGCATACACATATAAATACATATACACACATATATATACGAGTCATAGGACAGCAACAAGGCACCAAGTTCTCTCTCTCTCTCTCTCTCTCTCTCTCTATATATATATATATATATATAATATATATATATATATTGGCTTCTGGGCTGTGCATTTGTATATGTATGTGTACTTTTGTTTTATATTGTCGGTGCTTGTCTTTCGTTCAGGACATTAGTTATTGATGACAGATTTTTGTGGTCCCTGTATATATATCAACAAACACGTATAGGCTTGTATATACATTGTAGTATGCTATTCTAAGCTATCACTTACAGTACACGCGCACACACACATGACAAATTAAGCACAACTTATTTATTTTATTTTAGAGAACTTGTGAGGAGCACGATGACGTTTAGATCAAGGTTAAGACTGCAGCAGTTAATGCAGTCGAGGGTGAACAGATCATACAGGAGGTCGATTCCTTTGCCAAGGCAGCGCTGTTTCATCTCTCCTGCCGAGAGGGAGAGGCTTACTGCTGAAGTTCTGTCTGAGCGAGCTCTTTCTTGGCGTTCAAGGTTTGTACTCGCATAATATCTACAATCTTAAATTACACACACACACATATAATACATATAACATATAACATATAGAAAAACGTAAGTAAGAATATACTGCAGTTTTGGAATAGATTATTTTAAAATGTTTGAAGGGAGGTATAATAGTTTAACCCCTTAAAAAACTATTTTGAGCTTGGTTGTCGTCTTCAGCACGCGACTGTTGTTGGTTTTAATAATATTTGCTAATAATTATGGTATCCTGACATGGTTCTCTGGTGGTTTACAGCATATATCGAAAAGGCTTGCGAGCTGTTCCGTTGAATGTGAAGAGGAAAATAGATGTAACTTTTGGGAGTGTGCGTGCGTGCATGTGTGTTTGTGTGTGTGTGTGTGTAGTTTTTGAGTCTTCTGTACAGGTTAGACAGAATGATTTGGATTCGAAGGCCCGTACAGAGAGGCGGTTAAGGCCGTGGATTGCACGAGAGCTCAAAGCCGTACTTGGGGATGGAAACCATTCTTTGTTAGAACACTTGGTTGTAACCTTGTGGTTCAGTTACAACTCAGAAGACGCTGAAAGCTCTATCGCAGTCAAACATGGTAGACATACAAGCACAGATACCGTTTCCCAGCTGGAACCGTTTGTGGAGACAATGCGGCAACATTTTGGCATGAATTGAGGTAAACATCTCTCTTTTCTCTCTCTCATGTTTATGTATGCAAAATTTTGTGAGCAGGTGTTATGCAGAGAATCCATATACCATGGAAACCTACGACAGCATCGTGGTGTATGTGAAAGGGGAGCAGCAGCATTAGGAAAGTTACCAAACTTGTTCACAGCCATTACATGTAAAAAACAATTCATTTACAATTCGAGTTCAGTCATTCGTATATGCTTGTGTGTGTGTATATATATATATATAATATTGTAAAGAAGTTTAGAATAACTTCTCTTATCGCGTTCCGAGAAGTTGAGATTGAAATTTTCAACACGGACACGCACACAGGACTTGTAAGTTTCGTACATCCTGAAACAAAGGATCTTGCACGTTCAAGGTCATGGGTCAATAGATGCCACTTACGTATTCATATGCTCACAACTCAGATTAAAGGGTTTGTTTCTTCAAAGATATGTGGAGATGTCTTTCGGGCTTCCAACCCTGCGAGAAAGGTACATCTCCCAATGTCTCCACACATTGTGTGTGTGTGTGTGTGTGTGTGAGAGAGAGAGAGAGAGAGAGAGAGTGATATGTGTATTACAGAAAACTCTTATATATCGTTCATGTAGGTTCGATACACAAGAAACAACAATTTCCCCCTTAACAGCTATACCAGAGGAGAATGTCGGAGCCGCAAAGAGGCAGAAGTTGGATGAACAAGGATGCATTCATGGAGGCGTACACAGGCACGATTAAACCAGAGGGACCCATTAACGCAGAGATGTATGTGCCTCCAGAAGCTCTACTATTGAGAGTCTGCATAGAGGACCAGTCTGATGAGTGCGGAGCGTTGAATGTGCCACTTCTTAAACACCAGAAGATGGCCTTAGAGTGGATGATCAAACAGGAAGGCGAGAAAGGTGGTGGCATTCTAGCAGACGACCAAGGCTTGGGAAAGACGATCTCTACACTTGCATTCCTCTCTAAGGCAGGTGTTAAAGACCGTGCTTCTTGGGACCCTCTCACTGGTGGCACGCTCGTAGTATGCCCACTCAGTGTCCTGAAGCAGTGGCAGAGGGAAATAGCTTCTAAGATGTCAGAAGGACACAAGTTTACCACTCTTGTTTACCACGGGGCCGCCAGGATGAAGTTTACTCCATGGGAGCTCGCTTCATACGATTTAGTGGTCACCACCTACGAGATGGTGACCAAGGACGTGCCATACAGACGGACGTCTGATGTGAGTGAGGATGATGTAGGACCTGTAGCCCATCACGGACATCATAAAGCCAAGCTTAGAGAGATTCTCGCAAAGAATCTACCAGAAGGGCCCCTTGCAAAGGTTGAGTGGCACCGGGTTGTCCTGGACGAGGTTCAATGGATCAAGAACTCGTATACACAGGTGTCTTTGGCTTGCAGCAATCTCAAGTCTAAGTACAGATGGGGTCTCTCTGGCACGCCTCTTCAGAACAGTATCTCAGAGCTCTTCAGCTTCTTCCGCTTCTTGAGAGTGGCTCCTTACAACTCTTGCTCCGTGTTCAAGCAGAGGATCCGGGGGGAACTCCAGGAGGCTGTGAAGAGCATAATGCTTCGCAGGACAAAGTCCACATTCCTCAACGGCGAGCCGATCTTGGTCCTGCCTGAGAGGTACGTGACCAGGCTGAAAGTCACCTTCTCTCCACAAGAAACTGCTTTCTACATGAGCCTCAAGGAGATTTTCAGCACCAAGTTTGATGAGTATAGGAGCGAAGGCACGATCAAGATGCACACCTCCAACATTCTTACAATGCTCCTCCGATTGAGGCAGACGTGTGACCATCCCAAGCTCGTCTTTGGTAAGATAGGAAGTGACGATCTTATGGAGTACAGCCAGTACAAGGTGTTAGAAGTTCGGAAGATGGTGGAGCAGCAACTGGCTGCAGCATTTACTATCTCTTCGAGCAAGATTGCAGCTGTAATGCGACTGGTTAAGATGGTTCCCAATGGGGAGAAAATGCTTGTGTTCTCACAGTGGACTAGCATGCTCGACTTGCTAGAACCTGACCTGCGGGAGGCTGGAGTTGGCTTTCAGAGGCTCGACGGGACAATGACACTTGCTCAGAGGGATGCTGCAATTGAGAGGTTTACAAGCGATGAGGGAGCTAATGTGATGCTTATGTCTCTCAAGGCAGCCAGCTTGGGACTTAATCTCGTGGTTGCTTCACATGTACTCATGATCGATCCATGGTGGAATCCAACTACCGAAGACCAAGCTATAGATCGGGCACACAGGATTGGCCAGACTCGTCCAGTGTATGTCACCAGGTTGACTGTGGAAGGCACTGTAGAAGATAGGATTCTTTCACTTCAGGAGAACAAGAGACAAATGGTAAAATCTGCATTTGGAACCTCCGAATGGGGTAATGAGAATAGTCTATCCATAGAAGACCTCTGCTTCTTGTTCTCCTAAGACTTTATACATATGTACAGAACTCGATCCTTCTTCAAAATGATGCTAGTTGCACAAACACACACACAGAAGCCAATTGCACACGACTTCAGGCTTATGTACAAGCAACTGAGGTGTGATGGTCTGTTTGGCAGGTATACGATCGGCCTTCCGACACTCACAGCGACCCGAAGTCCGTTTCTTGCACTACAGCACGTAAGTTTACCGTTTAATGACAGAGCGGGAACCACAGTTCCATGCCCATCTCTCGCTTGCTGTATATCATTGGCTCCTTGCCACAAGCAACGATTACATAGCTTCCTCAGCTGTTCCATTGCACTACATAAATATAGTGAGAGTGTATATTTAGTACCATGCCTGGAGCAGGCTTCATACCAGGCCTTGCCACTACTCGAAAGCTCCTGAAACATACATGTACACGCCCAAAAAATTTCTTCTTGTTCAAAGAGTCAGTGTTATAATAGTACATATGAGAATGCTTTGCATATATTACATAAGGTAGTAAAGTGTAGAATGGTGGATACAGTAACATACAAGCGTATATGATTATATGTATTCTGATGGAGTTAGAACGATACAATACCATCGCATACATCTGTATATACGTGTCATACCTCTCATTTTAAATGCATAAAAACCTAGAAATTATGGCACTGCTCCAGCAGCAAATCCTGGCAAGAACATACTCTACGGATGCAGAAAGGTCAGGAATCTCAAGCGAGTGGCTCGTTCTGATCTTCAGCTCTTTGAATGACTATCACGTCATTCCTCTCTCGCATTCTTCACCTTCTCTTCTGTACAACTGGTTGTGACAAGTGAAGTCAATCTGCAAGCTCTGATAAAAATACTTCTCCGCTGTCGGAGAAAGTGAGTCAGAAGAGTCACGCCGTGACTTTCTACTCCGACAGTTTGAAAATTTGAATTCAAAACTAGGAAGAAGCTGTGTGAGGATCTTATAAACTACAAAAATATTAACAGATTTTCATTTAAGGATTCATCTGGTGCTGTTGAGAGAAGTGGATCAAAGACATATTCGTAATTCCGATGGAAATCCATTCTATAGCCACAATATCCTAAGCATAATTATTATTCTTAACATAATAAATTTATCTTTTAAATTATATTTTTAATTTAATTATTATTCTTAACATGATGAATTTATTTTAGTCTATTTGTGTCTATTTAATAATTTTTAACTTAGTTATCTTATTTATTTTGAAGTTGAATCTTTAATCAAATTGTTATTTTTAATATAATAAGTTTACTCCTAAGTAAGACCTTTTGTCAAAGTTTTAACCCGAAGGCCAACACATGGTAACACGTGGTTGCCAAGTGGCCATCTAACATCATTATTCTATATGAGCAACACTGGATCCTGTCCCAGTAAACCTAGATAGGCTCATGTCCTAACCTCGTTAAGGAGATGTGACTCAAACATACCCATGTGACAAAGTTAAGGCACGTCACTTACCTCTTGAGGAATCATCTTCATCTGGGAGTAAACCCCTTTAAAGCGATAAGGGATACCCTAAACCACGAGTTGGACATTGAACTTTCGTCCGAGCTGGAGTCTGTACAGGATACATAGGAAGATGACACGGGTTCCTTAGATGCTTTAACCCTATTGAGGGTATGTGTGGAACACACGTCTCCTTGATGGGGGTTAGGGCATGAGCTTGTCTAGGTTGAGGGTTTGAGCAGCCAAGTTACACCTTAAACTTAAGACAAGTACTTAGTGAAATCACGAGTGTGTACCATAGGTGAACACAAGTGTTCTGTTATGCAAACTCCCTAAGGCTAGGTTTGGATAACTCTAAATACGTGACCTTGCGAGTGCCTCACGAAAGGCTCCTGCTAATGAGCTTAGGTTTAAATCCCAAGAAGAACACCCCCTAACCAAGTGTGCTAAAGCACACCTAGTTACAAGACCTAACCTCCCTTGAGCTAATGCTCAAGGCTTAACACCCTAATGCAAGCACAAGCATGCCTGTTAAGTAGAATATCCAACCCCTTGGCGACAAACCCATGACACAACCCCAAGTGTCGTTTAGCCTAGTGTTACATCTTTATGTGACATTGCCTTCCACCATGTAGGCTATCATGCCATAACCCCTTAGATTCAAGAGTTGTACCAAGTGCCACAAACATGGCTTTTAAATGCCAACTCTAGAACCCCTTAGTGAACCCTTAGGAACTGGGTAACGAAAACCTATTAGCCAAGATCCCATGCCCACAGTTGGATAAGGACACGGATGTGCCTTGCTTAGATATGAGTGCCACCTAACTTGACGTGGAGGAAAAGGTTAGAGACATGCCTCAACCTCTGTCCCTTGGAACGTGCATTCCGACTCATGTATTTGCCAATGTTAAGGGTAGGTTACCCCAAAGGTGAGACGTACCCTTATTGTCTGAAAGTTAGGGCGACACAACAGACAGTTGTGACACAAGCTAAAGTTTGCACTAGCAAAAGAGTAGCGAACTCAGTCATGAACCCAGAAACTCTCTTACTACATACTTTACCTTATTTATGTGATGAAGCCCCCCTTTTCCTATATGTATATGTAAGTGTGCTGACATGGAATTAGTTAGCCCCGTAGTTAGTTAATGAGATGAGCTTTAAACTTAACCTTACTCCTACCCCTAAACCCTACCCAAGGGGGTGGGGGTTTTAGGGCATGGGTTAGGGCACCCCAATCCTAGGGTGTTCCTAACCCTACTCAACACGTTGAACTTATTTGCATTAATCAATTAGCTTAATTGGACATTAAAATCGAGGGTGGATTTTTTAGAAGGTAACACCTAAACTTTCTTGTAAATACTTAATAACACCCGGTCGGACCATCACCAGATACTCAAGTGCACTAAGTGGGCTTATTTCTTACTACATCTAGTCCATCAACATAGTACAATAAGTAATAACAGTTAACATCCAAAGTAAAAAGAAGTCATAGTAAAAACTATGACACCTTTACAGTTTTTATCTGGTGAATTTATCCTTAAGTTGGATTTAATTATTTAATAATATTTAACTAAAATTTATTTTTAGTTTAGTGAGTTTATCCTCGAGTTGCCTTTTAAGTTTATCCTCAAGTTGCCTTTTAAGTTTATCCATGCATGAGCTTAACTATTTAATCATCTTTAATTTAATGAATTTATTCTTAAGTTAGACCCTTAACCCCTTTAACTTAATGAGTTCTTTAACATGGTGAGTTTATCCTTAAGTACCTATGCAATGAATAGCTTAGTAGCAAGGTTGACGCAAATGGATTTTCATGAATAAGTTCTCGGTTTGTGAATGCGTTCTCGAATGTTCTCAAAATCTTGCAAAAGTGTTCTTTGGTAACAAATTTTTTTAATATTTAAAATATTTTAGCGTATTTAAATATTAAAATGTTGAGATTTTAAAATATTTAAATTACATATTTAAAATTAAACCAAATAAAACAAAAATTTAAAAAAAAACTAATAAATGCCCCAAATGCCCAGTAGATGCCTTTTTTGGGAAACAAATTGACAAATTGGGCAAACACATTAGCAAACACCCACAAAAACATATGAACACGTTCTCTGGTAACACTGTCTGGTAGTGTCACATGAGTTTAAGTTTTAAAATGATCATTTAGATAAAGATTTAGGATAGTTATTGATGAGAGTGTTGATGACACACATTCATGATTTAGAATAAGATTTAAGATATACCTTTAATATAATTGTTAAATTAAACCCTTAATCTATCTTTTTAATCTAGTTGTTATTTTTAACCTAATGAATGTTCCTTAATTTACCCATACTTAAGTTTAACTATTTAATCACCCTTAACTTAAATTTATTCTTTCCTTAACCCAATTGTTATTCTTAATCTAGATTATATTTAAAATTAATCTAGTGTTAGGGAAACCCACTCTAGGCTGGTGTTATTGCTCAATGGGTTCTCCATTGAGTCTCCCAACCAAACAACAAAGTTTATTTTAAGTTCCATCTTTAACTTAGTTATTATCCTTAAATTGGTGAGTGTATCCTTAAGTTGGACTTAATTATTTAATGACTCTTAACTAAGTAAGTATTCTTAATTTAATGGGTAAGGTTTACTTATGGCTTGGTTTAACTATTTAATAATTTTTAAGAGGCAATTCACATGTGCCCTCACCCTTATGAATCATATATAACATTTTACCTTCACTTTCCTAAGGGTATTTGTCAAAGTTTTAACCCAAAGGGCCAACACGTGGCAACACGTGGCTGCCAGGTGGCCATTTGGCGTCATCACCCTATGTGAGCAACGCTAAGTTTCCCAGAACAACCCCAACGACCCTAGGGTTAGACTCTAATGCCCAAGGGACAAGAGACTTAGGGTTTAGTCTCCTAGTTGACTTAGGGTCTTGCCCTAGAAGACCTAGACAGGCTCATGCCCTAACCCCCATCAAGGAGACATGCGTTCCACACATACCCCTAGACAGAGCTAAGGCATTGTCACTTACCCTTGAGGAATCACCCTCATCCGGGAGTACAACCCCTTTAGGGCGACAAGGGGTACCCTGAACCACGACTAACCCCTAAGGGTTTGAGTGGCCAAGTTATACCCTAGACCTAGGGCTAGTACTTTGTAAGGACACGAGTGTGCGCCATAGGCGGACACGAGTGTTCTGCTAAGCAAACCCTAAGGCTAGGTTTTGGATAACCCTAAGCACATGACCTTGCGAGTGCCTCACGAAAGGGCTCCTGCTAATATGTTTAGGTTGTTCAACCCTTGAATTTCAAGGAGAACACTCCCCTAGCCAAGTGTGCCAAAGCACACCTAGTTATGAGACCTAGCCTCCCTTGAGCGGATGCCCAAGGCTTAACCCTAGTGCAAGCACAAGCATGTCTGTTTGCTAAAGTATCTAATCCCTTGGCGACAAGCCCATGACATAACCCCAAAGGGCGTGCCTCAAGCGTTGTACCATGTGACGTTTAGCCCAGTGTCACATCTCCATGTGACACTGCCTTCCCCGACGTGGGCTATCATGCCATAGCCCTTAGATTCGAGAGTTGCACCAAGTGCCACAAACGTGGCTCCTAAATGCCGACTCTAGAACCCCTCAATGAACCCTCAGGAACCAAGTAACATGAACCTGTCAAACAAGATCCCACCCACAGTTGGACAAGGACACGGATGTGCCTTGCTTGGCCGTGAGTGCTACACCTAGCTTGACGTGGAGGAGGAGGCTGGAGACAAGCCTCAACCTCTGCCTCTTGGAACGTGCATTCCGACAAGACCTCCCAGGCATGGATTCGCCAACGTTAAGGGTAAGCTACCCCGAAGGTGGGACGTACCCCTGGCATCTGGAAGTTAGGGCGGCACAACAGAGGGTTGTGCCTTGACGACACAAGCTAGAGCTTGCACCGGGAGAAGAGTAACGAGCTCAGTCATGAACCCAGGAACCCTCACTCCTATATACTACCTTATTTATGTGACAGAGGCCCCCCCCCCTGTTTTCCTGTTTACATAAGTGGGCTAGCACTGAAATCTCATTCCCAAGGGAACATACTTGGTGAGTTATCCATCGACCCCTAAACCCTAACCTGTCAAACCTGGGGGTATTTCTAAGCATATCCGACATGCCGAACTCACCGGAACTAGCCATTAATCCAACCGGGACACGGAAAACCAAGGTAAGAGTTTTCTAGATGGAAGTGCTAGCTTCGCCAGAGTTTCTTGCAAATACCTAATGACACCGGCCGGACTATCACTAATATCCAAGTGCACTAAGCGGGCCTGTTTTTCTACACCTAGGGCTTATCAACATAGTACAGTAGGTAACAACAGTCAACGTCCAAAGTAAAGGGAGTCATAGTAAAAACTATGACACACTCCCCGCCTTTGAAAATGTCAACGTCCTCGTTGACGTCCAACTCCAAGACTAGATAATGTTAGAGAAAACTAACCAAAACTAACATATCACTCTATGCGGAGTAGCCAAAAGTTCACATAAGTTTATTACCCCCTTGCATTACGCGAAACCAAGTACTTCAGAACCGTCGTTCACTAAGTCGTAAACCTAGCTGCCGGAGGCACCACCTGCGACATGAAGTCACTTGGAGACCTTTTGCACGTCTGCAAAGTCTGTCACCCGACACACACAACACAATGGTTAATTTCTTTACTTAACTAGAATTTATATTGGAGGCCTCTAGTTAGTGTTGTTGCCGGCCCCTTGGTTAACAAGAAATAAAGACTTGCTTTATTCCTTAATATTAAATGCTGTTGACGACCTCTGTCGTCTAACACACAACAAGCACTTCTCAAATGCTTGACCAAACACCTTCGCATTTCTTTTGATTTTCCAATGGTCCCACATTCACATGTTACGATATTATAGCTTACATCTCTGCATCCCTCGGTGCTTCTCATTACCCCTTTTCATAAGGGTCTGCTACTATACCTATCTCTCATTAGTATATAGCTACGCCAGACTAAGTATGAGACTTTTATCGGAATCAAGCTCTTTTCCGATATAAGAGTACAAGTCGTAAAACCCTGTTCTTTGTAAACATGTCAATCTGGCCAGAGGCGATCAAGAGGCGCATGGCTGTACACATGTATACAACAAGGTCTTGCCAATCTACCAACTGCCATTCACTTGGTGTGTTATTAACATAAATTTATTCCCGATAGGAATCAAATTCAGTCAAATCCGCGACCAAGTGTGATAGCCTTACCATTTGTCCTTTGCAACCATCTTTGTACTCTTTCATAACACCGACCAGTTCAGGGACCAGATAAGCTAACATACCTTTCTTACAAACCAATGTGGAAACCAGGAAATTCAACCCATCTCTAGTGCCTCAATCGACAACCTTTAGATAACACGCTCTTAATTGTCATCTCATTGTACTCATTCCAAAGAGCACATCATACTAGATGCCGTTCAATACTTCCTAACTTTTATCTCACTAAGTTCAAAATACCATTTAAGACTTAGTTTCCACGATAAGAGTCTCTCTGAATTCAGAATACTGCACGCTCCATAACATTATATTTATTTCCAACTCTTAAACTGATTTCGTAAATGTTTCTCAACACTATACCGAAGTATAGCATTTTCACTAATTGAAGCAACTAGTTTTTGATAAACATCTTTTAAAACTAATCCTTATTCTATAAATAGTCGCAATTTCGATATTGATACTTTGAATGGATAATGATCGTTTTAACGTTCAAATCCTAAGTTTATCAACTAGTTGTTATACTAGTGATATAAACTTACAATCATATCAATTTATCAAAATGCTACAACTACATTATAGATATGGTTTAGTTTACATGAACCGAACTTCAATTTTTATATAATGTTATGACAGTATTTCGAGGAACTTTGTTCAGAGACTAAGAGGAATCATGAACTAGTGTCTGGTTCATCTAACTGATTTAGTAAGATATCAACCTCCACATAAATGTTATCATAACACTGAAGTGTTATATCAACTTCATGTTTCCGTCATACCTTATAATTCAATAGATCTCCCCAAACATGAATAAGATATCTAGTTCAGTATGTCGAACTAAGATACATTATTCATTCTAGACACCTAATAATCCTACATTGCCCCTCAAGCAATGTATTGAGAAATACCTCATTTCTTAACTAACTTGAAAACACGTTTCAAGTTATAACACTAAGGTAGTGCCTTACCAAAGTGTTGAACTCAATCCGCTTGAGTCTTTATATTTCATGATTATGGCCACCTCATGTGATCATAACCAAGTCTTAATATTGAGCGCTCCAAACTCAATATTCAAGAGATACCATACTATACTTTGATAAGTCATTTATAGTCAATCTTAAAAGACTGTCATAAATACTTTCAAAGTTTAAGATATGAATATCTCAAGGAATGAGGTGATAGGAAACCTCATATTTTTGTACCGAATATTGGACTATACGTTATGGCATTGTATCACAATATCAAGAAGGGAGACCATCTTCTTGAATTAATCCCGCTATTTCACTTTTTAAGAATATTGAACCAAGGTCAAGAAACACCATCAAACCTTGAGATAGAACCAAAGACTAACCCAAGGAATATAATCAAACCTTGAGTCAAGAATAGTTCTAATTTTCAATATTCTAAAGAACTGAAGATACCTACTTTATAAGTTCTTTGAGTCCCCACATTTGCGACCATGATGCAAAATCAAGAAACCGTCTTTTGAATAATCGTATTCGACTCTAAAATGAAATCGTTATTGAAAAACAATACCAACTTCTGATCCTCATCGAATACAAACTATCTTAAGGAGGTACATGCACTTAAATCTCCCAAAATGTATACCCGACTTGTTATTGACTCATTGATAGTTCTCAACATAAGTTATCAAACTAAGCAAGTTTCTTTACTTAGTTAATAAGCAAACTGGAGAACCTTAAATCATGCTCTTCTTAACCAAGGAATCACCCTTGTTCAAGAGCTTATGCTCACATTGTAAACAACGTTATAAATTTCAATATTAAAGAGTTAATAATGAAAATGTGCAAGTGTGCGCCGAACGCCTTCACTATGCAAGTCCTTCATTATTCAGTAAACTGAAAATGTAAACGTATGTTTCTAACATTTCTCTTTTTGATAGATCATGCCATCTATCCCATTTTTATGATCCCACATGAGATAACTTCATAATCAAGTTAGTCGAGCTAGCTAACTTGAATACAAAGTGCGCGCCTACAACCAACTAAGGTTTTAAGTTGTACTTTATTCAAATCAGACGACTTGAACTTAGTAAACTATTTCACCTAATGTTACTTGCAGCTAGCGTCATCAAAGTATTACATCCATCGGACAATACTTTGATTACATTGGATCTTTGAACCAACTGCTTAACATATTCATCATATGTTAATATTCGACATTTCGTTGTATTATAAGTTCATCACTATAGTTTGCTTCTAGAGTTACACTCTCGGAAACATGCACTATAATAAGAGCTTATTTTACACTTTATGTCAAAATGTAATGTTCATTCTTATGTTTGAATATGCCCCTTTTTTTTTTTTTCCGAAGTCAAAGACGCACATTTGAACATAAGTCTTTCCCCGTTTGAACACTATTGCTGGAAACGATATTGAATCTTGACTTAAGCCAAAACTCAATGGACATAGCCACATTCTCAAATCATGTGTTATCCCAAATTCAAACACCTTAAAGAAAAAAAAAAATTTTCAATAATGTGTAGAATAGGATATCACAAAGCCATCTCACAAGACTTAGTTTGTAAGCCAGAACAAACTAACATGCCTTGTCTTGTGGAAGTAAATGGTAAAGTAACCCGGACAACCTTAAGGTCAAGTAACCTAGAAAAAACGTAACCTGGCATGCAACTTGGAAGTTGCCTTCCGAGTGCAACCTTCGACATTGGAGTCCATAACCCACACCCACTTATTAAGTAGATGTTCTTTGAAGAGTTATAGATCTCAGGACCAACTATCTGCGCAGAATTCAGACATTAGCCGAAAGTGATAGAGTACTTCAAAAATTTAGAACTAACTAAACCTTGAAACACACTACAACTTTAGGCAGTCCTACTGACCACAGAGAATAGCTCCGATACCAATTGTCAGAGTTTTAACCCAAAGGGCCAACACGTGGCAACACGTGGCTGCCAGGTGGCCATTTGGCGTCATCACCCTATGTAAGCAACACTAAGTTTTCCAGAACAACCCCAACGACCCCTAGGGTTAGACTCTAATGCCCAAGGGACAAGAGACTTAGGGTTTAGCCTAAGTCTCCCTAGAATGTCTGCCCCCAGAACCCTTGAGGGATAACCCTAGTTGACTTAGGGTTTAGCCTAAGTCTCCTAGTTGACTTAGGGTCTTGCCCTAGAAGACCTAGACAGGCTCATGCCCTAACCCCATCAAGGAGACATGTGTTCCACACATACCCCTAGACAGAGCTAAGGCATTGTCACTTACCCCTTGAGGAATCACCCTCATCCAGGAGTACAACCCCTTTAGGGCGACAAGGGGTACCCTGAACCACGAGTGCACGCTAAGCAGCAATGGCATCAAGGCGCTGCATAGGGCTGTCACCTGCCTCTCGCGCATTGGAGCGGAGTGTGCGCCGTAGGCGGACACAAGTGTTCTGCTAAGTAAACTCCCTAAGGCTAGGTTTTGGATAACCCTAAGCACATGACCTTGCGAGTGCCTCATGAAAGGGCTCCTGCTAATATGTTTAGGTTGTTCAACCCTTGAATTTCAAGGAGAACACTCCCCTAGCCAAGTGTGCCAAAGCACACCTAGTTATGAGACCTAGCCTCCCTTGAGCGGATGCCCAAGGCTTAGCACCCTAGTGCAAGCACAAGCATGTATGTTTGCTAAAGTATCCAATCCCTTGGCGACAAGCCCATGACATAACCCCAAAGGGCGTGCCTCAGGCGTTGTACCATGTGACGTTTAGCCCAGTGTCACATCTCCATGTGACACTGCCTTCCCCAACGTCGGCTATCATGCCATAGCCCTTAGATTCGAGAGTTGCACCAAGTGCCACAAACGTGGCTCCTAAATGCCGACTCTAGAACCCCTCAATGAACCCTCAGGAACCAAGTAACATGAACCTGTCAAACAAGGTCTCACGCCCACAGTTGGACAAGGACACAGACGTGCCTTGCTTGGCCGTGAGTGCTACACCTAGCTTGACATGGAGGAGAAGGCTGGAGACAAGCCTCAACCTCTGCCTCTTGGAATGTGCATTCCGGCAAGACCTCCCAGGCATGGATTCGCCAATGTTAAGGGTAAGCTACCCCGAAGGTGGGACGTACCCCTAGCAACTGGAAGTTAGGGCGGCACAACAGAGGGTTGTGCCTTGACGACACAAGCTAGAGCTTGCACCGGGAGAAGAGTAACGAGCTCAGTCATGAACCCAGGAACCCTCACTCCTACATACTACCTTATTTATGTGATAGAGGCCCCCCCCCTGTTTTCCTGTTTACATAAGTGGGCTAGCACTGAATTCTCATTCCCAAAGGGAACATACTTGGTGAGTTATCCATCGACCCCTAAACCCTAACCTGTCAAACTTGGGGGTATTTCTAAGCATATCCAACATGCCGAACTCACTGGAACCAGCCATTAATCCAACCGGGACACGAAAAACCAAGGTAAGAGTTTTCTAGATGGAAGTGCTAGCTTCGCCCAGAGTTTCTTGCAAATACCTAATAACACCCGGCCGGACCATCACTAGATATCCAAGTGCACTAAGCGGACCTGTTTCTTCTACACCTAGGGCTTATCAACATAGTACAGTAGGTAACAACAGTCAACGTCCAAAGTAAAGAGTCGAGTCATAGTAAAAACTATGACAGTATTGAGGCCAAGATTCTAATAAGACTAGATTTATCATGCCATGTGTTTTTTTGCCATGTGTTTCATTAATATAGGTTAAATAAATATTTTTAATTTTATTTATTTTATATAAATGAATTTTAATATAGTTAGCTTACAATTTTAGTTTATACTTATTTTAGTTTAAAAACAAAGTTTATTAAATTTAAGTTATACTATGAAGGTAAAAGGGTAACCCTCACCCTCAAGGTCATATTCTAAGGCATTACCTTTTCGGGTCATGTCTACCCAATTGTATGATGTGATTTTGGGTTTTAATTGAATGCATGATGAGGGATTTCAACATGGTGGAGGTCTTCATTTTTTGTTGTTCTCCTTTACAAGCACAATCTACAATACAATTTAGAGTTCGTGCATCTCTTCAAGTTGTTGTAGATGTGGTTTTTCCTTCCAATCCATCTCTAAAATGTTATTAGAAGGACATGGAAAAGCTTCTTTATCAGTTCCCAGATCTATAACAACTAGTGGTGGTTGGGAGGACTACGGTCAACACTCACCATTAAATTGATACAAAGAGGCTACACCAATAAAGGCTCCAATTCGTCGCAAGAGAAGCAAGAGATGGCACAAGCTATTCGAGATATATTAGCTCAAGAAGTGGTGCGTCGGTCTTGTAGCCCATGGGCTTTTAAGCTTTATATCATCAACAAAGCAAATGGAGGTAAGCGTTTCATGATTGATTTTTGACCTTTAAATAATGTGATGGTCCTGGATAGTTATTCCATGCCACGCATGGATGACCTTTTTAATAAATTAGGGAAGAGCCATTGGTTCACGACACTAAATTTAGCTTCAGGCTATTGGCAGGTCCCTCTCAATTTAGTAGATGTAGCCAAGACTTCTTTTCGAACATCTAGTGGATTATATGAGTTCACGGTGATATCTTTTGGTTTGATAAATTGCTCCAACAATGTTTTAATGGCTCATGAATGAAGTCATTTAATGTTTGTAGAAGTGTTTGTGGATGATCTTTTGGTGCATTTAACTGGCACATGGGAAGAACATTTGCTCACGTGGAGTAGATCTTATTATGATTGTGGTGATATCAATTGATGTTGAAATTGTCAAAGTGTAAGTTTGGTCAGATTTGTGAAGTATTTGGGAGTTTTTATTTCTCGTGAGGGTGTTCGTCCAAATCAAGCAAAGATTCAGGTAGTGAAGGAGTTCCTAGTTCCAAAAATACGTCACGAACTTCTAGGCAAGGTGACTTATTTAGTGTAATTCATTCCACATTAAGATTATCAATTCACAATTCATCATTGTTCAGGTTATTCCATGGCAAATGTGGATGCTTTGTCACAAGTACCAGTTGTTGTAGGTGTCCTATCGTCTTTAGAACCCACATCATTGCCTAGTCTCCGCGAGATCAAGTTGGCACAACATTTGGAATCATGGAGTCAATAGATAATATATGCATTCAAAGCTCTTGAGTTGGCTACAAATGTTGATATTAATTTTTGGGACCATGTTGCAAAGTTCATGATGATAGAGAATCTTTTTTATTTTGTGGAACCAACTTGTGCAGGTACTTTGGTTGACGATGATTTGACCACTGTCAAACCACCAGATGGAGCGAAAGAGCAATAAGGACGAACAATCGAGTGGGGAAGGTACAACGGGTACTAGCCAATAGTGACAGCTGCCAGATGGCACTAATAGCGGCTAGATCTGATCGTTTAGATCAACTACCAAGGTACCCGAGACAACACGCGTGAGGGAAGCGCATTAAGGCGGTAGGACAAATCTCTGTCACTGGGTGGCATGCCAGTAGGGAAGTGCCACCTGGGCCTACAACCTAGCACCAATTGACCCTTTATTTAAGGAGGAAGGCAAGCAATGGGTTGGGGCCCATCTTCTTCATTGTATCTTGTTCCGACCTTCTTTGAGGAAGGGGCCATCTGGCAATACATATATAATAATCTCTTTTGTCTACTATTGCCTCCTTGCCAGATCTTCCCTCTCCTTCTCCTCAACCATATCAGGCCAGTAGCAGCACCATCGGACACGAGCTCCAACCCACATGTGCATGGACCCTCTCGACATCTAGGTAGAGGCCACCATAGCACCTTCTTGCATCTCCTAAGGTAAAGGTCAAACCTCTGGGATTGGGCATTGGCAACAGCATCCTGGTGACCATCAAAGCTACCTAAGTCACCCACATATGGCCTGTAGAGTCCCCAATGACCATACTCCACCTCAGTTGGTAATCCCGTTATGTTATATACCTCACTTTCTTCATTCTTTTCATGATGACCCTCTCTTTGATCATCTCGGGTTTCACAAAGTGTTGGACAAGTGACGTTCACGATTCTATTGGCCTCAGCTCTGACATGACCTTCATTAATATTTGCAAACATGTCATTTTTGTTAAGTTCGGAATCCTCCTCCTAATAGTCGTCTACAATCTATTCAAGTTCTTGGTCCATTTGAGCTGGTTGCATACGATCTCATTGGACCATTTTCAGTAATGACATCATATGCTATTGTTCTATTTGACTATTTGACAAGGTACATGGAAGTTTGGGCTCTTCTAGAGGCCAAGCCAACTCATGTGACAAATTTCTTGTTTCATCAAGTGGTGTTAATGCATAGGTGTCTAGAGGGTATTCTTTCAAATTAAGGACCTTATCTCATAGCCGAAGTTTTAAGTTTGCTAACTATGAGGTTGGGGATTAAACAGTCTTTCATGACACCCTATCATCCATAAACTGATGGTTTAGTAAAGTGACTCCCGTACTTTTAAGTGTATATTATCTAAGTATGTGAATCAGTGTCAGATTAATTGGGATCAATACTTGCCCTTCTTTAATTTGTTTATGTATCTTTTGTCCATTAGTCCATTGGAGTCCCCATTTCATTCCCTATATATGGTCGTTCCCATGTGTTTTCTTTTAATGTTGGTTCTTCTTCTTTTCATCCTATTTCAACAGATGCACAAACATGAATCTGGTATTTAGATCAAACTTTTCTGGTGTTGTGTTGTTAACAAAGGTATCTCATGCTTAAGAGATACAGCAATGACACTATAATGCTTAACATTTATTTGTCCCTGATTATTTTGTAAGTGATGAAGTACTAGTCTTATATTCGAAAATGCATTCCAAAGGGTTGTCTTTTAAATTAATTTCCAAGTGGCTAGATCCATATTTCATTATATGAAGATTGAATCCATGGTCCACAATTTAAATGAAGTAAATTAGAATGTACATGTTCAACGATGTCTTTGTAACATCGACATTCGAATTCAAAAGGAATAATATAAGAATTTTATAAAATACACCTTAAATACTAAGGTATATACTAAAACTATATATGGATGTCAGATAGGACAATAGGATTAAATCAAAAGCTGTCTAAAATAGGATAACCTTTTTATATATAATTAAGGGTTTGTTAACCTTGTGTTAGGTTGAATACACATTTTTTTCACAAATTTTAGGGTCTTTTTCAATTCATATATATATATAGAGAGAGACTCAGTCAAATTTGCATGTTGGTCAATATGGATCGTATATAGCACGAGTGCTTGACCTAGATCAACAATTATTCATGGAGAATACTTGGGACTCGCTACCATCAGATTTGTTAGTGGACATCTTAGAAAAGTTTGACAATTTGCAAGATCTTGTAGCCGCAAGTGGTGTTTGCAAACAATGGAAGCAGGCCTCTCACTCGGTAAGCTCCATAGTCTTTCAACAATGTCACTGGGGTATAGTCCATTTCTGAAATGCAAGACACACGGGTGGTATTGTGACTGCATTCTTACATGCCTTTCCAACATGATTTCTCGCTCTGTATGCCTATCTAGACTTGTTCTCGACTATTCAGCAGCATATTGTACTGGCTTGTCTTCAACGATGTTGAATCTTATCTCGAGTTGCAAGTCGCTTACCGAGCTTGAAATCCATAATATTGGGAAGCAGAAGCTGCCCTCATCTCTTACAAGCCGCCTGAGAAAACTCAAGTTGGTTGGCCCTGTTTATCACGATTCAGTCGAGTATAACAAATGCCAGAACTTGGAGGAACTCGAGATTTGCTATTTGAATGAAGCTGTGAAGACCTCCTTAAGCTTACCAAAGCTCCGAGCCATGCATTTTCAGGTTTTGTTTATGGGAGTGTCCTCGAAGTAGATGCTCCGGTAGCTAAAGAGATTGGCATAAGCTGCGTGTCCAGTCTTTATATACATGCAGAGAGAGTGGAGACGCTTATGTTATACGATACAGAGCTAGTTCAAGGTCCACGAAACTTGGAAAGGCTCGAGCTGGAGGGAAAGAAAGTGTCACAAGAAGATTTGAATAACACTCTTGCTCCGTGCACAGTGGTACCGTGGATTAAGAGCTTGAAAATCAGTCCTCGTCTTTCAATGATGCAACCTGATTACATGATGCCCTCCGTTGGTTTCTCTCGCTCTTTCTTCACTTTGATGTCTCAACTTAAAACACTGAGAGAGCTGGAGTTGATCTTCGATATAGTTCTACAGGTGAGTATGAGTTTCATAGTATCAAGAACACCATAGAGGTAGTATATATGCGTTGTGTCTGTCTTTATATACTCTCGTGCTTTAATGTTGACAAGTTCAGCGATGTTTGCAGTTGGATCCTGAAGAGAGTAAGATAAGTGGTTCCTTTCAGAGTCTAGATGTTCTTGTGCTGAATGTATCAAAGTTGCCTACCCGCCTCCTCGTGTACTTAGCAGATCTGAAACGTATGGATGATGACAGACCGGAGGCATACAAAAGGTTTGTGACTACATGGAGGTTCCTCAAGGATTTGTTTGCATGTAAGAAAGTGGAGCTGAGGTGTGACTATGATCAACCATGCCCGGAACTCATGAGTTTGCTAGAAGAGAACCAGTTTGAAGACATGACATTTGGAAGCAAGCGAAGAGTTGCTTACATTACTAGGCACTACCCCCCCAGAGCTCATGAGTTTGTTGGAAGAAAACCAGTTTGAGGAATGTAAAAGCATAGAGAGCTTATATAATCATAGTTTACTGATATAAGTTAATATGAGAACTTCAATCATCGTCTGAATCTGATCTATCCTGCTCGTGCCCAGACACAACCCTCTCAAGAAAATCTCTACAAACCTTCTGCTCCACAGCCTCGGAGCTGCTTCCATCGCCAAGAACAGGTCCCACTTGATATAATGTAAAAGCTACATCTGTGCAAGTATTTCTATTAATCACTAAATACGGGTGTTAGAGTGCGTATATATACATGTATACTTACCTTCAGGAGTGCAGCGTTTGCCACCGAAATGATGCAATCCAACAAGAGTGGCCTTGACATTGGTCTGGTTGTAGACTAGAACAGTAGGTAAGTTGAAGTCCGGATAATTGTTGATACAGTCAGTGGATATAATCTTCACAAACTTAGTTCCAGGATACTTCGCAGCCAGTTCTTCGAAACATTGCCCCAATACCTGACACTCAGGTATCCTGCATATACATGCAATCAAAACACACACACACACGTCGTTAAATACTAAACACTTTACAAATACAATGCAGAAATTCCCGTGTGTGTGTGTGTGTGTGTGTGTCTATATATATATATATATATATATAGAGAGAGAGAGAGAGAGAGAGAGAGAGAGAGAGAGAGAGAGAGATGTGTGTGTGTGTCCTTCATCTGCTGTATATCCATGAATACGTGTATATAGAAGCTGAAACACACTATCAACGCACGCACACTAACCCGTCTTTATATAAATGCACCACAACCCAAACCTCTGGAGGAGCGTTAGAGACCTCACGTACAAAATCAGAGCCTGCAATTTGTTGTACAGATCCAAACCTCGGTTTTCCAGATAGCTCCTTTAGCTCCAACAATCTCTTCTTCCTGTCAAAGACTTCAATTAACAAGTCTCCTAACGAACGATACGCATCTGCATAATCTACAAGATGCTGATGAAATGGTACCTGTATTCCTCGAGAAACCTGGAATCGTCAAGATCAAGATCATCCTCCAGCTCCTCAAGCTCTTCCTCCTCCTTCGAATCTAGCCATTGTTTGCTCTTCTTACCGTACTCTGCAGCCGGCTCCCATGGCGCCGGCTTCTCTACTGGTGCCTTCGGCGGCAGATTTCCAATCTTCCTCTGCAAATCGTCCCATTCCGTCGTCGTCCCGTGCGGATCCTTGTACACGAAGTGATAATCTGCCATTCTGCTGAAAGAACCCTAAAATCTGAGATTTAGGATTCTTAGAAAATTATTTCGTAGAATATGAAAACCTATTTTTTCAATCTATGTGGCCTCTATAGCTCAGTGGTAGAGCGTCAGTCTTGTAAACTGAAGGTCCAGAGTTCGATACTCTGTGGAGGCAGTCTTTCACATTTTGCCCGTTAGACCTAACTGCGTTATTTAGACTTAGGTTAACGGGTGACCGTTGGCTATGGCGCTTTAGCTAGCGTTTGCATTTCCTCGGTTCTTATTGGCTATGGCGCTGTAGGTTTCGCAAGCTGTGTCAATTCCGAAGCTGCCAGCGGATCGACATTTGTTCTTGCGAGGTCAGACTTTCATCAGCTTTCCAGTGAGTTTACTGGCTATGGCGCTTAGATTTCCATTCAAAGATTCATTTTGCAATGTCACGCGATAGGTCGGATTTTGTACAACCGCGCTAGCAGCTGCTCAGTCCGTGCTGCCATGGCTTACGGAGGAATCTCTCGGTTCTCCGAGAATGGACTGGCCTTACCAGCGAGGCCGTCTTCGTCACAGAAGAAAAAGGAAAAAACAGGAACCTTTATACGGAAAAGCATAACAATTTCTAGGAGGAAAAGGAAGCAGGCTAGTCCGGGGAGGAGAAGATGCGGAGCCTGCTGCACTCATACAGAGTCGAGCTTCGTCCGCTGCTTGACGCTATCCGGTTCGTGGAATCCAGCAACCGAGCCGACTGTCCGGATGGTGACGGTGGTGCAAGCATCGGACCGCTTCAAATCTCGGAACATTACCATCTTGATGCATGGAAGAACGGTCGGACATATTCATGGCTCCGGTGCAGGTAATTTATTCGTATTTATCTATCATTACTTTATTTACGTATAGATTTAAGTTACATTTACAGAGAACTGGAGCATGCGGAGAACACGGTGGTGGCATATTGGATGAGATACTGTTCAGACGCTCTGTCTAGAAAAGACTGGGAAATCCTGGCTAAGATTCACAACGGTTAGCATCGAAATGATTCATTTGATTTAGTCCTAGTGTTCTAAAATCCTACGTGCAGGTGGTCCTCAGGGGCCTCAAAGAGAAAAAACGGCTTACTATTGGAGTAAAGTTGCTAAGCACTTGGAACAAATGCAAGCTCCACCTCCTGTATTGAAGTCAGGTTATCAGAAAAGTAATGCCGATGCCACAATCGCTCCTCGGTCTCTCTCTAGATGCTCCTCGTTTACTACCCTTGATCGTAAAATAGACTGCAAGCTGAAACACGGTGCGTTCTGTACATTAAGCACAGACACACATATAAACATATATTTAATCTTTTTATACAGTTCGTTTAGCAGCTAAATCATGTTTGTTGACTCTCATGGTGGGTCTCATGAGACTTTGTAATTGTTTCACATCTGTTTAGCTATGTTGCTTTATATAGAGTTTGTATACACAAAGCCAACTGCTGCCGTTCATGTTATGAAGGTCTGAAGGTGTCGGCTGCCGAGAGGCAAAAGCCGATTGTCAGCAAGCACAGGAAGCACGGAGAGCACCTTTGACGGATATATCTTCGACTTTGAACGTTCACTATTCGGAGCTTCACTTTAAAGCCAGCTCCTCGGAGATCCGAGGAGGATACATGATCTTAACATTCAACATCTTGGGTTAGAGTACACGTATTTATCTTCTGATGTCGATGGGGTGAAAGGTGGCAAATTAGTGGATAACGTACAATGCAACGAAGAACTAGGCCACTGTGGGGAGAGCGGGAGCCCGATTGATGGTATCGTAGAAAGACGATCGCTGTCGAGGTGATTCTATTTAATTAGATTTAGCCTAAGAAAATGTAATGGAGCGAACTAATATATCAAACCATGCTTACGCACTTCATACTTTTTACACTAACTATGTGGATGCTTGGACAGTGACGAGGTCGAACATCGAACATCAGAAGACTACTGGAGGAGTCCGGAATCATTCGGTCCGAACAGCCTGGATATGCTCTACTCTAGCGAGCTGTCAGAGCAGAAAGAGGAAGAAATCTTCACAGAGTTGGCTAGGCTTCTTCCACTGGACCTCTCCAACTCGGACAGGGTATGTGAAAGCTTTGAATTCCCTCGAGCTGCAGTAGAGACTGAGTATGCTACTCCGGTGCTAAACAAACGGGTCGTGAGCTTCATCAACTTGGACCTGTCTAGATCGGCCCTCTTCAAAGAGGACGTGTCGAGCTTGGTCGACGACGGTCAACAGAGTCAAGAACGGTTCACGAGCACGGGGTTGTCCGAAGCTACTCCGGATCAGCAGAGTCAACGGGCATTTGGCTCTGACCAATCGGCTACGGTCGACAGTGGTCCTAAGACAACGGAGTCGGACCAGTCAGATTCTACAACAAACAATGAGAAGCCCCTACTTTTTCCGCTAAAGGAGAAGGATTTGTTATCAGAACTTGCAGATGTGCTTCACTTGCCACAACCAGTAAGTTCTACTACAGAGCAGAAGGAAGCCGAAGATGGGATTATGGTACAGATTGAAGGCAGAAGAATGCGAGAGAAGAAGGTTGAGGATGACGTGATGGTGATTGAGAAAGCTGACAATCAGAATGAGCCGCTAGTGGGAACTACTGCCAAGTTTTCGGACTTCTTGCTTGAGATCCCTGATCCTTCTGCATCCGTGGAGTATGTCAAGGCTCTGTTTTCTTGCGAGGACGTGCTGCTGGAGAAGCTGTGTAAGGCACCTGAGCCGAGGTACGAACAGTCTGCACATATATAAAGATGTGATAAACCATCGTACTGGTAACTTTAGTAGTCTTATGTGCTTTATACATAATAAGATGTTATGTATCTATGACCATATACGCAATGTGTGTATCCACCATTACACGGTACACATCACACATGCATGTCTGTATGCAAGGCAATGTGTATATCTATAGAGGAGGGTATCCTCTTATAATACTAACCTACTGCTTTATGTGTACCAGGGAAAAGGAAGTTTGCGTGTCAGCAGGAACGGCAGAGTCCCGGACAGGAAGAAGTTTTTCGGCATGTACATGTCATACTGGGAGTGAAAATCGCGTTAGCTCGTCACTGAAAAGGCTTTGTGCAGTGTGGGACGAGCAGGACGTGGATTTGCTGACTCGCTCCTTGCGTTTCAAGATGCTTACCGAGGTAACCAGTTTTACTGATTTATAACATTAAAATAATACTTAGTACAAATAAATCCCGTACCCACTTCATTCACGCATATATACTGCTCGTTAACAAACTTATATGTACAGTTTCTAAGGGATATCTTACTCGTTATATTATGGTCTCTACTCCCCTCGTCAGCATTAACACACACACACAATGCAGAATAAAACGAAGGATATGCCCTGTATAGCATGGGAAATACAAGCATTGCAAAACATGCAGAAGAATGCAAAGTCGCGAAAGGCAGCAAAGGATGTGATACAGCAGCAGAGGGACATGATCTACGTGAATATTGGAGCTTATGCTACCAGAAGTGAAAGGTACCAGCTGTATGCCACGTGGGGTGTTCGTAAGCTGCCAAGTGGACGGCTTAAAAAGCTGGTTTACGAGCTGTTGTGGAGAGATCCCAAGAGGTAAGGGAAAAAAATATATATAGATAATTTGTACATATATAAAATTTATAAATGAGGTAGCAACCTTTGATCAATTAGTAAACTTTTATTCTTTCTCAGGTATTACGAGAGTGCCGCACTTGTGACCCTTTATCTTTAAGGTAAACTGTAAACTCTGTAAGATATAATTTCAAACTTGTCACTCAAAATCCGTAAGTGTATAACATACAGCAATACAACATGGTGAGAGAGATCAATAATTTTTATTAGCTAATTCATGTATATATTTGTATTTATATTTTCTCTAGATTTACTATATACTTTCAATCTTATATTTCCCAGGTTATAGCTTATGTTAGTATACATTATATTTATTCTAAATCATGTAATAGTAGAGAATATTTTCAAATGGCGGGAAACATATATATGAAATAAAGCACAATTTGGACAACTTCACTGCCCCCATGGAGGATCGAACTCCAGGCCTTCAGTTTACAAGACTGACGCTCTACCACTGAGCTATAAAGGCTTAATTTAAAAATATTTTTGAGCCAAATCTTTCGTAGAGGAATGATTAAGGTCGTCATTGAATATAGTAAATTCGTAAGTGTCTAACAAAAATATAACATTTCCCACGAAATTTGACACAGCGGTTCTTGGTGGAGATTGTCTCTACCTACTTTATTGTACACACACATGCTCACATATGTCTTGATGTAAGCACATACAATGGTAGTTGGTTATAACGATGGGTTGGATGGTGCAGTCTGCATGAAAGTCTTTGACTTAGACATAGGATGTGACACGAATGGCGGGAAACATTCAAATGTCTATTTTAAAATTTAAATATTATTACAAATTTTGCTGATGGTTAGAGACGGTTGACATGTACCGTCGCCATTACAAGGGTGAGGGTGAGGATAAGACCCTTTTGTAAATGCCACATCAGCCTAATAGTTATTAATAAATACAACACCCTCACTCTTCAAAAAGTAAAGGTAAAATGTAAAATATAAATGTGACCTAATCTTTATATCACATCAGCAAGAGCAATGTTAGGGTAGGGCTCAATATTCTTATGGAATTCCAGATGATTCAATAGAAAAAATAAAGATGTATATAACCATATTTATGCTCTTCTATTTGAAGCATTGGATATGGCTATTTTCCAAGTAATTCAATAGTATATTATTAAAAAAAGGACTAGGTCAAACTTGTATGATGTTGAAAGACTCACATTCTTACACATTCATTTACAAGCATCTACTATACTATATTACTGTAGGTTCCATTTGCTTAAGGAAGGTGAATTTTATATTCGACCTCGTTCTTTACATTGGTGGGAACATTGAAATTTTGTAATTAATGAAAATGATAGTGACAGGTATAGGGAATTGTTTCAAATTAATTGAGAATAATTTAAATTCATATGTGACATATGTGACATGGTAGCCCCAACAATAGAGTCTACACCTTGTACAGTTTGTGTTTGCTTTCTAATAGAGATGCAAGTGTTAAGAAACATGTGACAATAACTTTGATAAGGTTGGCTACTAGATTAAGTTATTTTCAGATATCAGAACATACAGATGTTGCAAAGTTTACTGTAGTTAAGTATTGCCAAAAATTCATTGGGGCTATTTTAGAACACATGGGTCATTTTTTAAAATGGCCAACCGATTTAACAGAGGTTAAACACAACTTTGAGACACTTCGTGGATTTCCAAATTGTTGTGGAGCTATAGATTGTACACATATTAAACTCAAACTTCCAACTAATGCATATGCAAGTGACTATATAGACAAGGAAAAAACTATTCTATTAGTTGTCAAGCAATAGTGGATAGTAGAGCAAGGTTTATGGATGTTTATACAGGGGTGGCTGGAAGTAACAATGACATCAACATGCTACATAAGTCAAGGTTTTATAACCTTGCTGAATCTAAGCAACGGTTGAATGATCCTCGAGTTAGAAGGGGTTCATGGGAGTTTCTAGAGTACATTGTGGGAGACTTTAGCTTGCCTTGGCTTCTTATGCCATATGCTAAAAATATGGATGATTAAGTAAAGCAATTCAATTTCAAGTTGTCATTTACTAAAATTGTAGCTGAGCGTGCCTTTGGTCATTTAAAGAATCGTTAAAGAATTTTATTAAAGAAGGTGGAAATAAAAAATATTAAAGAGTTGGGAAGGTTAGTTATAGCATGTTGTATATTACATAACTTTGTGAATGAGACAGGTGATGAGGAAGATGTTTGGTATCCTATCACAGATGAAGAAAAAAGGCAAAGCTTTAGGCATCCTAGAGGACGCACCCCAATGAGTAGTGAAACGGCATTGCAACTAAGAACAAATCTTAAAACTTATTTAGAAACTTTATAAAATCACTTGTACTTTTAAATATTGTTTTTAATTAAATGTATTGTTTTTGGGAATGCAAATATATACATACGCATTATATACACAATATATAATATTTAATTTTTGTAGGACCATTAATTACTTTAACGTTTTAATGACAGGGCTGCAATCTCTTCAAGGAATTCTAGGCTACACAACAAATGCTGTATGTATATGTATATGTATATGTATATATGTATACATAAGGGTATCTGTTTATGTATTTTATTATATAGCTTATTAGTTTATATTTTATAACAATATATACAGGTAACTTAAATTTATATTTACAACACGTGATTGCTTTAATGTCATATATATATATATATATATATATATATATATATATATATATATATATACACAAGAAAGTTGTTTTCCCTGGTTAAGATCTCCCCATACAAGCACATGCCGACAGTAACGATGTCCACGTTACCACGTCCCTCTCTACCATTCCCTCGAACACGCTCCTCGCAAGACCAACCTGCATGGACTTCCCATACATGTTCACAAGTGTGTTCCCCACAAAGAGTTCTCTATCAAATCCATAACTCACAGCCGAGGAATGGATCTTCTTCCCTATCTCAAGTGATGGCTTCAAAGCACAGCAATCGAGTGCCACAATGAACATCACATGGTCAGGGTTCACTTCCTTCTCTCCTTCCAGCCTCTCAAACAGTTCCAAAGCTCGGTTGAACTCACCATGGTAAGCATATGCCTTGATCATCCCATTCCAAGTCACCGTGTTCCGTGTAACCATTCCCTCGAACACTTCCTCAGCCTCTTCCAAACTGTCGCACTTCACATACATGCTCAAGAGCGTATTACAAACCACCGTGTCCGTCTTCACTCGCTCATCGCATTCGAGTAAATGTTCATGTATTCCCTTGCCACCTTTCAGGTCCCTCAGGTTCCCACAAGAATGAAGAGCAACACTGAAAGCAACGGTATCAGGCTGTACGTTATCTGAAATAATACCGTGGAAAAGCCGCACAACTTCCTGGTCCTCCCCGTGCTGCACATATGCCCGAATAATTGTCGTCCATGAAACAATGTCTCTCTCCAGAAGATTCTCAAAGACCGCTCGAGCCATGGTAAGTTCTCCACAGCGACTGTACAGGTTTACCAGCACGTTTCCTACGACGACACACACTTCCTCTGTCTCTGGGACGTATGCGTGTATCGATCTTCCACACGACAAAGAGTTTAACTCTGCACATGCATCTATAGCTGCCTTGAGAGTTACTTTGTTAGGCTTGTCACCTTCCAAGTTCATCCTCTAGTATATCCCAAGAGCTTCTCCAGGCAAGCCTGCTTCCAAGTATACGGATATCATCGCTGTCCACGAGATGACATCCCACATCAGCATCTATTCGAAGATCTTCCTAGCCTCGTTGGGACACCCACACCTCCCGTAGAAGTTGGTCAATGCGTTGTCCAGAGAAACATTCCTCGAGTTGTCCTCGCAATATCTAACACTCTAGATGTCATATATATATATATATATATATATATATGTATACAAGAAAGTTGTTTTCCCTGGTTAAGATCTCCTCATGACGTCATGAAATGCATCATGGCAACCACACACACAAACACACATAGACAAGCACACACACGACAATAACAACTATAACTAAACAAATGTATATATATGTCACATTGTGTACTCCTGAGTAGCTCCAAGCATTATGTGAAGCAGAATTGATTGACTACAAGATACCAAACATATACAGGAGATTCTGAAGCTTTACCCGTGTACAAGCTTTTCTGTACATATCAACTTGGTCGGAGCACTGAATAAGTGGGATTAAGGGTTATATATATATATATATATATATATATATATATATATATAGACAGTGGGATTAAGGGTTATATATTTATATTTAGAGGGGTTATATATATTCAATGCTATATATATAGAGAGAGAGAGAGAGGGGTCACGTATATTGTTTCACAAATCATTTCAAAAAATAAAGTATTCACTCTCATTGGATTGCAATGTTATATACGTACTCATTTGTGGATTAATAAAGTGTTATGTACACACTTACACATGTACTTATATAAAAAAAAAACATTGTGCAATACTATATTTTCACTTCTTCTTAGCTATCATGCTTTGATAATAAGTAAGAAACTATCAGCCAACTTATCTAAACTATTAACTATTTTAAAATCTACTTCTAAACTTGCCTCATGTCTCTTCATATTTCCAGCTTCTGTAATTTCAGCAACTGCTTCAGCACTTTCCTTAAGTGTAGAACATAAAAGTTCAATATTCTCAGTCTTGGTTTTTCTTTTCTTTCTGCCAGAGCTATAATAATCCTCTCCTGTTAAATATATAAACTTAAACACACACACACACACACATACAAAAGAACATACCATCATGTCCATTAAATGAATCTTGTTGTCGTTGTGATGGTTGTTGATGTGTTGGCCTCCTTAAATCCTCAGTCTCAAATGCAAAAGATCCTGAGTTAACACTTGGTCGTTTTCCCATCCACTCTCACATAGCATTGTACATACGCTTGTGAAATCTTACATGTAACTTATGTTGTTTCCTTTCTTGAGCATTTATAATCCATATTCTACTTGCTCCAATAGGATTATGAGAGTCATGTTGATACAACTTATTGAAATCAGTTACTTACCTTTCCCAACAAGATTTACACTATGTAGCACTTCTATATACATTGTACCTCTTACAATACCTGCAAATATACACTTATATAATTAAGCCCACATAAATAAGATGGGATGTGTATGTGTGATGTGCATGGGTTGTTTGTGTATGTGTGACAATGAAAATGTGCACGGGATGTCTCTGTGTGAGTGACAAAGGGAATCTGCATGGGATGTGTGTGTGAGATGTGCATGGGATATCTCTATGTGAAAAAGAGGAATGTGCATGGAATGTGTGTGTGTGACAAAGTGCACACACACAAACACACTTTAAACACAAATATAATAAGTACTCACTCTGAGACTTTGTGCCACCGTTCATTTGAAGTGCAATGTCATTCTTGAGTAGTTCCTCTTTATTGATTGAAGAAATCTTACTTTTTACCTTCATTTAAAATCAAAAGTTCGTTGAGAGTCCAAGAAGAATTAGCTGCAGATATGGGTTGTTAAGATTGTGCTACTTTTTGTTTCTTTGATGATATTCTTATGTCTAAAAAAGCTCTGAAGATATCTTTGTGAGAAAGCTTTGAAATAAAAGATCTAGAGAAAATCTCCATGCTAGATTGGCAACTGTAAAAAAAAATTTATCTCAAAACATATATATAAAAAATTACCTTTGGAACGAATTGGGATTTCCCAATTATGAATTAAGTACTATTTCACAATCATTTTCTTTGTTGTTTTCCCAATTCACAAGTGAATTCTCCATATCCATGACAAGAATAGATAAACCCTAGCTGCAGCTACCTACTAGCCGCCACAATAAAATATATTTTCATATATTTTTAGAAAGACACGTGGCAAAAATAAAGTATATTCTCACCCTCACGAGGGTGAGGGAATTAAATCAAATACGGATATATTTGCAGCCATACCCTCAAGACCCTCACGAGGGTGAGGGTAAAATATCACATGTGACCTCGTGAGGGTACCCGAGGGTGAGGGCACATGTGAACTGCCTCTTAGAGACAATTAGGGCTTTACAGTCCGTATATACATAATGCTTCTCCTCTTGCTCTCAACAATCTATGTATTCTTCACTGGTTCTCAGTCAATCGCGATTTGTTCATGGTTGCAGCCGTTTCTCCTGCTACACTTCCTTCACAAGGCGCACATTACATGGGTAAGTAGACTGTAGATTAGCATTTCTAGTCTTCACAATAATAGCCGTTTCTCTTGCTACACTTCCTTCACAAGGCGCACATTTTCAAGAAAACATTAGCATTTCTAGTCTTCACAGTAGTAGTGCACTCAGATTGGCAAATCTCGAAATTTTTCACGGTCTAGATGAAAAAGAAGCACAGTTAGTTGTCCCAAGCTATGGCACTGGCTTCAGATTCAGCCTCGTACTCTGGACTCTCCGTCGACAATGGTCAAAAGTTCATTGACATATGTAAAACGTGGCTGATTTGCATAGACCACGGAGGACTAAGTTGGTGAAGCGGTGTTGTGCCCTTTACAAGGAGCTAGGCCGCTGGACTTGTGTGTGGTTTTATTTTTTTGCTAGTTATCCACTTGATTTTGCCTGTCAAATTCTACATGGTATTGGAGCTTGGTTGTGAGGATGGGCAGAGTGCTAAAGATTGAACTTGATTAGCTTGACCATAGATTGATCAGTTCCCAAAAGCACGATGGCGCACTCGCTTGCCAAAGGACAAAATATTTGATGGTCATGGGTTTTAAATCTTGAAAACTAGGATGATGGGAGTGCTTGATATTGCTGCTCTAGCATGTTGTTGATCAATTGAAGGGTGCTACAATGGAAGAATCTCCTCAAGATTCTAAGGGGGAGATATAGTCAAGTGTAAGCACAAAATAAATAAGAAGGCAGGAGCACTCCTCATCGGAGGCATGAAAAATGTGGTGGTAGCACTTTCGATGGTTCCAAAATGTTGGAATTACACAATGCTAGTTGGTTTTGGAGTTAAGAACACTAAAACATGTCTTGCACGCCACGCCTCCTCACCATTATATGTTTGGTTTACTCCAACACTCCCCCATAAGCCAAACATCAATGCTTGTGAGAGTGATGTATTCAGCCTCAGCAGATAGAGTGCCACCACACTTCGGTGTTTACTAGCCCAACTAATGGCGACTCTGCATAGGTGCAAATTGAAATCTATGATGGAACGGCATCCCTTATTGATGGCCTAGCCAACATCGATGTAACATACCAATGTTGTGTCACTCACGGAATAATGCAAACCATCCCCTTGAGATAGTGCAAAATGTGCTTAGCAGCCTTCCAATGGTTAGTACATGATTGTATATTGAATTTGCTTAACACAATGGTGGAATAACATATGTTTGGCCTTGTTGAAAGTGCAAGTACATTAAGCAACCAATTAGACTTTGGTAGAGGACCTCTTCGGCAAGTTCCTTCTCAGCATTTTCATGCGTGAGGGTGTTAGTGACCATAGTTGTCTATGCAAGGTGGCAATCACTCATATCGAAACAAGCCAAGAGTAGCTCCACATATTGCAATTTCATCGTAACAGTCTTAGTATCTCATTCCACCTAAACACCCAAGCTTCACCCAAGTTCTTCATTCGGAAGTTTGGTCTTGAGGTCACAAATGGCAGCCTCATCTCTCCCGTGGACCAACAAATCATCAACATATAGAGCAACAATGAGCACATCTTTGTCATCACCTTTTATATAGACATTGGAATCTGCAATAGCACATTGAAAACCATGTCAACGAAGTGCCTCATCAAACATATGAGCGAGGACTACTTGAGGCCATATAAAACCTTCTAAAGCTTCCAGACTTTGGTAGGATCTCTATGACAAAAAAACCCAACAGGAATGCACATAAAGATCTCTTCACCCAACTCTTCATGTAATAAGGTTATCTTTCCACTTTTTGGTATTGGCAAGAGTCAAAATCACTCGCACATTTGTCATCTTGATTATAGGTGAAAAGGTCTCATCATAGTCAATGCCTTTCACCTACGTAAAGTCTTTAGGCACAAGACGAGCCTTATAATGGTGTTGGTCAAATCATATTATCACGAGTGCATTTGAACACCTGTGTTTTTTTAGGGCATCACAAATGTCAAAAGTTTAATTCTCGATGAGATGATCCATTTCATTTTGAATGGCGGCATGTCAAAATTAGAAATTAGCCTCATGAATTGCTTCATCATATGTCCAAAGTACAGTCTCGTTTACAAACATGCATAATTCGATTTCATCTTGGTCAAGCATGGAAATCGCATTTTTTAAAACCTTACATGATGGCCTATGTAAATAAGGGCCATCCAGTATTTTAATAGGGTTTGGTATGTCTTAATAGGGTTGACAACCACTTCACTACCACCATCATTCTCGTGGTGAACGGGGGGTGCCCAATCTCGACATCATCATCCTCAATAATAGCACCATTACCATTGAGATCTCAAAATCCAAAAAGAATAATAGGTACTAAAAAATCTTCATTGATGAAACTTATAAATACTAATTTCATCACTTTGTGTGAAATCGTTTTCAATAAAAATGACATCGATATTAATGAAGATGACTTTGATAAGTAGATTTCAAAGTTTATACCCTTTGTCATTGCATTCCCCATCACTTGCATAACCAATAAAGATAAATTTCTTATTCTTTGATTAAATTTCTTCCACAATTGGTTAAAGATGTGAGCAAATGCCGCACAACAAAATACATGAAGATGAAACATGTTTAACTTTCTTTTAGACCACATTTCCGTAAGCGTTTTCCTATTTAGCATAGTAATAGAAAGTCGATTTTGCATATATAATGCCACAACAATTGCCTCTTGTTAAAATTCCTTATCTAGTTTTTCACCAAGTAAGAGGCTTTGTGCTGCATTTAACAATGTTTAATTCTTTCGTTCAACAACTCCATTTTGTTGTGGAATATAGAGTGCTATGACTTCATGTTAGATCCCATCCAATAAACATCACGAAAGGCATTATTAAGATGTTCCTTGTGACCATTGAAGTAATGTATGGTTCATATCTTGAATACAACATTTATGAGATAGTTACTTTCATATCCATTTGACTTGCTAATGAGGAACTCAATTCACACGCACAAAACAGACATACACACTTGTTGACATATGTAAGCACAGGTAGTGGTAGTTGGTCATAATCATGGCTTGGATTGGTGTTGTCCGCATGGAAGTCTTTGGCTTTGCTTTGCAAGACAGTGGATATGGAGGGTATGGGAGCTGGACAGGAGGTGCAAGGGTGATTGAGCTGTCTGAATATCCCACTCAGGCTGCTAAAACTTGGATCAGGTTGGAGGATGGCTCAGCAGTGGGTAGCTTTCATGGCGGGAAACATTCAAATGGCTACATGAAACAAATAATACATTTTTGAATTTAAATATTGCTACAATTTACTTCTACGCACGCACGCACAAGCTAACAGGCTTGATAATTCACATGCAAAAGTGTACAAAGACGATAAGCAGAATATAAGTGTGTATGTGTTGTATGTATATGTACATGTATATATCTTCTCTATGCGAAGACAATAAGCAGAATATATATATCTGTGTGTGTGTGTGTGAGTGTTGTATGTATACATATGTACATGTATATAGACAATAAGCAGAATATGTGTGTGTGTGTGTGTGTGTGTGTGTGTGAGTGTTGTATGTATATATATGTACATGTATATAGACGATAAGCAGATATATATATGTGTGTGTGTGTGTGTTGTATGTATATGTACATGTATATATCTTCTCTAAGCAGAATATATGTGTGTATGTGTGTGTGTATGTTGTATGTATATGTACATGTATATATCTTCTCTATGCGAAGATGATAAGCAGAATATGTGTGTGTGTGAGAGAGAGAGAGAGTGTTGTATGTATATATGTACATGTATATAGACGATAAGCAGAATATATATATATGTGTGTGTGTGAGTGTTGTATGTATATATATGTACATGTATATAGATGATAAGCAGAATATATATATGTGTGTGTGTGTTGTATGTATACGAACATGTATATATCTTCTCTATGCGAAAGTGTACAAAGACGATAAGCAAATATATATATATGTGTGTGCGTGTGTTGTATGTATATATATGTACATGTATATATCTTCTCTATGCGAAAGTGTACAAAGACGATAAGCAAAATATATATGTGTGTGTGTGCGTGTGTTGTATGTATATATCTTCTCTATGTGTAAGTGTAAAAATTTTATGACTACAATGCCCTCGTGAAGGATTGAACTGTAAGTGTAAAAATTTTATGACTACAATGCCCTCATGAAGGATTGAACTCCAGGCCTTCAGTTTACAAGACTGACGCTCTACCACTGAGCTATAAAGGCTTATTCATTTAAAGGTTTTTTAAGATTAATTATGGCAAGGAGAGTGCATTACATTTATAATGATAATCTCTTTAACCTGTCCGCGTGTATGTGTGTATGGGTGTGTATACATTCGAGTGTGTGAGTTCGAACACGTTGGGTAAATATTTATGCATCGACACATAATAAACAGAATATATCTATTTATATATAAGGGCACACACACACACACATTTAAATGGCATTTGAAATATATATATATTAACTTTAACAAATATATATATATATAAGCTATATGTGTTAAAGTTACGTATACATGCTCTAATATTATTAATCTTGAACTACATACCAAATTCACCACAGATCCTTTGGTAGTACGTTGCAAGAAACTCTAATAAATCTCTGTTCAATATAATAAATAACATTAATATTATATAATTAATAAACATGAATGATGTTCTTGAACATGACCACAGGCTATATGCATATTTTAACGTGTGTGTGTGTGTGTGTTTAATTCGACAATTCAAAGCTTGACACTGCCAGTTAGTGAGTCATAAAAACGTAAACTTGTATTCATATGTATACACGAATGCATGTGTGCGTGTATATATGTTAAGTTGTTGGTGTTTAGAGTGGATATAATGCTCGAACCAGCTGAAACATGGGGACCAATTGGAAGGCGTCTATACGAGGCAGACTCTTTTCGAGCTGTAGAGAATGGTTCAAATGCTTCTCCGTGGGAATCGGTGTTGTTGCAAATGCCGTCAATCAAGTCTATGATTACAGGTTGGCGTTGTTGTTGCTTTCCTCTTGTGTGAGAGAGAGAGAGACAGAGACAGAGACAGACTAGTCTGTTTTGCAGGGAAGCTATAACTAGCACTGTCTTGTTAATGCAGTTGCCTATTTTCAAGAGAGTGTGGACTGTGTATTCTAGCTTTGGTTTCATGTTTGGCTGAATAATATGCGGCCTCAGCATTGTTCACTTGCTGCTCCTCCTCCTTCCGTGTAATGCACGGAACAGTTTGATACATATATCGCCTAGTTGGATGGTGTTCTATTTCACTGGAGAAACCACCTCTAGAAACCCTCCGATCTAGGTCAGTATTTCCAGATCGTCATATAGCATAAACAAAGTACTAATGTATCTCAACAGCCAAGCTTAGCAGGAATTTGATAGTCTGGAGAGTGTCGACCATGTAAATTTTGACAGAGTTGTGAATGTCTGAGGGGTGTATGTGTGTTGTGTGTGTTTAGTCAATATAGAGTTGTGAATGTGTGGGTGTGTGTGTGTGTGTGATCTTTAGTCAATACATTAAGAGAGACCTTAAGCTCTACCGTCTCTTATGCCCTCGTAGTTGAGCACAGAATGTAGAGAAGTATACTATACTACTGAATTACAGTACTCATGAATTTACAAGACATCTTCTAAATAACAAGAGAGAGTTTCTTTTTTTAGATATCCATAATTGAGCAGCAGACTCCCTGTGTATGTGTGGACACTATGGCTTTTCACTTGAATATAAGCGCATATAACACATGTACTTGTGGACAGTTGTTTATGTATGCAAAAGCTTAAACATCATTTATATACACTCGTGCTTTTGTTCACTGTTATGCAGGACTTGAGCAGGATACATAGTAACCCTTCAAGCCTGACATGGTTTTGAGAAGTTAGACGCATACTGTCGTAGAGCTGACACAAGGTTGCCAATGTCATTAGCAGCATTCCTGGCAGCACTGATTATCTCCTTGACAAACTGTGCAATATCATCCGCCAGACCGTACGGTAGGACATCGCCCTTCTTAGCTTGACCGCTCCCCATCGAACTAACCGTGTTCAAGTACCGTTTTATACTGTGATAGTTAGTCACCTTAGCGAAGAAAGTGGTAGCTTCCCCGTCGCCAGGATAAGAAAATTCACATCCATCCACATCCACCCCCTCACCAGCATGTTCATAGTTTAGCGACGGAAGATATGGCACGATATCCCTTGTGTCGGACACCCTTACGATGTTATCAAGTATATCCATCCCCTCGGCCATCTGCTTAAACTTGTCCCCCAACCATCGGGGCTGCAAACGTGTAAATAGACAAACGGACTACTCCATTGTTCACCAGGTCACTGTTTGCAATATCAAAAGCCGATAATATCGACAGTGCTCCCCCAAGACTGTGTCCAACCACAGTCATGCTGTAGCCATTGTTGGAGCCCAACAGTTTGCTAATCTCCTCGGTCAGCTGCTGTCTTAGACTTGCATCTCCAGAGTCTGAGTCTGTATACAAGCTGAAGAAGCCTCCGTGCACATTTGGGGAGTTGTCCGTGCTTCCGTTCAGGTATACAAATGGAACTTGAGCCACCTCCAGGTTCTTAGACCACTCAGCAGGATGCA
This sequence comes from Selaginella tamariscina, assembly GCA_003024785.1. Taxonomy (NCBI): domain Eukaryota; kingdom Viridiplantae; phylum Streptophyta; class Lycopodiopsida; order Selaginellales; family Selaginellaceae; genus Selaginella; species Selaginella tamariscina. The sequence goes on from PUQB01000001.1 coordinate 1,199,344, forward strand.
GTGTACCACGGAACACTACGGCAATGTCTTGTCTTGAATTGGAGATTGCAACGTAGCCAATCCACACCGAGCCTTGCCCATAGAAGATGCCGCTCTGCTCAGTGGTGTATAGCTTGCGTGTGACTGTGTAGTCTCCTTGTTGTGATATGGAGCTCTGTTCATACAAGTCTTCTACAAATCCTCCGTAGAGGAGGAGCGTGCTGCTGTCCCAAGCTCGGACCTTGAGCAGGAGCAAGAGCACCAACAATGCAAACACTAAGGTGGTCATTATAATGAATTACATAAGTCTAGTGTAGAACAAGTATGCTTTATAACATTTCCCACGCAATTTGACACACACATTGTGCATGTCCCACAAACATATGCGTACAGGGAACGTTCTTGCTGGATATTGTCTAAGCAATCATAATGTCTTTCTGTAAAAGACATGAATTGAGACGGAGTTTGACGTGCTAACATAGTATATTTCGCAATCATTAATATTAAATTCATTTATGAAAATATTTAAAATAGGGAAAATTACATTTATACCTCTTTTATATTTACGTATGTACCCCTGAAACTTTCAATTATAAATTTCAAAATTAAAATTAAAAAACATTTTTAAAAAAATAAAAATTTATAATTAATTTTGTATTTATTATATAAAGGTCCAAAATACACCTAATAAACATATATATTACAATATAATATAATTATTTTTAAAAATATTCTATTTTTTACTATGACAATTTTTTAATATTTAACATTTAATAAACTTCAATTATTTCATTTGCAATGTATTATGAATTGAAAATATTTTTAGTTAATATTATTATTTTAAAAATCAGAATATTATAATTAAAATTTTAAAAGGATATATATGTAAATTTATAACGTTTTAAAGAGGTATATATGTAAATATAAATTTTCTGAGGGTATATATGTAAATATGATAAATTTCAGAGCTATAAATATAATTTTTCCTTTAAAATAGCTAAATAATTTATTTTTTTAATAAAAAAATATAGAAATAAAAAATGATTTGTCAAGCTTGGCATGGTTGTGAGAAGTTGGACACGTACTCTTCTAGATCTTTCACAAGGTTTCCAATATCATTAGCAGCAAATTTGGCAGCACTAACGATCTTCTTTACAAATCTTACTATCCCGTCGGTGTCATCTGACCGTAACAATTTCGTTTGCTTGAATTCAGCAGAACCATACTTGAGAGAGGCAACTGTATGCAAGTAGCGTTTCATACTGTGGTAGTTCTTCACCTTTGCAACGAAGTCCGAAGAATTCTTATCACCGGAGTACGAGAATTTACACCCATCCACGTTTAACTCCTCGCCTGCACGCTCGTAATCGAGAGATGGAAGATATGGCACGATATCTCTCACGTCTGATACTCTCAGGATATTCGCAAGTATAGGCATGCCTTCAACCATCTGCTTCAACTTCTCATTTCCAAGCATTGGAGATGCAAAAGTGTACACGGACAATCGCGATACTGCCCCACTAGTTGTCAAGACACTGTTCGCTATATCGAAAGCAGATAGAATGCATAGCGCTCCTCCAAGGCTGTGTCCGGTTACAGTAACACTATATCCACTATTGGATTGCAACAGTTTGGTAAGCTCCTCCATTAACTGTTGTCGCAGGCTTTCACCTCCGGGATCTGAATCAGTATACAATTTGAGGAAGCCTTCGTGAACATGTGCGGAGCCGCTATTGCTTCCGTTTGTGTATGGAAATGGAACTTGGTGTATCTCGAGGTTCGTAGCCCACTCAGCGGGATGAAGAGTGCCACGGAATACCACAGCAATGTCCCGTCTGGACTCTGAAATAGCAACATAGCCAATCCATGTGGAACCTTCCACATAAGAGCTGCCGTTCTTTTCTGCAGTAAATAGGTTGCTAGTGACTGTATACTCTCCTGCTTGTCTTGGAAGTGCCATGGAGGTCTGCAGATACAAGTCCTCTACGAGACCTCCATAGAAAAGTAGCGTATTACTGTCCCATGATTGCACCTTGATGAGCAGAAACAAAAGCACTGAAAATACTAGCCTTATCATTAGGTGAATAATAGAGTATTGTGATCTTTAAGGCCTGAGAGTGATGTAATATAGATCAGGCCAACCAATTTCCTAAGCGCTTTACATGTGTTGTGAATGCTTTCGAAGCCGTATACGTTACGTCAGACGTGTCAATCCTCTTGTTTGGTTTCGATATTTTCAAGAGGTTATTGTCCTTTGCGGAATCTTCACACCGACAATATATTTGCACATAATTAACTAAACATGTTTACTAGATAAAGAAATGTAACCTAATTAGTTTGAATCTACACTTGATAAGCTTCGAAACTAATGAAAGAATTAACTAATGAGGTAACTAATTCTTCTCAGATAACATTTCATATTCTTATGGAACACGCACACACACACAAAATAACTTTGTCACGTGTGTGAACTCCATTTGTTCTAGGAAAAATTATCAAACTGAGCCTTTAATATTATATAATTTTCAAGGTAATTCTATAAATGTCTAAATTAACCTTAAGTCAAATCTATCATTAATCAATTTAAAACATACACACGAATGCAATGTTATATATATAAATAAATAAATAAATAGACAAAATATATATATTTATATATCATTTATTGGGTATATAATGTTAAATGGTATATAATATATATAACTAAACAATATTACAAGTAGGTTTTTGTGATAAATTAATTCAAATTTGACTCAAGACTAAAAAATAATTAACTTATTGAATGAAGGTTAGCATGGTTGAACACATTAAAAATTAAGTTATGGTTCTAATTCTTATAAGTTACAAGTTATGGTTTTAATTCTTATAAGTTACAAGTTATTATAAGTCTAATTGATATACTTTCCTAGAACAGATACACTTTACTACTTTTTACTTGGTGTTATTTAATAATCATAACTGAAAGAATTGTAAGTATTTGATTTTATTATATTATGTTTTGAGAGTACATATGCAATGTTCTCTCTCTCTTTATATTTATATATATATATATATATATATATATATATAGAGAGAGAGAGAGAGAGAGAGAGATTCTTAATTAAAACATACTTAAATATATACCTTATAAAAACTAGCTACATTCTCCCACGTGAAGAATATGTTGATATGTATTCATTTTAAAAATTATTAAGATTAAAATATATACCATAGTTTCTGTTGAATATAATTTTAAAAAGATATATATATATATATATATGAAAAAATGTTATTCTGAATATAAAATATAAAATTATATAAAATGCCATTTCTTTTATTATGTATTTAACAAAGTGTCCACCCAGTTTCACTTGTTCTCAATACATCTTTAGACACTGCATACAAAATGGAGTTTAAGCAGGTGCAAGTGAAGAAGACTTGTCTGGTTCCTCCTGAAGAGGATGTCTGCAAAGCCCACAAAAGACTGCGTCTGTTGCCTCTTGCACTGGCACTTTGGTGCATACCATACAGGACTCGCTTCCTCTTCTTCAAGAATTCAGATCATAAATGTTTCGATTCCATCGTGGAGAATCTCAAGGACGCGCTCCGTAAGACACTGGTCGAGTTCTATCCTATTGCAGGGAGGCTGCTCGTCGTCAGAGAGGAAGATAAGTATGTAGAGCTAGACTGCAATGGAGAAGGTGTACTCTTCATTGAAGCTTCAATAGATATGGAGATGGAGGAGATCGAAGACAGAATTGAAGACTCTCTTCCCATTGAGTTCCTTTGGGATTTGGCGCAGACTGGTGGCCATGCTCTCAAGTGGCCATGGCCTCGAGATGCACCTCTCTTCATTATACAGGTACCACCAATTAAACATGTATATAGTTACTTCAAAATTATGACATTTATAATATTTAGTAATGCTCAATTAATAAATTTCATATTAATTTACTATAAAACTAATTAATATCAACTTATTAAACATATATATCCTAGTTATTTAAAAAGTTATTTGTATTTTCAATAAACTTATGATAAATTTCTATTTCTTGCTATAAAGTATATATATATGTATATAATTAAGTATTTTAATTTTAAAAACTAAGATAAAGTTTTAAATTGAGATATTTGTCAATTTAAAAACTTTTAATATATATACAATGACACAGCAACACTATATTCAATTATATATTAAAGATATTAGAAGTTAACCTGCAATAGTTCTCTCTATATATGTGGGTGTGTGTGTGTCACGAGAGATGTGTATGCTATCTCTGGTTTTATACATGCATTTGTATATATACGTAGGACATTTACATATTATTTAACACCCATTGGACTCTAGGCAAAAATAACGAGAGAAATGCTGTTTATATACATATATTATTTAAAACATGGGTATAGCCCATATGTGTGCGAGTGCGTGCACGTGCATGTGTGTGTGGGATAGAGACATATAGTATTTAAAACATCTGTGCTGCAGGTGACTGGTTTTGCTTGTGGTGGGATATGCATTTCAATAAGATACAATCACCAAGCTCTGGATGGAACCGCAACGTGGCATTTTATGAAATCATGGGCTGAGATTTGCCGTGGGGATGCCATCTCACTCTCACCGATAGTCATGGATGCTCCAGAAAATATGCTACGTGACTCCGCAAAGATGCTACCCGAAGATATTCCTTCTGATTTGATGGCACACAGCAACTCCGATTTGTTGAATTATTTATCTAAACCAGAACTACCTGCAAGTGGGTGTATGATGAAGTGTTTTACCTTTAAAAAGGACCTGATATGCAAGCTCAAGCAGAAGTACCCCGGTTTTACCATCAGCTATCAGTACTCTCAGGTATATATACAGTATTTTATAAACCCTAAACCCTGATCTCTTCTCTCTCTTACGTTGCTTTTAGGACTCATATGGGCAAAGGTAACTTTAGCTAGACATCTCGAGAGCAGCAATCCAGTTGAACTATTTTATCATATTGGACTGTAGAAGGAGATTGAGCACACTGCAAGTTGGATACGTTGGTGATGCTGCTTTGGCAGCGGGGGTCTTCACAAGTGCTGAGGAAGTATTAAGAAGCGAGATTAATGGAGCAGCTTTAATAAGGAAAGCGATCAGTGGCATTGACGAGGATTACGTAGTAACACATGGTAAGGTTGTTGGAGTATACGGAGAGCATACAGTGTTTCCAAAGTTCTCATGGGAGAGGAGTTTGAACATTGGGAGTTCTTTTTATTTCCCCGTCTACGAAGACTTTGGATTTGGGAAGCCTTTTGGAATGACCATACTTCCTGTTCTTGAGGATGGTAAGGTTTATTACTTCCCCGGAAGAGAAGACGGAGATGTAGTGGCTTACATTTCACTGAAGTCTGATGCCATGAAAAGGCTAAACTTGTATTAAGATGAGATTAAAAATAAGAAAATATATAAAAATAATTAATATTATTAGTCAAGCGTGAGACATGTCTACTGTCCACTAACCAGTGATTGATACTGCTCGAAATCACTCAAGAAGTACATCCATATTCTTCTAAAGCTTGGTACTAACCCAGTTTTACATGTTTAAAATAGTGCATCCCTTGACACGTGTTGAGATCATCTCAAGAAGTTGGTGGATTGACCTGATCCTTTCAACGTCTCCTTCAATACGAATATTGCTCCATTTATATATATATATATATGTGTGTGTGTGTGCGCGCGCCTTAATATGTATAAATTATATTTAACATATGAGATAATTAATAATTTGATTTCAAAATATAATATATTGATATACATATTTACAATATATAGGAAGATGGGGCATTGGAGTTAGCAGGGTAGATCTGTATTTAACCTCAAATCAACACTATCAAAACATTAATTAGTTTCTTAATGTACTATATATTGTACATATATAATATGTAATATGTAATATTACATTAGAAAGTTTATTAATTATTATATTTATTGATATGATAATTATATTAAGTTAAATAAGAATTAATAATCTTACGTTATCACAGCCGGAAGTTGCAATTCATATATATGATTGAAATATTATAATTAATATATTTATAGTTATAGATGTTAACTTTATGATAATAATATATTATTTATGATTAAGTATTAAAAAAAAAAATTCACCTTAATGTTGTTATTAAATTTTTTATAAATTGGTAATACTTCCCTGTCAACATTAACTGTATCGTCTTCGTTCACAACCACCTATAAGAAATGTCTGGCGTTAGAAAATATATATACACACACACACACACACACACACGTGTACTTACATATATGACTATACATATGAATGTGTGTATGTACGTGGGTGTGCGTTTATCTGTTCGTAAATAATATAGTTACAACAAAAATATATATACCCCCCCCCGCTCTCTCTCTCTCTCTCACACATACACACGCACACACAATAGGTACCCTAGATGCGAATGTGTGTATGTACGTGGGTGTGCGTTTATGAATGTGATAATATAGTTACAACAAAATAAATTCATATATATAATAATTATTAATAACATTTATAATGTATATATAACTATGTAAACTAATATTCCGGATACGAGAGCAAAAGTCCCATACAGGATAACTCTCCACCCTCCACATTAGTACTACATATATCATAAATATTATTAATTTTATATTATATTTATAATTAAAATATTATAATCAACAAATTTATAATTAAAGTTACATAAATATTAACTTTATAATAACAATATAAATTATTTATAATTGTGAGAGCTCGGAATATAGAAATGTGTATATCCATTAGTTCAGAAACCCTAACTTATATACAAGAGCGAGTGGTCTAGATTGAATCCAATCCGACGGCTATCAAAATCCACTACGCTAATAATAGTATGTGCACATGCAGCCGTACACGTGGATCTTACATCATCCCCTCCTCTCGGAAGGGTGTAAGTTGGTTAGGGTTCTCTTGTAGACGGGCCCGGATCTGGAGGAACATCAGGAGGAGGCACTGGTGGATCTATAGGCGGCACAACTTGTTCCCGTTGCATAAAATGCTTCAACCGTTGTACATGTACAATCTCCGGAGGATCGGGTTGAATGTCGTGCCGAACCTCATAAACCTGTGGTCCTACTTGCCGTAACACTCGATACGGTCCTTTCCATTGAGGAAGGAGACTCTTAACTAAACCACGTACCGTAAGCTTGGGAAAACGAACCAACACCAGTTCATCAACCTTGTACTCCGCAGGAGGACGATGATGCGAGTTGTACCGTTGTTGTTGTCCTACTTGTACGCGGCCCAAGTGTTCTGCTGACTCCGCACGAACCAATGGAAGGATGCTTGTCAGATACTGATCCCATGACCTAGCATCAGCAGCTCGCGGTAACCGAGACGGCAAACCCAACTCCGTTGGCAACACCGGGTCATGACCATACAAAAGCTTATATGGAGAAGTACCAATGGAACTTTGAACTCCAGTGACATAAGCATATCGGAGAGACGGCAGATAACCATCCCAATCTGAATGTTGAAAGTTCACATACTTTGCGATCATCCCCTTGAAGGTTCTAACAAGCCGTTCCACTAAACCATCTGTCTGAGGATGATAAGCACTTGTGAAAGTGTGGCGTATCCCTAATCGAGATGTCAAAACATGAAATGCCTCAGCCATAAATGCGGGACCATTATCCGAGAGAATTCGCTCCGGACAAGAATGCTGAAACACGACCCGATTCAGGAGAAACTGACCAACAGCAGAAGCAGTCGCACTAGCAAGAGCACCAACTTCTACCCAACGAGTTAGGTAATCAGAACAATAATAACGTACTCGTTACCAGCAGTTGACCGCGGAAAAGGTCCCATCAAATCAAATGCCACCAATTCAAACGGACGAGAAACTGCAATTGACTCCAACCGTCCTTCCGAAGCACATGGGGGAGTATTGCGAGCTTGGCACCACACACAATACGCACATACCGAATCACATCTCCTCGCAACTCCGGCCAATAGAAAGATCTGCGCAGCTTCTCCATCACCCGACGATGTCCCATGTGCCCGCCAAGAATAGGAGAGTCATGGTAAGCATGGAGGAAGCGTGGAATGAAGATTGAAGGTACCACCAACCGCAAAGGATCATCTGGATCAGTCCCCACAAAATAAAGAAGGTCATCCTGAAGGCGATACTGTGAATGTAAATGCCTGAAAGGCAAGTCATCAGCAAGTGATGCAGGATTCTCAAACCCATCACGAAGCCTTCGAATCCACGGCTCAACCTTTTGAGCTTCCCGAACCTCATCCAAAGACGGCAAATCTAACTCTGCATTCTGCGGACACTGAACGTCAAGCACAGCAACTGCTGATGGTACGGAATCTTCATCCAAAAAGTCCACTGAAGCTGGAACAACTGGTTCCTCTGGGGCAACAGAAGAGAGAGAAGGTGGAAGAGGAGCCCGAGAAAGAGCATCAGCATCAGCCATGGAACTCCCTGGACGATGAACAACTTCAAAGTCGTAAATTTGAAGTTTCAAGGCCCACCGAGCAGTACGCCCAATCAAATTCTTTCGCTTCAACAACGAAGTGACTGCTGCATGATCACCTTCCAACAACGTCCGCGAACCATGCAAGTAGGCATGGAGCTTCTCAAAACCCCAAACTGCTGCTAGACACTCCTTTTCAGTTGTGGAGTAATTCACCTCTGCTGGCTGCAATGTACGGCTGATGTATGCAATGGGATGTCGTTGGCCAGGAACACTTGTACTCTCCTGCATCAATACACCCCCGAGGCCGATGTCAGAAGCATCTACACGCAAGATGAAAGGACGAGTGTAATCCGGGTACGCCAAAACTGGAGGAGTCGTCAACAACTCTTTGAGATCTGCAAATGCCTGCTTGCAATCCTTAGACCAAACAAAAGAAGTCATTGACGATTTCAACAACGCGCGCAACGGTGCAGTACGATCTGAAAGATGATCCAGAAAACGACCCAGATATTGTACCTTGCCAAGAAAGCGTTGCACATCATTCACACACTTCGGCGTAGGGAACTTCAAAACTGCAACTAGTTTGTCAGGATCGACTTGCAAACCTTCACGTGAAATGCGATAACCCAGATAAGTGGTGTCCTTTGATCCAAATACACACTTAGATGGCTTCAACTTCAAACCAACTTCCCGCAGTCGATCCAAAACCTTACGTACATCACCGACATGCTCCTCCCACGTTCCATCTGAATGGATCAAAACATCATCGATGAAAATCAGCAGTCACCTTCCGGCATGTCGCAAAGAACCTCATCCATCATACGCTGGAAAGTTGCTGGAGCATTGCTCAAACCGAAAGGCATCACCAGGAACTCGTACAGGCCAAATGGTGTTCGAAAAGCAGTCTTGGGAATGTCCATGTCAGCCATCGGAACTTGCCAATATCCAGATGCGAGATCTAACTTGGTGAACCAACGGCTCCGCCCCAGTCGATCCAAAAGGTCTGCAGTATGAGGAAGTGGGTACACATCTGAGACGGTTACCTCATTTAACGGGCGATAATCAATGCAGAATCGAACGCTCCCATCAGGCTTCGTCACAAGGTGAGGTTCGCACGCCCAAGGACTTCGAGACTTCCGGATAACACCCTTCTCCAACATCTCTTTGACATTCGCTCGTAAGATCTTGAGCTCCTTTGGTGATCGACGCCGAACAGGTACCTTGATTGGCCTAGCTTCTCCAGTTGGAATAGGGTGGCGTGTCGCAATCTTGGCCCCAGATGACAAGTCGAAGTTGAAAAGATCAGCATACTCCTTCTTGAGTTGATCAACAACTACAGCACGACGATCATCTGATGGATCCAAAGAAGAAAAGGAAGAGCATGAAGGGAAAATGGTTGGAAATAAGGGTGAGACAAAAGTGATGGAAGCAGAGGTGGAAGCAGATGGACGAAGTGGAATAGAAGTAAGAGGAATGGAAGAAAGACGAGGGAGAGTCAAACAAGGGGGAGACTTTTCAAAGTCACACTTGGCATGATTGCGAGTTAACCAATCCATACCAAGAATAAGGTGAAAAGCTTGACTCGGCACCACCCGCAAAGATTGAAGCTCGAGCTCACAATCATCCACACGAACAACAATGTCCACTTCATCCCGCGAACAAGCATGAGTATGTCCGTTGCCGTACAGAATGAAGACTGGTTCTACCGCACGACGCAAATGAAGGCTGCAACGTGTAGCAACAGATTGAGAAACAGAGGACAAACTTGAACCTGTATCCACCAACACTGAAAGGAAAACAGGATGAGGTGTGCGATTGAAACGAGCTTGAAAAGTGAAAACCGGATGATTTGGTGCCGAGTGAACCCCTTGATGATACTCCCGAAAGAAAGATGAGGGGTCACTAATTTATTCGCACGAGGACCCTCCTCTACTCGTGCGATTCGTCGTTTCCCGGAAGATCCACCGCATCACAACCTTCCACTGCAGCAGCACCAACCGGACGTTGTTGCCGCCATGGCCTCCATCCTGGAAATGGGGGACGCCAATCGGGAAACCGTTGACAGCGCCGATACGTGTGTCCAACCTCATCACATGCCCAACAACGAACTGCACGTCCACGTCCTCGTCCACGGGCCCCACCTTGTGCTGGTACACGAGCGGCAACAGCCTCAACCTCCATCGGAGCAGGTCCATCCCCAACATGGAGTGGAACAAGAGCACGTGAAGGCACAAGTGGGAGAGGTGACGACTCATATCGTTGTGCCAGCCTCAAAGCATCGTCAAGAGTCACTGGAGCTAGTGCATGCACAAGCCCCACAAGGTCTTGACGAAGTGCTGGCCACAACATACCTAACTTGATGCGTTCCGACATGTTAGGTTCTGCACGCAGCAAAAGGCTTCGAAAGCGAACACCAAACTGCATCACCGACTCAGACGGCTCCTGACGAATACGATGCAACTGCTGAAAAGCATCATCACAGTCGTCCGCATGCCCAAATGCACGTTTGAAGATCTCTGGAAGAATATTCCAATCGCCACGAGTTGCAACGTCCAGACCATTGTACCACTGCAACGCCGTCCCTTGAAGACAAGTAGGAAACTCGCGCAAACACTGAGCACCGTCCCACGAATGATATGTGGCAACCACAGTGAAGTGGTCAAACCAATGGTACACATCATCTCCAGGATTTCCGCGAAAGAAATCCGGTCGGACACGGGGGTTTGCAACATGCGTAGGAGGAGTACCCTGGCTGTGAATGCTGCCATCAACTGAGAATGATTGTTCAATTGCACACGCATGGCATCCAACAACTGCATGAGTAACTGCTCCACAGACAAGGGATTTGTCTGTTGTGGATTCATGGATGAAGAAGAGACAAAATCCACAAGAAAGAATAGATCTAGACAATGGAAAAGCTAGACCTAAGAAGACAGAGAAAAAAGACACAAATCCGAGCACTCCGTAGGGACAATTAGAGGTGCCCCTCACCTCCACCAATGTGAGAGCTCGGAATATAGAAATGTGTATATCCATTAGTTCAGAAACCCTAACTTATATACAAGAGCGAGTGGTCCAGATTGAATCCAATCCGACGGCTATCAAAATCCACTACGCTAATAATAGTATGTGCACATGCAGCCGTACACGTGGATCTTACATAATTAATTATTATTAATTTTTTCTAAATTTTAATTATGTTATTACTAAATTTTTCATGAAACTTCATGTCATAAACATACACATTAATTTGTAATGAAATCTATATACATGATAATCCTAATTTAAATACTTAACTCTTTTTTTTGAATGTTACTACTTCAGCCTCTGTAAATTAAAAATTTAAATTCTTAAAATATGACAACAATCCAACATTAATATAAGTACCTCTCCTCCCTCTGTTTAAGCCTTAATAATCCTTTTAAACCCCCCTTAATACTAATCCATAATAATAATTTGTAATTATTGTACATAATTTGGTATATATATAGTTTCTTTAAATACACATTTTTTCTTGGTTTTTAGTATTTGCTAGTTAATCAAGTTATCATTAATTACCACTAATAGAAAGGGGGCTGAATTGTACAAGAGTTCCATATTAAATATATTACATTATTAAATTATGGATTAGCAATACTAATTAAAATAAAATTTATAAATTATTAAATTAAAGCATTTTCATTTTAGTATTAAAATTAGCAAGGACTTTCATTTTCAATTTAAACCTCAGATTTAAACTCTAAAATAAAAATATGCTAAAATTTAATAATCTATTTTTAAATTTCAAATTAACACTAAATAATGTTAATACTGTTAGTTTTTAGCTTAATTCTTTTTGTTTACTGTAGTTGTAATATCATTAGAAAAAGATAAGAAAAATAACAGATCAAAAGAAATTAAGGTAAGATTTTATAAGAATATATAAATATTTATTAATTTTCAATTGTATGAAAAGTAGCTCAAAACTAAAGGATTTCTAAAATGATTAGCATATTCTTTAGGTTGTAGTGGAACTTGTATGCGTGTAAGTCCTTTGTTATTATGTTTACTTCCGTTGTTTGGCATACCAATTTATATACTTAAAAGAGAGATAACTCTATTAAAGCAAATGAATCCAGCTTAGCTGGAACAAATTTGTATATATATTATTTATAACTTTTAAATATACATTAATATGATAACATTAACGTACAGTAACAACAACATATTATTTATGTTTATAACCTCACAGAAGAATATAAAATATAAAAATATATGATAGGAATATTCTCAAACATTTATGATGTGAATCGAGTACATATTGTTTGAAATACATAACTTGGGTATATATATTTATACACTATTAAGACCATTTGAGTTTGATGTTAGACATAAATGTTTTAAATTGTATGTCATATATACAAGATATGTGCAAACATTAAAACCGGCGGTTTACATGGTGCGCATGTAGCAGTAGGTCGGAGTTCGAACCTTCTCGTTCCTAACCCTCTGTTTTGTTTAGGGCAAAACGAATTAGTCATTTTACCATTCAAGTATTTATCATATGTACGCATGTATATGTAATTTATACACACGTCACACACGTTTTGAGGATTTCGTCCTGTACGATTCATATAATGTGTGTGTGTGTGTGTGTAAAGAGAGATTTAGTTTAATATAAACTCTATCTAACTCTATACTAGTTGCAAATGCAGCACGAAACCGTGTGGACGATGCCCCCCCCCCCCCCCACTGCATACTGGGGACAGCGTTATGGAGAAGGCGAGCTTGCTGAAGTGGCAACTATAGCATTGTAGCTTAGCCCATTTCCACGTGTACCTCAACCATTACATGTGCGTGTGTGACGTGTATATATATATTACATATAAAATATATGTATATTCTATAAACACAGTGGTATCTATCAAGTTATCGTGTATAAAACAATAACCACTACACAGGTATTAATGTTTGAGAACGTATGTATATATACGTTAGTATTCTATATAATATTTAAACATAATGTTTTATCCAAGTTAATAATAATAATAAGAAGAAGAATATATATATATATATATATATATATATATATATATAAGACTATATTACATAGTACTATATAAAATATATAAACACAAAAGATCCCAAGCGAGTTTTTGCGCAAACTACTGCATTGCATAGACAACCACCATTATGTGTATATATTCAATATTCTACCTCTAAATCCCAACGAGGTGTGAACTCGTGGCTTGCGTACTGCATGTAAAATAGACGTGGTAACCCCACATATTTAATTTTACAATATTTACACACAACCATTAATTAAGTAATTTGAGATTTTATTTTAATTTTGATATTTAATTTAAATATTATATATAGTTTTTAATTATATAAGAATATATATAATTAATATAAACTGCAATTTAGATGTCAAATTTAAATTAAGTTAACCTATTTATTTCTAAGTAATCGTGTATATATCATAGCTCTCGTTAAAGGTCCAACCCATGTGCATCGATGATGTTTCTTTTAGTTTGAGTAAATTCTTTTGTAAAATTGATTTAATTTTTTTAAATTACATAAGTAATTTATTAATCTTTTGTGTTGTTAAAATTTGTCATCCAAGTATGTATCACTAACCATTTTAAGTTTTAATAATGGGTTGAATAGCTTTGGCCACATTTTATTGAACAACTAAGTTATACGATTGAAAAGTGTCATTTTTCATATACATTAAATAATTAGCAATTTATCATTCTTTTTCTCATGTTCAAACTTAAAAGGGTTGTATGAAATTGAAAAAATATTTAATGAGAATGATTAATTAATGATTTCTTATGTTAAACTTCCATTTTGAGTGTGAAGTGAGAAGTTTTTCAAACTTAACAAATAAATCATGTCTTGAGTCTTTAAGTTTACATTTCTCAAATTAATGTAATCATCTTGGACTTTAATTAGATAATAAGGTTTTTATTGTGATAAAAAATGGAGTTGAAAGAAGGGTAACCTTGTTTAATTATTTAAAAACCCATATGAAATACTTTTAATTAGAGAGTTTTGAAAAAGTTGTTCATTTTTCTATGTGTAAATATGGATTGTATATTGAAGGTTAAACATGAAGATCCTGACATGTTTTTTTATGATCCAACCTCACTTTTCACGATAGAGTAACACCTTATTAAAGTTGAAGAAAATGAGATTTTTCTATGAGACCTAAAGACACTTTTCAACAATGAAAATGAATCATATGTAAATCTAAATGCAAGTTTCTCTATCCAAGCAATCTTCTACCCCATTTGGTTCATCACACCGTTTTTTATTTTGTAAGGTCTATTATTCTTGATATCTTTGGTATATGTCCTCCTCACAAGTGTTGCTAATTGCTCCATATTCATTAATTTTGGGTTGTACTTTATTTTCGACGTCCTTATGGAAAGGACATGAGCCTCTCATGTGTTAGGGATTTGATAATCAAGTGTTGAAATTCTTTACTCATAATTGAATGTAATAAAGAAGTGCTTTTATTTGTTGAGTTGTACATTAAAATTAAAATTATAACATTTTCAATTTACATATTAAAACTTTTATAGGTAACTTTTTCCTTTCTTTTACACTCATATGCTTTTCCTTAATGAGGATGTTATCATTTATAGTTCAACTTAATCTTATTTATTGTGCTCTTCATTTGTGTCGTTATTTACATCTTCATCTTTATCTTCTTTAACCACATTGCCCCCTCATCCTCCACCAGATCTTTCAAACCAGTTGACAACTCAAAAAGGATAATAACACCACGTGTGAATTTTAAATTTTTCTCTTCCATTTTACAAAAATTTGGGTAAAGTGTGGAGCAAACTTTTTAATTAACTTTAAGAAATTCATGTTATCTTCAATCTCCCTATTGTCTTGAAAAATGTTAGTGATAAAGATATTGAGTATAATACTCTCCCGAAAAAAGAATTCAGCATAACATACTTATATACCTTTCAAGGTTTGAAGCATTGCAAGATTTTTGATATTACTCTTTTATTTATAATATAGTCTCACCATAAGGATTTTTTTGTATTTTTTCTTTAACTTTCATAAGTTAATTTAACTTAATCATGCATTTGGACCTTGAGTAAAATTATGAATTTCTTGGTGATATTGGGCCTAACAGTCATAAGTATTCAACAACAATAATCCTAAACCCAACTAAGTAAATAAGTATGTCAATTACATGTGATTTTGCTATATAACAAATTTCATAATCCTTCAAGATAACTTTCTCCAACATCAAGAAGTAATAATAAATCTTTTTGCTCTACTATGAAGAAAATACTATATTCTCATGCTTGAGTTACATTTGGATCAATATTTAAAATTCCTAGACTTCATCACAAATATCAACAATGATCAAATGTATGTCGACTTCATTGTTTATAATGACTAAAGACCGATCATGATCATCCTCTTAATGATATATATAAAAGGCCTCTCATCACATTCTACTTTTTCAAGAGATAAAAATTCTTTGTATCTCTTAGCAATAGTTGAAATAAACTTTATTGAACACTAGATAATTGACATGTTCATGGTTCTCTTCTCATAAATTATAAATAAAGGGAGTAAATATTCAACCCACTTCTCCTCCACCTTAACATTAATTTTAGCATTTTCTTGACATTTTTATAAATTACATTACAAAAGTTGTTTATCAAGGTAGAAATTTGCAGAAGAATATGATATCCCTCGACTCTTTAGCATATTACTTTAGGCTTTTGAGTTTCTTTACAAGTATGAAGACAACCTTATGTTTTAAAAGTTTCTTGACACATATCGTCATCTTCTTAGTAATCAATTCACTAATTTTATTTTTTTTAAAGAGTGAGTGAAATTATCGCGAATTTTATATTTGGTAAGTTCATGTATTTCTACAGAAGGTCACGTTGGAACTCCACCCTTGTAAGTCATCATCCAAAGACTACATTCCTCTTTTAATAATGTTATAAACTTGGACACCAAAAAAGAATCTTAAAGATTGAGCATCATTCTAATTCTTTTGAAAAAGCTCTATAGCAGATATGAAATGTTTTAATTTTAAATAAGATGTTTTAATTTCAAAAAAAAACTAATGAAAAACATACTTATATGGAATGTGATTTCCCTTGTGTTGCTGGAGATATTCTTCCATGTCTTCCTAGCATGTGTGTACTAGTCATAAAGAGGGGAAATAAAAATCTTCTTCTAGTTTAGTTCTATATATTTGAAAGTTGAATGATTTATATAAGATTCGAGTCTCCTTTGATCAAATATGTCACATGCACCTTTTTTTTTCTTCACCACAAACTTGATGTTATGGTTGTGACATATTAGTTGTTATGCTATAATAAAATGTTGCCCATTGAGGATGTAAAAGTAATAGTTAAAAAATCTATATGTAAAGTCTTTAAGTGCTATTGGCCATCAATTGAATAATTTGTCTTGATTGGCATGGTAAAGAACTAAATATGTCAACTCTGGCTTTACCATTGAATTTGTTATCTTTGTCTTCATCGTCATCACTTAATCCATATTAAGGCATATACGATTGTATTGTGAAGCCACCACACACTTTGTCATATCCACTTGGTACTTATCTCAGAGAAATATAAAAGTCCAAAGAGACTCTAATTGCTTGGTTTTAGAATTAGTGTCTATGTGAATTTGGACTTATTTGAATTTAGCGATGCAACTCGAACTATTTATCCTTTTTAGCACTAATTAACATAGTGTCTTTGTCTCGTTTATTTTCTTCTCGATCTTCTTCATTTTAACTATCTTAATGCTATTTTTTTTTTGTTATATCATTGAAGCTCATTGTTTTTTGGTTCTCGTTGTCCCCCATTTCCATAATGACATTAACACTGTTATTTTGGTTAGCAACAAATTGCATTCCTCTACTTTGACATGGTAATTGACAAAATTACTAGGCATTCCCATCCATAAGTTTATACTAATGGTCATGTCCTTACCATTTCCTCCATAGCCTTAATCAAGATGCTAAAATTTGATCTATTTTTTGCATTGAATATATGGACATCCTTTTATTAACAAGACCCTGTCTCTTTAACTACCCTAAAATACCAATGTCGAATTCTTATACTTTCGTGTTAGATTTTGACTTCATCTAATAGAAATCTCGATACTTTCATGTTCTCCCATGAGCCGATGAAAAAAGAAATTTCTTTATACACGATATTAACTTTTTCTCAATGGTATGTAATGCATTACTTACTATATATCCATATATAAACTTATACAACTAATATTATGCATATAAATATAATCTTTATCTCCCTCCTGACCCGGTTTGCAATGACAATTCTCTCAAAGTAACAGTTGCACCGAGCCTTTATCTTCCAAGTTGTATATATATTAGTTTACCACACAATGAAAAGAATATACTGCAGAATATTGCATTTTCATGCTCTGCGGAAGAGATCATTCAATTGAGATTCGTTCGATCTCATTTCGGGAAATATTAATTAAAATGTTAGTTATTCAGAATAAGAAACCTGTAACTTACCATTTGGTTTATGTAACTTTTTGTTTTCCTCCAGAGGTACAAGAGGGGACAACAATCTAGGGTTAAATGGGGTTCCTAATATGACACTTGTTTCAGATATAAATATACACTCATAATATAAACCACATTTGAAACATGGAGTTAAAGAACTGAAAACTCAAAAGGATGTACAGCATAAACATCCAATCCCCCGGGAAGCATCTCCCATTCGTCAGCAAACATATCGTAAGCATATGAAGGGGTCCGCGTGTCAAAGGAAATGCATATGTCGCCACCATTCCCAGAAGAAACATGCCCTATATCCTCAATGTTTTCTGATTTTCTGGAAGCAAGTGCAGAGGCAAGGTTGACACACAGCTCCACTCCTTGTCTCTCTCTTTAAACTCCTGTATAGCGATCGTCCTACGGAGTTCACCATTCGCGTTTTGCAGGTGCACCAGTAAGAGCTTTCCTGCATACCAAAGCAACTATGAATCTATTCACCTTGTGAGTTTTCCTACCTGCACATATCACCAGCTTAGGTTCGTCACAATCTTGCAGCCCATACAGCCTACAGAGTTGAGAGGGAGATGTGCTTACTTCATTCAGCACATCCATGGAGTACAACGTAACATCATTGGACTCTGTAAGGAAGAACAGGTAGAGCCGCGTAGAGCAGCGCCACACTGGGAGCTTGTCTTACTCAATCCGCACATTAAATACTCTCCTTCTTGTAGCTCCAAAGATTTGGTCACCCATCTTCCCGTTCTTGAATGGTATACTTGCACTTCCCTCACTATTTGCCCAGCGTCTTCACCTGACCATGCTAATAATAAAAACAATACAGACCTGCTTAGAGTGCCACACACAGATACTATAGGATAGCACGTACCTTCTATGAACACAATAACGTAGGAGGAATCATCCAAAATGTCCATCTCAGCGAATAGCAAATGATGACAGGATGGTCTGTTCGGCAAGTGGATAGAGCGGCCTTGTGACATCACAGTGACCCAAAGTCCTTTTACTGCACGAAAGCACGTAAGTTTACCCTTTGATGACACAATGGAGCTGGTGCGGGAGTCACAGTTCCATGAAGGTTGAAGCCATGCTTGCTCTCTCTTGCTGTATATCACGGGCGCCTTGTGACAAGCAACTATTACATAGCACTTTCGCTGTTTCATCGTCCTGCATAAATGCATGTGTGCGTGCGTTCATAAACGTGAGCTATGGTTTTATATACATGGTATACCATACCTGGAGCAGCCTTCATACCAGGCCTTGGACACCGCTCGAAAGCGGCACAATGCACGAATAGGAAGGTAGTACAAAAGGTTGAGCTGAATATCCGGGGGTAGCATGGTTGAATCCGATCTTCATACTTGAAGATCAGCCTAAGGTAATAACCCTAAGGATATAATTAAGAAATGGTGTTTATTTAAATCATGTAAAATTTAACGATCAGGATTAACACGTCCCATACGACTCTTCGAAAGCATTCGCACATGGGAAGCTCTTCTTTATATTACATTACTAAGACCTTAAAGATCACAATATTCTATTTTTCACCTAATGATAAGGCTAGCATTTTCAGTGCTTTTGTTTCTGCTCATCAAGGTGCAATCATGGGACAGTGACACGCTACTGGTGTCGTAGAGGACTTGTATCTGCAGAGCTCCATGGCACTTCCAAGACAAGCAGGAGAGAATACAGTCAATAGCAACCTATTTACTGCAAAAAAGAACGGCAACTCTTAATTGGATTCGTTGCTACGAACCACCAAATAAACAAACGGAAGCAATAGCGGCTCCGCACATGTTCAAGGGCTTCCACAGGTTAATATATACTGATTCAGATCCCGGAGGTGCAAGCCTGTGACAATAGTTAATGGAGGAGCTTACCAAACTGTTGCAGTCGAACACTGGATATAGCGTTACTATAACTGGACACAGCCTTGGAGGAGCGATATGCTTTTGGTATAGCGAACAGTGTCTTGAACTAGTGGAGTAGTATCAGGATTGTCCGTGTACACTTTTGCATGGAAATGAGAAGCTGAAGCATATGCCTATACTTAGAATATCCTTACCAGACGTGAGAGATTTCTTCCATCTCTCGATTACGAGCGAGCTGGATGTGGATGGTGTAAGTTCTCATACGCCGGTGATAAGAACTCTTCAGACTTCGTTGCAAAGGTGAAGAACTACCACATGAAACGCTACTTGCGCACAGTTGCCTCTCTCAAGTATGGTTCAGCTGAATTCAAGCGAACGAAATTGTGCCCGTCGGATGACATCGACGAGATAATAAGATTTGTAGAAGATCGTTAATGCGGCCGAATTTGCTGCTAATGATATTGGAAAGCTTGTGACAGATCTAGAAGAGTACGTGTCCAACTTCTCATAGCCTTGACAAACATCCTATATTGTTTGATAAACTTATCCGAAACTTCCGACGGTGTTAGAATAACAATTAATAAATTTTATTATATCTAATGACTGTGGTACTTTATTAACGTCTTATGTTTTGTAAGGGACATTATAATATATATATATATATATATTTATTTGGTTTCATAAATGGATTTAATATTAATGATTGTGGAATGTAGTATGTTAGCTCCGTCTCAATTCATGTCTTTCCCGTAAAAGACATTATGATTACTTAAGAAATACAGTTACGCCAATACAACAAAGTATGTAGAGACAATATCCAGCAAGAACGTTCCCTGTACGCATATGTTTTTGTGGGACATGCACAATGTGTGTGTCAAATTGCGTGGGAAATTTTATATAGCATACTTGTTCTACACTAGACTTGTGTAATTCATTTTAATGACCACCTTAATGTTTGTATGGTTGGTGCTCTTGCTCCTGCTCAGGGACAGCAGCACGCTCCTCCTCTAT
Organism: Selaginella tamariscina; assembly: GCA_003024785.1. Classification (NCBI taxonomy): domain Eukaryota; kingdom Viridiplantae; phylum Streptophyta; class Lycopodiopsida; order Selaginellales; family Selaginellaceae; genus Selaginella; species Selaginella tamariscina. The sequence continues at coordinate 1,220,174 of PUQB01000001.1, forward strand.
GGAGGATTTGTAGAAGACTTGTATGAACAGGCTCCATATCACAAACAAGGAGACTACACAGTCACACGCAAGCTATACACTACTGAGCAGAGCGGCATCTTCTATGGGCAAGGCTCGGTGTGGATTGGCTACGTTGCAATCTCCAATTCAAGACAAGACATTGCCGTAGTGTTCCGTGGTACACTGCATCCTGCTGAGTGGTCTAAGAACCTGGAGGTGGCTCAAGTTTCATTCGTATACCTGAACGGAAGCACGGACAACTCCCCAAATGTGCACGGAGGCTTCTTCAGCTTGTATACAGACTCAGACTCTGGAGATGCAAGTCTAAGACAGCAGCTGACCGAGGAGATTAGCAAACTGTTGGGCTCCAACAATGGCTACAGCGTGACTGTGGTTGGACACAGTCTGGGGGAGCACTGTCAATATTATCGGCTTTTGATATTGCAAACAGTGACCTGGTGAACAATGGAGTAGTCCGTTTGTCCATTTACACGTTTGCAGCTCCGATGGTTGGATGACAAGTTTTAAGCAGATGGCCGAGGGATGGATATACTTGATAACATCGTAAGGGTGTCCGACACAAGGGATATCGTGCCATACTTCCGTCCTAAACTATGAACATGTTGGGGAGAGGGTGGATGGATGGATGTGAATTTTCTTACCCTGGTGACGGGGAAGCTACCACTTTCTTCGCTAAGGTGACTAACTATCACAGTATAAAACGGTACTTGAACACGGTTAGTTCGATGGGGAGCGGTCAGCTAAGAAGGGCGATGTACTACCGTACGGTCTGGCGGATGATATTGCACAGTTTGTCAAGGAGATAATCAGTGCTGCCAGGAATGCTGCTAATGACATTGGCAACCTTGTGTCAGCTCTACGACAGTATGCGTCTAACTTCTCAAAACCATGTCAGGCTTGAAGGGTTACTGTTATGTATGTATCCTGCTCAAGTCCTGCATAACAGTGAACAAAAGCACGAGTGTATATAAATGATGTTTAAGCTTTTGCATACATAAACACTGTCCACAAGTACATGTGTTATATGCGCTTATATTCAAGTGAAAGCCATAGTGTCCACACATACACAGGGAGTCTGCTGCTCAATTATGGATATCTAGAAAAAGAAACTCTCTTCTTGTTATTTAGAAGATGTCTTGTAATTCATGAGTACTGTAATTCAGTAGTATAGTATACTTCTCTACATTCTGTGCTCAATTACGAGGCATAAGAGACGGTAGAGCTTAAGGTCTCTCTCTTAATGTATTGACTAAAGATCACACACACACACACACACTCACACATTCACAACTCTATATTGACTAAAGATCGTATACACACAACACACATACAGCTCTCAGACATTCACAACTCTGTCAAAATTTACATGGTCGACACTCTCCAGACTATCAAATTCCTGCTAAGCTTGGCTGTTGAGATACTTAGTACTTTGTTTATGCTATATGACATCGGAGGGTTTCTAGAGGTGGTTTCTCCAGTGAAATAGAGCACCATCCAACTAGGCGAATATATGTCAAACTGTTCCGTGCATTACACGGAAGGAGGAGGAGCAGCAAGTGAACGATGGTGAGGCCGCATATTATCCAGCCAAACATGAAACCAAAGCTAGAATACACAGTCCACACTCTCTTGGATATAGGCAACTGCATCAACAAGACAGTGCTAGTTGTAGCTTCCCTGCAAAACAGACGAGTCTGTCTCTGTCTATCACACAAACACAAAAGAGGAAACGACAACGCTAACCTGTAATCAAAGACTTGATTGACGGCATTGCAACAACACTGATTCCCACGGAGGAGCATTTGAACCATGTAAATCCATTCTCCACAGCTCGAAATGAGTCTGCCTCGTATACACGCCTTCCAATTGGTCCCCATGTTTCAGCTGGTTCGAGCATTATATCCACTCTAAACACAAGCAACCACTTAACATATACACACGCACACATGCATCCGTGTATATATATATGAATACAAGTTTACCTCTTTTCTCCGGCTTGTCGTATGAAATCTGGAAACTGGAAGTCAAAGCAGATAGCAGCTCCAATGCGTCCGAACTCCGTGTCGATCACAGGCATCTCCATACTCCCAGCAGTAGTATATGCTTCCACAAATGGCACTGGATGCGTTTTTCTATACCGGAGACCAACACTTCCATTGGGTCGTACAAGGGTAAACGTGTTGAACACAGTCTGCCTCTCTTCATCAGAGTATTCATATGTGATACCCACATATGCCTGCTGATTAGCAACTTCCCCAGCTCTAGCCAACAACGACTTCTCTGCATTCTCACCTCGTACATAAACAGCAGCCTCGGACCATATAACGAGCGAGTCACCTGCTTTCACTCTTTGAGACGTCAGATCTAGAAGAGCTTCTGAGCCCTCATTGTTCAAGCCAGTAACAATGCATGAAACAGGAACAGTCGATTTTACAGTCTTGCTCAAGTCCTTTTGGAAGAAGCCATTCATCATCCATACACTTCCATATAGCATGCATAACACGAATACACCTCCGAAGACCTTGGCTTGCGTGTTAAACATCTCCAATGCTCTTCTCCTGTCAGACTTAGAAATCTCTAATGAGAGTTTCTTCCTCCTCAGTGTTTCGTTTACAACGAGTTTCTCATGGATAAGAGCCGAACCATGCCATGAGAAAGCATATACCATCTAACCCCACAGACTCGCAGTCATAACGATGGGCTGAAGACCAAATTGCGAATGTGCATGGTTTCCCAAAGTGCCTGTCAGAGATAGATGGTCCCACATAAACCACGCACTCGTCCATGCTGCTGCAAACACTACGGGATGAGCAACAGTTGCTTTCTCAAACCTCCGTCTGTACAGTAAACTGATGATGAATGGGATTATCAAGAGAATCCAGAGTAAGAGGCTGAATCCAAAAACAATGACATAGCTTGGGACAACTGACTGTGCTTCTTCTTCGTCCAGACCATGAAAAATTCCGAGATTTGCCAAGGTTGTAGCGATTGAGTGCGCTACTACCGTGAAGACTAAAAATGCTAATCTACTTACCCATGTTTTGTCCAAAATGTGTGCCTTGTGAAGAGAAGTGTAGCAGGAGAAACGGCTCTGCAACCATGAACAGATCGCAATTGGTTGGAAACCAGTGAAGAATACACAGATTGTTGAGAGCAAGAGGAGAAGCATTATGTATATACGGACTATAATGCCCTAATTGTCGAAAGAGAACTTTATAATAGATTATATCTCATAAGATCTTGGACCTCTTGTTGTCCTCCATAGCCACCATGTGGTGGATTATGACCAGCCATTATGTATAAAGTGCGTGTGTGTAATAGACTATACGATTGTCTGCTGAGATGCTTAGTTACCAAACCATTAAAATTCACGTCGAATGTGTAAAAGACAATATTCTTGCTTGAGGAATAGAGGTTGCCAATACAAACACAAGTACATAGGACAATCTCCACCACGAACGTACCCTACACGCCATTACACTTATGAATTTAATTAGATTTAAGCTTTTAATTGTTGAATTGAACACACACACACACACGTTCTGTGGTCGTGTTCAAGAACATCATCCATGTTTATTAATTATATAATATTAATGTCGTTTATTATATTGAACAGAGATTTATTAGAGTTTCTTGCAACGTAGGATCTGTGGTGAATTTGGTATGTAGTTCAAGATTAATAATATTAAAAATTACTAGAGCATGTATATGTAACTTTAACACAATATATGTAAATTATATATAAAATAGGTCCCATATATACGTGTGTGTGTGTGTACGTGCCCTAATATGTAAATAGATATATTCTGTTTATTTTGTATATTTACACAACGTGTTCGAACTCACACACTCGAATGTATACACACACATACACACATACACGCGAACAGGTTAAAGAGATTATCATTATAAAATGTAATGCACTCTCCTTGCCATAATTAATCTTAAGAAACCTCTAAATGAATAAGCCTTTATAGCTCAGTGGTAGAGCGTCAGTCTTGTAAACTGAAGGACTGGAGTTCGATCCTCCATGGGGGCAGAGTGGTCATCAACGGAAGATATTTACATGTACGTATACATACATATAACACACATGCATATATATTCTGCTTATCGTCTTTGTACACTTTCGCATAGACATGTATATATTTCTGCTTATCGTCTTTGTACACTTTCGCATAGAGAAGATATATACATGTATATATATTCTGCTTGTCGTCTTTGTACACTTTCGCATAGAGAAGATATATACATGTACATATACATACAACACACACACACACACACACACACGTACATATATATATATAAATTTTCTGCTTATCGTCTTTGTACACTTTCGCATAGAGACGATATACACATCTACGTATACACACACACACACATACATATATTCTGCTTATCGTCTTTGTAGACTTTTGCATAGAGAAGATATATACATACAACACACACATATATATTTTGCTATCGTCTTTGTACACTTTCGCATGTGAATTATCGAGTCTGTTAGCTTGCGTGTGTAGAAGAAAATTGTAGCAATATTTAAATTCAAAAATGTATTATTTGTTTCATGTAGCCATTTGAATGTGTCCCGCCATTTGAAACCTACCACTGCCGAGCCATCCTCCAACCTGATCCAAGTTTTAGCAGCCTGAGTGGGATATTCAGACAGCTCAATCACCCTTGCACCTCGTGTCCAGCTCCCATACCCTCCATATCCACTATGTCTTGCAAAGCAAAGCCAAAGACTTCCATGCGGACAACACCAATCCAAACCATGATTATGACCAACTACCACTGCCTGTGCTTACATATGTCAACAAGTGTGTGTGCGTGTGAACTGAGTTCCTCATTAGCAAGTCAAATGGATATGAAAGTAACTATCTCATATGTGTATTCAAGATATGAACTACACATTACTTCCTCTTTAGCAACTCAGATGGTGCCCACACACACACACACACACACACAAACAGAAACTACCTTAGCAGAAGGTCTGTTTGTTAGAAAGTCCATGATTCCCCACTCAGCAGCTTGGCTAGCGACTGCCTCTTTGTTGATTGAGCCAACACAAGGTGCTGCGATTTGAGCACCAGTTTTTGGAGCCACAGATTCATATGCTTTGCTTGGTATGTGCCAAAAGATAAACTCCTGGGTTCTGCAAAGTGGGACTTGTGAGCTTCCAACGCACACCCACACGTTATATCTCACGCATAGAACTCACTTGTTAAGTGGGTTGAGATTTGTGGAGAGTTCCTTAAACCATGCAACCTGAGCTGCGGAGATAACTTGAGGATATGAACCACCACCAGAGTCGAGGAAATATAGTATTGCAGCTGTAGAACGTGGATCCTTGCGTGAGCAAATCCGAAGAGCATAATTAGAAACTCCAGGCCATAGTGACTTTGGCCCACTTGAAGATAAAGACAGTCCGCTGTTTTCATTGTCCATTAGCTTAGCACGACTTGTTCCTTCAAAGTACACATATTGTCCTAAAACAAAAACAGTAATTGTACAAAGACTGCGAAATAGTGGTATGAATAATAGTATTATACCTGGTGATGCTTGTGGGATGCCTGAGTTACCAAACCATTCAAGGGGCCATTCGAAAGCCATGTCATCGTGATTCCCAAACACAGATAGGGTATATTCCGTTTCTCAGCGGGGCTTGTTGCTTGCTTCCAGTATTTTGTTGCATTTGCTGTAGCCATGTTGTTTGCTGTCAAAAGATCTCCCAAATACACCACAAATTCTGCACAAACACCATACTAAACATATTTATGGATAAAATACAATGTTACATACCAGGCCTTTCAGTATCCAGAATATAGGACATAACCTTGTCGGAGTTACGGTCCTGTTCTGGCCCCCAATCTTCCCATGCATTCTCTCCGTAGTGTAAATCAGCGAAAATGACAATTTTAAACTTCCCATCCTTCGTAAATTGAAGCTTGGGCTGCTTATCAAATGCTTTGTTGCATCTAACTACTTGTGAAAACAAATCAAACTCAATAAAAGCACTAGACATGCTCTTCTATTAATGTAGAACGATATCATGACTATGAACCAAAACAATCAAGGAGAATATTGGTTCTTTAAAGGATCTGTACCTGGATTCTTTTGTTGGGTAGTCTGTACCATTCATGCACTGCGTGACAAACTTGAAGCATATATAAGCGATTTTTCAATGGTCTGTACACGTCATCAGATTATTAGGTAATGACTTCCATGGAGACGGGACGACACATTTCTTCATGGAAGGTAAACAACTATAAACTGCTTGTGACCGGTGTTTTAATGTTATATATATATATATATATATATTTATATATATTATATATATTATATATATATATATATATATATATATATATATATAAAACCTGGCTAATGTTACAAGAATATACACCGTAAGTAGGATAACGAGGTGTTACATTTACAAACTTTCACAAAAACGAAGGATATCGTTCACGAACACTATGTCCACAATCCACTTAGCCTGGTTAAAAACAAAGGAGAGTATACGGTAAGTAAAAGGCATATATTGGAAGTAAGAGAGAACCTTACACAGCGGGTTAGGGTACAGCTACACTCACAGTTCACTGCTTTGCACCACGAGCTTTTTTCGAGGCTCTCCACCTTCACCAAGTAATCGCAATCCAGCACATTAGCCAAAGAGTTTAAGAGTGATTAACCAAGTAGATGTTTACTCTGATTCTCTCTCAAAGTCCCGTCGCTCGCTGCTGATGGGATCCTCCTCACTCTCGCTCTCTAGTTAGTGAACAACAGGCTTTCGGGCTCTCCTCTTTGGCCGCGACTGGGGAACTGATTCCTCGGAAGACTCCGGCTTCTGTTCACCGGAGGATTCCGTCTGGATCCTGAGCTTGGCCATTTCCGGAATAACTGACTCTGTCGTCTTCTTAAATGGAGCTGCCTTCGTCTTTCTCACCTTGGCTACCGGAGAGTCGGTTGCCGCATCCTGCATTTAACCTCTTTTTGTTATTCATCATATTGTGTGTGTGTGTGAGAGAGAGAGAGACCTCAGTGGACTTAGCAGCTTTTGTGTTTGCACGCTTTCTGGCAGCAGGGGGTTTATCTGCCTTTGCTTCTTTTGCTGGAGGTGCCACTTCTACACAACTGCATATTCCTCCGATGTGCTGCTAGAAACTACAACAAAACAAACAATAATTATATGCTTGGTGGACACTATATTAGTGGAACATACGTATGTGTGTGTGTGTGTTCCATGTAATAGCATCGAGTTACCTGTCTGAGGAACTTTTGCGTACGCGGCAACCCGCTTTTGTAAACTGGTGTTGAAATACTCATCCTCACTGTCCAGATCCTGAAACCAAAGATTATGAGCACAAAATGCGACGGAAGCAAGATAAGATATTCTAGAGAGTACCAGTTGCTCAACAGCTTTCTTGGAGGCCGCTTTAGACGCCTTTGGTGCTGCCCCTGAAAATGCATAGCCAGGTCTTAACACAAAACTATGGCTGTGTGTGTGTGTGTGTGAGAAAGAGAGAGAGAGAGAATCTTACTCTTAGCAGGTTTTCCCTTAGTCTCGTTTTCTCCACTTTTGTTCTTTGTATTAGTCTTCCGTGCCCCCTTTGTGGTACCAGCAGCACGCCTGAATATGGCAGCTCCTTCTTTGGCCATCTGCTTTAGCTCTTCTTCCTCCTCCTCCGCTTCTTCTTTCTCTTGTGCCTGTAAGCAGCCCATAAATAAACACAGACACTGAGATAAATAAGTAAATATGTATATACATTTGTTTCTAACGATCTATATAATAATTTTATCATAGAAAGATACACATTCAACATAACTGACACACAAACCACGTAAGAGAGAGAGAGATGTGTGTCTATGCATGCATTACAGTGAGTTGCTGCAGAAATTCGTCGAGGTCTTTCTCCCAGAGGTCCTTTGGGGTTGCCTTCTTCAGCTCTTCAACATCGCCTTCGAGTTTGTCACGCTCGTTGCACAGCTGTTGGACTTTCTCCAATGTAAGGGTGCCGATCGCCAAGGAGAGCAGATATTCATAATCCCCAGCCTTAACGCCGCCTTTGACCTTCTCTTCATCATCACCTGAAACATTCATATCGACCACATATATGAACAGAGTAGACACAAACATATCACATATACAAGTGTGTATATACATGCCTCGAACAATAAATGGCAACTTCAAAAAGTGTTTTCATTAACTATCAGAATAGTGCCGCTGAAATAAAACAAACAGGAAGGCACCCATGCTCACAAATCAGTAAGAGTATATAAACAAATCATACATGCAGATGTACGTTTACAGGTGGTCGTGTGTGTGTACCCGCGAGCCGTGTATGTGTGGATAGATACATACGATTATATATGCATACACACGCAGGTGCACACGCACACACACATCTATTGTGTTATATATGTGTGAACACACGCACCTTCAACATCATCAGAAGCGTCACCACCAATAACCGGCAGATCAGAAGCCTTGGCCTTCTTCGGAAACGGAGTGAATCCCTTGTTCTTCAACTCAAGGAGTAGGTCCGCTCGTTTCCTGTTGCTGACAATAATCTCTCCCTTAACAACTCCCAGGATGAACCTCACCTTGTTGTCTAGCTTGAGAAGGTCATATTGTAATCCTCCAGTTGTACTTTCTGACAAATAGGACACGGTAGGAAGAAGAAAAGACACATGTAGATCATATAAAGTAAAAACTATATAAATCATACTAAACAATACCGATATAAAACACCCAACAACAAAAGCACATCCACGTGCATGCAAAAAAAGACAACTAGGAACAAACATAAATAATTCTTACCTTTCTCTTCACATACAGCTCCAGTCGAATATGGTAAAAGGCTTCAAGAACTGAAAAACTGTCAAGGGACGTACAAAGCAATAAAATGACCAGCGAAATATGCGTAAGTAAGAAAGGATACTCTGCTCAGGTGTATCGTACTTCCGGATCAGACCATTTTCATCGAACAGGTGCATGTTGCCCGTGCTAATGGTAGTAGTTAGCTTAAACTTCTTCAGCAACCCTTCAGAGAGAGCCTCGGTCATCTTTTCCTCAGAAAGGATGACTTCAAAGTGCACTCGTGTGTCTGTGTTATGCTCCTTGTAATCCTGTATCTCCATGTGTTAAAAACATCTAATACATATATACTCTGTTGTGTGTGTGCATGGAACCAGGAAATCTAACGGGATTGACCTTGATGAAAGGCTCCTTTATCTTGTCGGTACCAGACAATAAGCCTTCGAGAAACTCTTTGTAGTCTTGAGTCCACTTCCGAACAGGAAGCTCTAATATACGCAACGTGGTCTCGTTAACTTGTTCTACCGTGCCAGTTATGGTATAAGTTACACCCGACTCTTTAGCTGCTGTTTGCACTATCGTCCCCTGCTCACAAAATGATAGTGATGATATATGAATTGTGTCTCTCTTTATAAGTTCAAACAAAATGTTTACAGGTGCCTCTCTCAATGTTTGTCTACTGTACGACTGCATTACATGTGTCTGTGTACTGCATCACTCTATCAGGTAAATATATCACGTGCACGCAGACACACGCCATACCTTAAAACCCTTGTACCAAGGATCCATATGCTCCAAAGGTACATCACGTAAAAGATGCCTTATGTTGGAGACAATATCTCGAGGGTTGTAGTTGGGTATGAAGGTGCTCCAACCAGTTCCAATGCCTTCAGCTCCATTAACGAGGACCATGGGAAGAATGGGAGCATACCTATATCGAAGCACATCAATAATTTAATACACTGCTGCTCGTATGAAACTCACCATATTGGTTCAATGGACTGACCGTCCTCTTTGAGGAAATCCAAGAGGGCGTCATCTGGTTTCGGAAAAATGGTTCGTGTCAGTGGAGACAGAGACGTATAAACGTAACGTGCACTAGCGTGATCCTTGCCACCCTGTACATGTATAATGAGCAACATAACACACCCACACATACGCAGGCACACCCTAAAACAACGATAATACCTGACTCCTCGTGCCAAACTGACCGATGGGAGCAAGAACATTGATGTTATTGCTGCCAACGAAGTTCTGAGCCATTCCTATGATCGTGCTTGCCAGGCTCTGCTCTCCATGGTGATAAGCAGAGTGCTCAGACACATAGCCGGAAAATTGTGCAACCTGGCTCAACAAAGACAAGCATGTTAAAGCATGCATAGCTTATAGCTAGCCGGAGTAACTTACTTTGGCTTGCGTTGTGAAATTCCTCTTGAATGCACAGAACAATATCTTGCGTTGTCCAGGCTTTAGACCATCCACCATCGACGGAATGGACCTTGATAAATCCGCCATTGAGAACAGTATCAACTCCTTGTTGATAAAGTCGCTGTACTTGATGACTCTTGCGGACTGATCAAGGAATGTTCCCGGCTGCGGAAACAGATAAGTTGCATCTCTGTGTGTGTTTACCTGACTAAGTAATAACAAACCTCATATCCTCGGAGCCAGGTCTTTCGAGCGTCGGTCTTCTTTTTGCTAAAAGCCAGCTCGATAGCGTTACCATCTCCGTCACTTTCCCATGAGAAGTCCTTCTTGTGCCTGTCCAGGTCTCTGAAGTACTCTTTACCTTCCTTGGCAGTACTGGTACCGAGACCCTGTTGCATACAATAAATGAATACACAAGATACATGATTATATGTATAGTAAATCCCAGGCAAACATACCTTGTAGTACTTGATGCTCCACCCCTTAGTTTCACCGTTCAGCGATTCTTTCCACGACTCATACTCTGGCATAGTATAGAATGATAGTACTCTCCCGTTCTTGTGAGTTGCCTGCAGTTATATAAACTTTAGTTCAAACCTCACATCTAGAAATACGGCATACCTTCACAATAGGAGTAATAAACTCCACCAAGAACCCGGGAACCTTCAGAAGTGACGGCCAGAACGTATGAATGAAGTTGATAATGAGACCTTTAATATGAGATCCATCGTGATCCTAAACCAGGGTAATTAGAAGCTATGAAATACTACGACACATTCATGTACCTGATCGGTCATAATCATAAGGTGGCCATATCGAAGCGACTTCGTGCTTTCATACGATTTGCCCTGCTGCAAGCCAAGTATCTGCTTAACGCTTGTGATCTCAGCATTGTCCATGATTTGCTTATGCGAAGCTTCTCGCACATTCAACAGCTTTCCCCTCAACGGAAAGACACCGTAATGATTGCGCCCAACAACACTAATGCCACTCATCTGGAAAGCAAATATATTATACACAGACATATGTACGTAGCATGTATTATACACAGAATCAATATATTAAACTATGTACATAATCTGCGATTATATGATAATACTTACAGCAAGTGCTTTTTGCTGAGTCTCCTTCAGTGAGAATCAATGTGCAAGCTTCGGAATTCCTCCCACCGGCATCATTTGCATCGTCCAGCTTCGCTATCCCAGTTAAACGCTGTCTCTTGGTACCATCGTTCTTTTGAGTTCTTTGCTTTGCTTGAAATCAGCCCATGACAGAACACTTTCAACAACACCGCATTTTGCCACTGCCAAATAATTCTTAGGCATAAATTCATAATGTAAACTAAGTATGCAAGCGTCTGTGAAATGTGTTTGTGCCTGTGCCTGTGCCTGTGTGGAGAGAGAGAGAGAGAGAACTGACCTTTCTTCAAGAATTCAGGTGATAGCTCGCACTTAGAACCAAAGCTCGATTGGCGAGTTGTCAACGTCTCTTTGGTCTGAGAATCGAAAGCCGGGTTGTCAATTAGAGCGTTGACAAACACCCAGAGGTGGTTCCGGATTTGAAAGCCCTTCACGTTCGCGTTCTTGTTCTTTTTGTTGACAATCTCTTGTACGTGACTTACTATCTGCTCCGATACGTGTTGTACATGTGTGCCACCCCTGATCGTAGCAATGCTATTCACAAAACTGACCTGTAATAAGAAACCATATTCGAATCAGAACCGAAACATATGTACATAAAAAGCATCACAAGTGTGTATAAGACACACGTTTATACTCACATACATACGAGTGTGTTTGTGTGTGTTCACATACCTGTTGAAACTGGCCGTCACTCAAGCTGACACAGACTTCCCACCGGTCGTTTACACGGTCGTATATTCTGCGTGAATAATTTGTGAGAACATACCAGCGACACAAACAAAAAAGAATACTCACTTCGGAAGAGGTTGTTCCTTTCCCTGCTGAGCAGAAGCAAGGTAAAGTCCCACGTAGTCTCCGAACGATTTGACAGAGAGTTTCTGTCCGTTCAATTCGACCTTCACAGTCTTGCCAAGACAACCAGCGACATCAAGGACACGCTTGGACATCAAGGCCACGACATCCTCTTCTAAGTACGTCATATGGAACTTTGCGAGGTCAGGCTTGAAAGTCACCTTGGTCCAGTTCTCACTAGCCTTGCATGTGCTGATGATGGGATCAGACTTGGTACTCATGTTGCTGGTGAAAACCTGCACCAAAAGAACATGGTGAAAACCTGTTGGTGAAAACCTCTCTCTCTCTCTCTTCTCTCTCTCTCTCTCTCTCTACCTGTTTGTACTTTCTTCCCCTCTTGCCATCTGCTGTCTCTATAATGAACTCGGTTGAGAAAATGTTGGCAAGCTTAGCTCCATAGCCGTTTCTTCCTCCAGTAGTCTTCTTCTCGTTATCATCGTAGTTGCTACTTGTCAAGAGATGGCCAAAGATCATCTCGGGAACATAAACTCCCTGCTCGCTGTGGACCTCCACCGGTACTCCATCCCCGTTGTTGTACACCGAGATAGTGTTCTGCTCAACGCTTATGGTGACCTTCACGGAATCCATGCTAGAATCTCGCTGCTTATTGTCAGCAGCATTCACCAAAATCTCATCGAAGATCTTATAGAGCCCAGGAACGTAAGTCACCGGACGGTGCACTAGCTGGCCTTCATCATACACCCCACAGTGTCTGCGTGTGCTTCTCTATGGAACCAACGTATGTGTCGGGCCGCAAAAGGACGTGCTCCAGCGGAGTCTTCTTTTGATAGATCTCCTCAATTGTCTTTCCAGCAGCTCCTCGGTTGATGTTCGTTGTATTCCTCAGCATATTTGCGGCCTTTCCTGCCGCTTTTCCCCTTGGCGCCTGTTAGAAAATCCGAGCTTTATAGCATAGCAAGCCTGAACTAGGACAAAAGTACCTTTTTCTGAAGGACGCCCACATTCTCCTGTTCGTCCAGCATGTCTACATCCGCCATATCGGCTGGAAACGGAAGAATCCATGAGATTTGGCGAACAAAGAAAACGCATGACCAGACACGGAATGCTCATGCAAATGAGAAATGATTCAGCGGATGAAACCTGAATTAAACAAAATGAAGACAAGAAATGTAAAATCCTCAGAAAGATTCAAGGCAAGCAAGCAGGTAGCCGATCCGAACATGAAAACAGGAAGCGCTTACCTTGAACCTTTCGCCCTAGATGCTTCCTTCGCCACACTCCTACAAGACAAAAACCAGGAATTTTAGTACGTAAAACCCTCAGAATCCTCCCGAAACAAGAGATTACGAGGATATTCACATGATCTTTGCAGGAAATCGATCTAATTGGTACAAAAAGAGATGGAAAATGAATTCAATCACACAAAATCACAGCAACTATTCAGCTAAAGATACTTACCTAGCCAGCCTCCCGCCTTCTGCACCTTAGCTAGCCACTGACGCTCTCGATCGCTTCTGCCTTCCGACTGGCTTGACCTAGCTCACTTTGAAAAGCAGATGAAAAACTAGCACGGTTATATTCCGTCAGTCAAATTTTACCGTTGGTGCCACGCAGTCAAAATTCAAATTTTTAACGGATATTTAATTAGCTTAACCATGCTGTTATAAGATTCTCGTATCTAAAGCATATTCCTAAACTTGCAAAAAGATTCAAAATTTATATTGTTGTGTATATACATATAAACATATCCGTTGTCTGTCGAACTCTAGCCCCATGCCAATGTAGGTGCATAGTGTACCATGAGTTTCCCGTGCATACCAAAGTTCTGGAAAAAAAACACGTGTGTGTGGGCGTGAGTGTGTGTATATGAGAGAGATATTACAGTATATAAGTCTCCAACTAGCTCATCTTGACTGGGAACAAAAGCTTGATTGATGAACAAAAACTACATAGATTCAGTGATTAGTTAGCCTGCTAAACTTTATCATTTTAACACACACACTCACACTCACACACACACACACACACACACACCAGAGTTTCCTGTTGGATTCGCCTACGAAGGAAACTCGCGACTTTAGAGAATCTCTCAGTGGCATCAATCTGCACAAAATATGACATATACAATGAGCGTTTCAATAAAAAAGAAAATACCTTCCATTCAGACTGGACGAGCACAGGGCACCGCCTGCCGACACGAATTGCACTTTGACTGAAAAATAGACCGAGAATGTCAAGACCGTTCCATGGATCCATGAATGAATACTCACCTTTAGATGGCGCAGGCGCTTTTGCTTCAGACATGCCCTAATCGGTAAAACCTAAAAATGCTCTGTTTTCCTTAAACATTACAAATTTTGTAACTGCGCAGCATCATATTTCTCCATAACATATAAAATGTAAATTATGAATAGATACGTTTATTGAAAGCTCCATGTTTCAAATATAATTTGAATATATATGTATAATATATTTATATGTTTAATAAATATATTGTATTTCAAATAATGATTATTATGCAATATAATAGATTTAAAACACATCTTTATCGATTTGGAGTTTATTTTAATACACACACGTTACATATAGAAAATATTCAGCATATTTAGTTTCTTATTGGATCAAGCAACTTAGTTAAGTAACAGACATGATGCAACTTATATTTTATTTAAATTTCCAGTGGCGGACGGGTGAGCAACGCGTAGGAACCCGGTGGATCATTTTCACACACAAGGACACATAATAGATATGTTAGTATACACTTATTCAACTTTAATATTTATTTAAATAACGTACTGATACATATTAAGAAAGCTCATCTTTTAATGTTATATTTTATATAAATTTTAAATAATGAAGCATTTGATCTCACATGAAGCAATCTTAATAAATGATATGCACCGCATAGACACGCATAGACATGTAAGGCTGAAATTAAAAAATGTGTTATTTAATATATATTGCATAGTCAATACTTAATTCTTTTAACTTAAACATTATAATATTCTTATTTTTTTTTAAATATCTAAATTATACAGTTATCTTTAATAAACTTTAAATATTAATATAATATTCGGTCGGATCTTCCAAGAGCTTGTGAAGCAAATGATTAATATTATACTAACTAATTAGTATTATAGTAATAAATTATGTTTTGTGAAACGATCTTTCACATTGGCACATTTAATGTGATAAGCATGCTTACTTAACACGCTTATCCACATGTAAGCATATACATTCTGTGTGTCAATGTTATTTTGTTGTAAACATTAAGTCAATTCTTGTGGGTTATAAATTAATAATAAATTTAATTTCCCTTTTTATGCACCGAAATTGAAACATATTCTCACATGTTATAACTTCAAATTGAATTTTATGCCAAACATATAAATATTATCTGTGGCTTATATGAGACCACGTGCCAGAAGTTTCTTACAACACATGCATTTGTAACAGGCTGCAAACATTACACATTTGTCAAATGCCGCTCGCTATGCCTGACCTCTAATCAATCACTATATAATCTCAATTCTACATTCTCAGCCCGCTCGCCACCTGTACACGTTTATCCAATCAATAAACAATTATATATTCAAGATTAATAAGAGATTAAAAATAAATGTAAACGCTGCTGAATGGATCTTTCACTCCGTCGCCTTCTGAAGCAGACGCTTATCTCCGTTAACGGTGGGGAAATATCCTGTTTAATACAGTGTGAACGCGGTTCCCTGGGGAATATATTGGTACAACTGTTATTCACGCATCATCCATCGTGTGAACTTCCACCTATAACTTCAAAACCATTGTTCATTTAAGCACGTGTGTATATATATGGATCGACGCCTGCCATATATATATATATATATATATATATATATATATATATATATATATATATATATCTTGCAGCAATTCAACGATTTGGACCGCGGAATAAATAAAAACTAGATCGTGCAGAGTTTACTTACGTAAGCTATAAACCAAGTAACATACTTTGTATTAAACTCACTTTATAACAAAAGTTTTTGACAAACTGAATTGCAGTAAATGATTTTTACTTTTTATTGTTTTTTCCGAAAGTAAAAGGTTAATCGAGACGTGTCGTGGCAGGGTAGGATGAGGTTCATATGATTAACATGGTCGCTTTCGTCACGCTTAGATATCTATGGATTCCATTTTACTTGTTCTCTGTCAGAGAATATACAATACCTTTTAGAGAATGAGTGAAAATATTTTCATGGTAGAATTATATATGGAAATTTAAATAAATAAATAAATAAATAGGCTAAAGTTATGAGTTGGCCAAAGGAATCGAACTTTCATTCCCTAGCTGTCAACCTCCTTTCATGATGCATGTGATCTCTCTCTCAAAAGATGCACATCTGTCTGTGAATTTTCCACAACACATCTGCAGCTTTTTCCAGAGGTCAAGACAAGCCCTCATTTCAACTGTCACACACAATCATAGGAATATACTCCCCAGTATAATAATGGCATCCTTTTCACTAAACAGTGTTTTTGATATAGATTTCTCACCAATTAAACCCGTAATTTGTCTCATATGTAGCTCCACAAGGCAGGCTTGATTTAAGCCTGATTTCCTGTGATTTCTTTCCGATTCTTAACTTGCAACTTGCAGTTTATTTTATATTAACTTCCATATTCAAAGCCAATCAGTTATATCATAAAACATGTGTATAAGAATCGCACTAATGTTTGAAGTGACAACTAACTGTGTACATAAAATAAGCAACTATATAAATAAGTCAAGATTGGTACAGTGGCTACAGTGTGAACGATTAGGGATAACGTGCAGCCAATCAAGGAGGATTAAACTAAACAATATGCCACCTGTTAAGGACTGTCCTTAGAGTCTTAAAGTAGAGGACAGTCCTTAAACGTCTGCTCTTAAGAGCACTCACACTCCATACATTGTTTTCTAGTGAGCCTCTGTTGGCGGAGGAAGGCGAGCTAGGTTTCTTCGGACAGGTCTGTTAATCCTCGTTAAATCTGATTAAACCTTACTTAGATTTCTTCATTGTGTGCAGATTTGTTCAAAGAATTCCTGTAAGAGTGTGGTGAATCACAGGTGAGTATCGATTCGGCACCAATCCCTAATTTCTATCCATATAATGTATAGATTTCACTCAACAGATTGTGATTTTTGCAGGCTGCACCTCTTTGACGTTACCTCCCTCGTGCCCACTGTAGCTCGAAATATTCTACACTGCTGGTAAGTTATATAGTACATTTATTGCCGTATTGTAGATATTTTCTGTATATTGGTATGGGAATCATAATGGTCGAGTTACTCGGATATTGATATACACGAGGATTCTTGCAGATACAAAGAGCATTATTGATATTGAATGGAGGTTCTGCAATCCCCTAATTGTTCATGGTTAACAGATATGGTATGTGTTTATAACTTGAGCTCATTTCTTCTCATTACTGACTCTTCTTTAACACAGGGACTGGATGATCCCAACCTTATACACCACCTGAGCGCCTCTCAGCACCAGCTACGGAGCACCTGACAGCCATGATGGGTGCAACATAATATGCACAGTGTTAACGAGTACAAGCCTGGTAACACTCGTAGCAGATCTGCAATCAGCGTGGATGACTATCTGTACTACGAGCAGCGGCCATCGAAGATGTTCAAACCAAACGACAACTGGGAACAAGAACAGCATGCATACCAGAGCTTCTCAGGGGTGCATCCTATCTTTGTTGAAGAATGCAACAAACAGAAGCCAAGCCTTCCAGTACAACCAGCAGTACAAGACTCAGATGGCTCAGCAGAAGAAGTACTTCAATGGAGCGTGCAACATGCTTCCTATGCTACAGGATGAGTCTTATGAGACAGTTGCTCCCCAGACACCAACCATCCACGTTGGCTCCCCAGGTTCTGTTGTACAGGAGAACTCTTTCTCTGACTTCCATGCACTTGCATCTGTCGACAAGCAGCCCATGAAGCAGGAGCCTAAAACTTCCCAGCCCAAGACTTCCGGTCACACTCTGGATCACATCATGGCCGAACGCAAGCGGAGGGAGAAGCTCAGTCAGAGGTTTATTGCACTCTCTGCTATTGTTCCAGGACTTAAGAAGGTAACAAGTTTATATACATGTATATGTGTATAGATCTATACATTACGTTCACATATATTTCGTTGTGGTACGGTGTATATGTGTTAGCTTGATATACAGATTGAAACTTAATACGAAACATGTCGATATTTGCAGATGGATAAGGCTTCAGTGCTTGGTGATGCTATCAAATACGTGAAGCAGCTTCAAGAGAGGCTGAAGTCACTGGAGGAGCACGTAGGAAAGAAGGGCGTGCAGTCGGTAGCATACTCCAGGAAGTCATGTTTTCCATGAATGGTACAACTCAGGAAGTGAATATCCCACAACAAGATGATTATATTCCACCAGAGATAGAGGTTCGCTTCATGGGGAAGAATGTGCTGATTAGAGTCCACTGCGAGAGGCGTAAAGGCCTCCTTGGTAAATGCCTTGCGGAGCTTGAGAGGCTTAACCTTCTTGTTGTTAATGCTAGTGCTTTGTCTTTCTCGGATGCTGTACATGACTTCACCTTCACTGCACAGGTAACTTGTGTATACATATGTGTGTATGTGTTGCGTGTGTATAAACCATTAAACTGTTTTACAGACGGAGGATGAATTCGATATGACACCTGGAACTAGTTAAAGCTCTCCGTGATTTTCTGAAGACGGTCACCTTTTAAGTACTGATCCACGAATAACATACAGAGAGCTATCATCTACTATAGTTTTTCCCGGTTTTTTTTCCCCGTTTAGTTTTTTGGGAGACATACTGATCCTTTTTCCAGCTCCTCAAGCTTGGTATGCTTTTGTTCGGGGGTAGACTAGCAGGTTTTTGTAGCTGTGAGTGCTCCTTAAGGCTTTCCCCTTTTTTGCAAGGCAGAAAAAATACTGCCTTGTTTTTTTGCCCTTTGGAGTGCCCTTAGCCATGTTACTTTTCTAGCTTTTTCAGGATGTTTAATCCTGGCTACCCTTCTCTTTTACAAGCTTGAGACCCTTTCGAGCTGGTTTAATGTCTCTCGTCTTTTCCTTTTCCCTTTTTCCCATAGCCATTGGCTTGGTATGTATCGCAATGTTGTAATGAAATGTTTACATTTGGTATTTTATTATATGCTAATTAATAGACTTTAGATTGAGACTTCATGAACAGTGTCTCTCTACATACACAGCATGATATAGAACATGTCATTCATAACATATCGTCATTTGTCTTAATGTTGTGTTATTCAACTGGTTTATTGTTATCATATTAACAGCTTTGGACTTTCCTGCGCTGATCCCATGAAGTTTGGAGTTATTTGGCAAGATTAAATATTAGTATAACTGATAGAAGCATTTTGATGTTTTCAATGTTTTTTGGAAGCTTTTGCCTGCATTATCTTTCTGATCTGTCGTGCTGCATGTTTGTCTCCATGCTGGCGTCCACTTTGATTCTCTTAGGCAACAGTTGACGATAATGGACCTTACTTAATGGATTAATGCGTGTAAATAACGTAAAATATGTGCATATATGATTAATTAATCATTAAACTATGTGTTCATGATAGCTGGCTGCAGTTTTTATTGACAAGTTGTTAGTTTCACGACAACTTTGATACTGCAACGCAACTTGGCATGAACTCCACACAACTCTCTCAGTATCATGCAATCGCACTGGCTATAGTAGCATATACAATTGCTTGGTGACGCACGCCCACAGTTACAGTAAG
Source organism: Selaginella tamariscina (assembly GCA_003024785.1). Lineage (NCBI taxonomy): Eukaryota > Viridiplantae > Streptophyta > Lycopodiopsida > Selaginellales > Selaginellaceae > Selaginella > Selaginella tamariscina. Next base: position 1,240,176 of record PUQB01000001.1, read on the forward strand.
TCAACATAGAACCCTAACCCTAATCCAATATGGCTGTTTTTGAGCTAAGTACAAGCTTGACAATGCATTAGACTGAATCCCATGAGAATCAATAATACCTGGAGAATCATTAACAGTGTTCCCACTAGTGTTGCCGGAGCAGCCAATGGCCCAGTTTACAGCCTTAGGTGGACTTATAAATTGATAGCTTGAGCAGTAGAGTTCCAAACCACACTGTATGCTGAAGTATAACCATGATGAGCGAACTCCTCCTTATAAGATCAATACTTCCGTTTGGCAATTTCATGTTGTCGTATAGTATACCAGTTGCAAGTGGCTATGTGGTTGTGCGTGGCACGCCCGTACCCCGTGGAGTTGAAGAATACATTAGGTCCATTTGCTCCATTCCTCGTCATGTAGTTAAATTCAGTATTACCACCCACGATAACACTGTTCACAAGAATTTGTGAACCTGCAACGTTTTCCATCAAGCACTTACACATAGATGTTGTTTATGACATTATCACAAACCTGGAAAGTCTATAGCAAGATCGGCTGGCTTGGCACCCAAAGGGGACTTGGAATAGTACGAACTAGTTGTACATTGTCAACAGTTATCTCTTACCACTCAAAGTCATTGTATCACCCCAAAGTCATATGCAACAATGCTTCTTATCCACGAGTCCTGAACATGTCCTATGTTCAAGAAACTCCCGCCTCCATATGGTAGAACTTTCTCTTGAACAGCTTAAAGTTTTCTAGTCCAATTCTCTCTATTCTCCCTGTAATCTCCACCTGAACTTACTATTAATACTGCTTGCTAATATAGTACAATATGCATACCTTGACTAGATAAGCAGGAGTGGATGCATTAAGGTATGACAAGTCGATCCTGAATGGCACTCGTATATCAAGATAGATCTTTTTCTATGGATTCTGGTGATTCTTCTCTCTACGCTGGTTGTTTGAGAAAATTTCCCAACGTGTTGTCATGTTCATCATTGATATCCATTCATAAGTCTGAGGCCATACAACGAGCACTGCATCTCCGGACTTGAGCCCTGCATGAGTCCACCACTACGTGATCTGCTCCAGACGGCACATTTGAAACAATAGAAGCTCTTCTACCAGCTTCTGATATTACTTCCTCTGGACTTTGTACGCGAAATAGAGGATACACACTTGTACCATTCTCGCCACCTTTCAACGCACTTGCAAGTAAGACAGTCTGTATGGTTCCGTTTCCCCTTAGAACAACCCCACTAGAAGTGATATTGAAAGAGTGACCTCGGACATCAAAGGTGCCACTCGTAAGCTGGATTACGCCTCTGAAGCCTGTAGAAGTGTCTACAGGCAGAGACGATATGTTATCAATCGCCTGCTGGATCAGGACGCATCGCTGGAGCTTGAAGATGGAGATAAGTTACATGGATGGGTATATTATTCGGAATCTCGGCATCTTTTCCCATGTATCCAACTGATGAGAAATCTATTATGCGATCTCCTGTGCGAGTGGTTTTGTACACAAGCCTCCCATTGCGTGATGAAACCCAGAACTTGCATGTGGCTAGATGAAAGAGAGTAAGAATCGCACACAGTAAGAAGAAGGTTTGCATTTTCGTATAATACGCATACAATTACACACTGTTATATACACTAATGGACTGCAAAGATACTGTTGTGTATATGGACAAAGGATACTGTTTCTTTCTCCAACCCGTGCATAATAGTTTGAACTGTCCAAGGAGGCATTTAGGTTTCCTGTTTATAAAATGCCGACTTGAGTAAACGCACAAAGCACAGGGTGCCTGAGTGTGTTGTATATGCTGTGGAAGATACAATATAGCCAAAATCAGGTGCACTGTAAAGGTAAGTATGTTGTCATGCATGTGTGTTTTTGTCCGGCATTCTAACATAGAATTTCGTAATATGTACAATGAGTATGTCATATTTATTTGAGTGTATACACCCTTAAACTACTTCTGATCATCACTCTTCTCTCTCTCTCTCTCTCTCTCTCTCTCTCTCTCTATATATATATATATATATAGAGAGAGAGAGGAGAGAGAGAGAGAGAGAGAGAGGAGGGTGTATATACACTAATAAATATATGACATAGTCATTGTACATACACATACAAGTATATACCCAACGTGTGTATATGTATACACACGTGTGTGTCTATATATATATATATATATAGAGAGAGAGAGAGAGAGAAGAGAGAGAGAGAGAGACTTCAGTGATGATTAGAAGCAGTTTATAGGGTGCATAAACTCAAATAAATATATGACATCATTGTACATACATATACATGTATACACCCAGCGTTTGTACATATATACATAAATGTGTGTTTTATATATATATATATATAGAGAGAGAGAGAGGAGAGAGGAAGGAGAGAGAGAGACTTCAGTGATGATCAGAAGCAGTTTATAGCGTGTGATACACTCAAATAAAGATACGACATTTTCATTGTACATACATATACATGTATACACCCTACGTATGTAAGAACTTTAGAGACATAGTAAATAAACAATTTATATAATTTAATTATATATATCAAACTATATCTACACACACATACACACACACACATATATACACATTTTACTATGCACTACGGCAAGCATGTGCTTTATTGCTTGTGTATACTAATATGAGCATATATAGTATAATATAATATACACAAATCTCTCTAGAGAGAGAGACCCTAAAGTTTTTTAAAATGTCAAATGCAAACTTTGTTCTTGGGGAATGATGATATTTGTTAACATATATAAAAGAGGAGTCATTTTTATTAAAGTGAAGATGAAAAAGAATGAATATACGAGTTTAATTACGTTTAAGTGAGAGCTGATTAGATGTATTTTCTTTTGATCTCTCTCTTCATCCTTGAGCAGGAGGAGACTTTGCAATAAGAGTAGATGAATCTCCCTCATTTTCAAACTGCTGCTCGAGTGTGTTCACTGAAGAAAGGACTGCTTCCAGCTGCTCGGGGATTAAATCTAGATTAAGCATGGAAGAAAGAACCATATTGAAGCCGTTCAGATTGCCTTGTACCATTTTAAGAATGCTGAGTATACTCCCGCTGGAATCTGACTGCAGGTTCTTCAAGCTTGCTACTAAGGCTAGTGCCTCGATTATGTTTAACTTGGTCGCGTTTAAGATGTCAAAAGACGTGGCACTTGTGATCTTGATAAGCTCCGTGTGACAAGTCTGGATTGAATCTTGTAGATCTATCAACAAGTCCTTTTGTAAGGTCAAGCTGTTTAGACCGCTGTTTGACTGGTCGTCACCAGTTTGATCCCCATTTGATCCAGTTGAGCCCCCGTTGTTATGTCCATGGTCCCCACTGTCACCACTTGGATCCCCATTGTTGTGGTTGCCACCATCACCCGGTCCGCCTAAACCTGTGAGAAATAAAATCATCTTCATAAATTATAAATACTGAGAAACTTATAAATACTGAGTACGAAACGAACCGTATTTTTGCAGAGTTGTTCTCTAGTACTACACACACACACACACACACACACACACACAAGCACGCTATGCTAAATCTTACATATGAAGATGCTATTAACGAGCAGCAAGCCAAGTATGGGAAGGAAGGAAAACGAACTGACCATTTTGCACTTGGAGTTTTTTCTTTGCATTCTTTAATATCTGTGAAAGAGTGCACACAAGGTGCATGATACGGCTTATGATTACTCTCATATTAATGTTTTTCAGGGAAAGAAAAAAATCGTGCATGTACTCTCTCTTACCAAACCAATACTTTCACCATCAAAAACTTGTATAATTTGAAGAATACTTGGAAGTCAAATTCATATTTTATATTTATTAATTTTCATAATCACTCTTTTACAAAGAGTGTATTTACACATTCTTCTGCAGAATTAATTAAGGGAAATTCAATCAGTTTTATTCAAACCAAAGATTCAAAAAAATAACTAATAAGGATTCAAAAAATAAGTAGTTCCAGTGAGACGATCCATCTTTTTCTTCTTAAAAGACATGAGATCATCCCAAGCTTTCTTATCCTTCAACTCAATCTTTATTGGTCTCCAAAATCCACATTCAAACTTCCCCTCCCTTTTAACGCTAGTTATGGCATCTTCCTCAAGATCAACATCCTTTACTAAACCCAATACCTTGTACAAGAAGAAATCAATAGCATGCTCAACTCATCATCTTCGTAAAACTCTGGGGCACCCTTAAGGCACAAAAACCACTTGCGCTCCCTCCTTATGCGCTCTCCTTGATTCTTTGGCTCCGGCTGCTCCGGCTGCTCCGGCAGGTTCTTGAGCTCCTTTTGCACCTGTTTCTCGGCTCTTCTGCTTTGCTCCTTCTGCACTGGCTTTTGGGCGGTTGTGTTTTGCATGAGCTGCTGCCTCTCCTCTTTTGTGAGGTCCCGAGTAATCTTAATGTTGTTTTGCAGTGCAGCGTTTGTATTCTCGGCCCTTAACAGATCGTTCTTCACCGCATCATTCTCGCACTCAAGGATGACATGCCTAGTTTTCGCGTTCTTTCCCTTGTTGTTCGTCTGTTTCTGATCACGCCCCACGATTTTCACGCCATGGGGAACTCCATCCTTGTATTGGAGGACATCCACAAAGAAATCATTTACTACCTGTCTGATGTCTTCTCCTTTTTTCTTCGAGTTCCAGGATGCGTACCCTTAGGCGGCGTTCCTCCTCATCTCTCAATCGCTGCTCCTGCCTTTTCGAGTCATCCTTGCGGAACATGCTTGCAAGCCGGCCCTAGGTTTCAAAACCCTTGTTTTGGCCCTAATTTATACCCACCTTGAAGAAGATTCTAGAGAAGAAATATTTCTTATGATTATTAGTAATTTACAAACAATCACAACCATCAAACTAATTCAAGTAGATCCGACGGTTGAGCTGCGTGCATTTATGGGTGGTTTATCCAACGGCTAACATATACGTATAATCAATTCACAGATATTCGATTAGGGTTTTGTGTAAAATTAGGGCGAGGAGGCGATGTCGAAGGCGACGAAGGTGGATCAGCTGCGACCGGGCACATCCGGGCACGATCTTGTTGTCAAAGTGGTGAGTTCGAAATTGATTAGGTCCCAGGGTCGCCAGATGCGAATTGCCGAGTGTCTTGTTGGCGATGAAACCGGCATCATTGTTTTCACCGCTAGGAACGAACACGGTAGGAATCGAATTACATACACATATGACTTATTATTGTTTTATACACTTAATTCAGTGATTTATACTGTTCTGGTTAAATTATTGTATTTTATTAATGGACTGTAAAAGAATTATCATGTATTTGTGTGGAAAATAACAAAATAAGTAGACGATGTTATATTGGTATATATACATGTGTGTGTGTGATTGTTTTCAACTCAGTACTTGCTGTATGTACGTATATACATATTCGTTCTTGTCTAGTGGACCAGATGAAAGAGGGAACCACGGTGAAACTTTACAATGCAAAGATTGACATGTTCAGGGGATCGATGCGTTTAGCGGTGAACCATCTCAGTAAACTTGAGGTTACTGAGCCAGCAGATTTTGTAGTAAAAGAGGATAACAATCTCTCGCTGGTGGAGTTTAATGCAATAAACGTGGTGGTGAGCAGTAAGCCAGGTACAATCATTTTTTCTTTTCTTTTTTTTTTCAATAAGTTCACCTAAGGTTAACATTTTTGTTTTTATGATTTTTTTAATTATTGAAGTTTCTTTTTCATTCAATATGAACTGCCCTCCCTCTCTCTGCGTGTGCGTGCATGTGTGATCTCCCATAGTTTAAAAATGTAACTTTATTTAATATACATATACGTTTTTACGTTTTGCATAATACAATTGTTTTACCACGGTTTAATTAGATTGAATATGAGATGTGTTAATTATTATCTTAGCATTATAATTATAAAGTCAGAAGGTTTTAAATATGTATTATTATTTAAATAATACTGTTATTGATGTTGTATGCATCAAAACCGGTCAGCATCCATTCCAGGTGAGGTTAATACATGTGGCATGGTACCATGTATTAGCATGGCTTCTTAAATACATTATTAGCTTGGGGAGTTGTGAAGAACCTGGAAAGCACTTAATGATTGAATTTATCATGTTAAATGTTCCATTCCCATGCACATGAGAAGATTCCTAGGTATATACTCTGTAATAATAGAAAAAAAAAACTGTGTATATGAAATATAGCATCAAGTACATGTAGATTCCGTGTCACTTGCTGTATGTTCCCTTAGAAACTTCTTCATGTTTTTGGCCAATAGTGAAATCCCACTTGTTTGGAACTTACTCTATACTGCAGGTGCCCAAATGCCTGTGTTTTTTTTTTTACCTATGGTACTTTTCAAGCTTTTACTGTGTTAAAAACTTCACAGTAAATAGTATTCTTCTGTCAAATATAAAAAACACAGACCTCAATGCAGCATCTTTAGATATGGTATAAAATGTAAATTAATGCACCTAAAACATTTAAAAATAATAGCATGGTTAATGTATGTATGTGTATGTATGCATGGTGTGTAAGCCACTGACAAAGGGCTGTACATGGTGGGGCTATTATATTCAAAGGGCATTGACAATGAAAGTGAAAGCTAGTGGAAGAATAATTGTCATGAACACATGCAGAATACAGATGCCCATCGAGGGCTTTTGGATGGTCTCTTGTTTTTTGTTCTGCCGTTTACATGCTGACACATTTTGCCTCGGAAAATACACATATTTTTATGTACATGTACTCTATATTAAAAACATGGGTTTTTAACACTGTTTTTATTGTCTACTAAGGGCAAAGTTGCTTACCAAATTTATTACAAGAAACGATTAAACTTATGTTATTAATGATATTATTAACAGATAGTTTTCCACGGCCAATCACGCATATACATAGTGTCCATCTTATCTCTTTATGATTAAATTATAAATATTCAGGGACTGCAAATGCCCTTAATGGGCATTGCTTTGCTGCCTTACTTTTTGCAGCGGTGCAGCTTAAATTCACACTTACTCTTGCTGCTTGTTCCTTAAAGCAGGGCTGTACGTGGAAATAGAGCTTTCAGAAGCAGTGCCGTATATAGAAGCCCTGTGCAGTGTGCGAGGACAGCAACTCCTCCTTGATTGATGTACATAATTAAAAATAATATTTAATATATATGTATTTATATATATCAAAAAACTGTGGCACGAAACAAAAGTTAAATCGGAAACCACAGCTTCTACAACTGAGCTGACAACTTAAGGTGGTACTTAAAATTTGTACATTTATATATATGTGGGTGTGTGTGTATATATATAAAATACGATTACTATGATTAAGAACGTATTTTCAATCATCAAGTGTAGCTGTACAGTACTAAGAAGTTTATTTGCAGGAAATGGTAGATCTATCGTCCTTTAAATATTTTCTCATGTTAAATACGCAACTGTATTGCAGTACACAAACTGGAGATGGATATGCATGCAGTACTACAAAATTAGGAAGCAAGAACAGACCATTGGACGTAGATGTTTTGTTTCTTTAAGCTCGCCGCACACACGCACGCATACATATACACACACAATGTGCACAAACATACCTTCTTAATGCCCCTTGAATGTGAGCCTCCACATACATGTAAGTTTAAACCTGTGACAGGATTGTACTTAAAGAAGATTAACATTGTGAAAATGACACTGCAGCACATGCATATATACATTAAGTTACATATATATGTTAAAGTTTTAAACTAGAAATATAACCATGAGATTGACTTTGAATAGTGTATAACATATATCACCCTTGACCTCATGGTTTTGTATATATTAAACTTGATTCTAATCTTTGCTGGGATTGAGACTTGCGTAACTTGAGCATGTTGACAAGATAAAAAAAAAAACAAAAAACTTCAGGAGCCATGATAATAACGTAATTATTTGTATAATTAATATTTAATCACGAGTCAAAGTCATGGACAAGGAAGAAAATATATAACATCTCATATGGTTCATGGATGCCACTCGAAATCAAACTCCTCCTTTTGGCGGTCCTTTGATAGAGAAACCAATCAGTTTCATTCCATATTCCTCATGCTATTCTTTTCGCATTATTTATTATATGCATGAACTATGAGGACCATTTTCTGGACCTCAAGCTGTATCATTCATATTAATAATTAACTAAAATTAAATTTATATTAATTTGTAGAATATTTAAAAATCGTTCAAAACTTGACTGGTAGAGATCGTAACAAGTTACTATCCATGCATTGAAGCTCTTTTGTTCTCTTTCGCTTATTAAAACAAGAAACAAGAATTCTATTGCATATTAAAGTATGAAATTAATTAATGAAATAATATATGGGGTCAAAGTATGTCTTGGATAAGATGCAAGTTGCATGCATCGTGTGCACTTGATAATAATGTAAGGTTTGACAATGGTTTCCATGGTTCACGAGTCGAGAATCAAATGGTTATACTACTTTTATTATTATTATTACATGCCAGGTATATATATGATGTTTTAATATACTTGTAAACAGAATATCTGCAAGAATAAAATATAGTCTGCTGAAGAGCAAAGGACAGACAAACCCATGTGAAGATGGAGAAGTGTGTCTTATATTGGCACGATGACGTCGATGTGCTTCCGGTTCGATTCCAGTTAAAAAATCTCGAGAGATTTCTAAATACAGCATATATATATATATATATATTATATATATATTATATGTATGTCAATATATATACTATCTGATGAGATAGAAGACAATGACATGCATTAAATCTCCGGGATGTAATGACCGTCCGAGAGCAAACGCACAAACGTGTCTGGTTTATAGCCTCGCTTCTGTAGGTATTTGGAACCATAAATGCATGTGAAAGTAACTGTAACTAAGCTGTTTTTTGGTTGGAGAACTGTAATTAAAATATTCATAGTACATTTTAAATCCATTTTATAACATGAATATAAAGAATATATACTTAATTCAATCAAATTTATTACTGCACAACTCGATGTTCAACAATTACGATTGTAATAGATTACTCATGTACGTAATTTTAGTCTGTATTAATGTGTCATAAACAGTACATAGTATACTACACATAGAATATATATAGGTAGATGAGATAATACAAAGGGAATGGACTCCGTCAACCAGGATGATACGTGATTGATTGAAGTTCAGTAATATTGTTGAGTACTTGTTTGTCTCTTAATGCAGGCAGGCCGTCAAATTCAGAGAGTGCTGAAGCTCAAGTACCATCAGAATATGGCGGTGCTAGTAAATGGTATGATATGACTCCCATATCTACTACTGCATATACATATTATATATATATAATTATACATACATATATGCATATAAAAGAGTGCATGCAATTGCCCAGATGCTTTTGAGGGAACTGCATATTCCCTTCTGTTGTGTATCTAATACAATATAATGTAATAGATTCGACAGCTGCTGGCACCACCATACATATATACTGCGTAAATATTTTTAATCTTTTTTTTTTAATATAATTTCTGTTGTGTGATGGGCAGCACATTGAAGAGAGGAGCTTTCGGTATTCTTTGTCAGTATGCATATGTAATTTTATGTTTTCTGTGTAGCGTGTACGCTTGCCTCGTGCACTGGTGTTCTATGCAAAAGGTTGAAGTTGATCTGTTAGAGTGTACTGTGTATATTCTTTAAAAACTAATTAAGAATGTGAATGTGGAGCAAAAGACAAGGTTGGATCCTTTTATTTTACTTTCCTTGATTGAAACTGTTATTGACTTGAATGAATCTCAATCTTAAGACATACAATGAAATGTCGCAAAAGGTGGTGAGGTTTTCCATTCATGCATTGCTGCTGTTAAGTCTTGTTCAAGGATGTTGTCCTACTTGGAACATCTTAAAAGTTTTAACAGGGACATTTTTGTCATATTAAGAATTTGAATAGTCAAGTTTCACTAGAACGATGGTGTCAAATTAGGGTTAAGCATACATTTATGGCTTGTTGAATGCAGTGACAAATTCTGTACATTTCTCTAGAAAGAAAAGGCTGGAGATTGATGCAGCAAGTGAGATACGCTCCAACAGTTGAAGGATTATGGTGGTCCATGAGCTTCTACACACCAGAAAAAGTCGATCAGAGACATTAAAGCTGAACATGTCACACGTCGAAATATGAGAGAAGTATTGCATAAATTCTTACTAGGACCACTCTGTCGCTTCTAGCTATGGAGAACACTCAAAGAGAGTGCTTGTCAATACACCGTGAATCCCACGGCATAGGACCACCATGATACTAAACCCTAACTCCTTAAACCCTAATCAGCCTTTGCCCTAAAGGGTAAAGGGAGGATGCTTCTGTATATAAAGTACACAAACATCCCTTAAGTGCAATGATGCTTATTTGCAATCGAAGTGTCTGCATTTGTGGCCACTTATTGTCTTTTCCATGCAACTTCCACCAGTTGCCTTGCTACTACAAAAGTTTGATTCTCACCGACTAAAACCATAGCCTGTCGGTATGATTGTATTTGTTCCAACTATATGCAAGCATCTTCTTTCTTTTTTAACTTTAGAATTTATAAGAATACTATAAAGTATTTATTAAATAATCTCATTGTTATAACATTATTTGACCTTGATGCAATGAAAATGACAATGTGGAAACATCACTGCCTAGGCACTTTGACATATGTTTGTTTAGTTGTTTCAAGGGAGATCGTGAACAGTTCTTGACAATCTCCTACGTACAGAGCTTAATGCTGCATTAAGATGTACTTACATAATACTAATTTAACAGTTAGAATGTCCTTTGAAAATGAATCTCTGTTAGTGCTTGATTGCTACTTTAAAGAATATTAGCTCAATAATGTCTTATTAATTGGCCCTACATATTGCCTTGACTTTAACTTCATTGGTTTAGTGATTAACAAAGATTTATAAATATATATTTATAGGAATAAAACTTTCCCCAAGGGTTGCGGTATCAACCGATGTATAAGTTGTCGGTGACTTGGTGAAAGTCATACATGGTTGAAAGAACACAGATAAGCAATTTCTAACTTTTATTAAACTATATGGCTATAGTATATTAATAATGTAATACATTAGCGTTGGTATCCCGTTTCAGGGCAGTATTCCTTATCTTCTACTACAAAGAATGCTTTACCTCCTAAAGTATATGTCACATGGAGGGTACTACAAGCTGGAAACTTTGTACTTGAAATCATATCTTCCTCTATTCGATGTTATTTAGATACGAACAAAATCAATTATAATATGTACGCTTTGGTATCTTATATACTATTCTTCTGCTTGTCTTATGAACTTGATATCCTTAGTATATATCACCATTACAAACCACTGTAGCTTATATGCACTCCGTACCCTAATGTGAATTCTTAATGGTATTATAGAGCACATTATTTTATTATACTGTACTTTACTGCAGTGTATATTTCAAGGTTTTTATTCATATATTTTATCATATGAGGTGCATATACTAGTGTGTACGCTGAGTTTTTAAACAGATTAACATTGGTGTACTATATGAACAGTTAAACTTTTGCAAAGAGCTTTACCATTTGACGGTGTGGGTAAATGGTTGGGCGTGCCAGAAAGCTGCTAAATATTCCCGAGAATTTTGGACCACAGTCGATCTCAATAGGTTTTCTGTGGGTTATTAACCAAAGCATTACGTTTAAATTACTGCAGTTAACTAACCAAAGCTTTCCATTTAAATTACTGCAGTTAACTTTCCCCCGGCTTTGTGTACGTATGGAGTACTTGTGGGTCGTTACCATGCTGTTTTCCTCGCATTTGTACTGTCGTCCATTGTCGAAATGGTCGGTGTAAGAATCTCATGATAGGCCGTTGATCCCTAAGCTTCTTTCTTCACGGTTTCATACTGTCTTTATATTACTAATAAACCTTGCTATAATAGATAAGCTACTAAGTTATTATATAGTTTTCATGTATCGAAAGTCCTCAAAGGGGTCAAACACAAAGGGACAAGGTGGTCTTTTTGTGTAAGTGGGGGCAACTGAAGAAAGGGATTTGGCATCTTCCTGCATGCGTCCCAAGGGTGTTTTTTTTTTTTCTTTTTTCTTTTTATTTTCAGATAAGTTTCACACTAATATAGAAATTTAATTACAAATTATTATATATCTATGCGGAGTCTACCTTTACATTTTCTTATATTCCAAGAGCCAGCTATTTGCCGCTCTTTGATTCTCTTAGCACTAACCACTTGGAGGCAAACTATATTCACACTGAAAGTTTACTATTTATTTAAATTAATTAATAATATTTTATTATAAGCTTCACAAAATATGACACGAAATACACGAGCTTGCTAGTTGAAGTAACTTCGTATTAAGTAAATGTACTGTAGAGGTATTAATTAATTAAATAGCTAGCCGTTTGACTTATTCATCGGACAAATTATTCCAGATGTGAACAACTGTTTGTTACGAGTGTCCGCCATCTATACGGCCGGAATATACCTGCCGGAATATCCTCAGACTTTACTTGATGTAGAAACATCTCACACATATATACACTCGTGCATACGTTGCTATTCTTCCAGCCTTATCGATCTGCTGAAGTTTGAGAGAGATACCTTCGATTTCCAATCGAGTATATCACTCACATCATAGTTTGATCATTATTCAATCTATATAACCACTTGTTCATGTCCATTGTATATGCTCATCCACTGGAATATACATTCCTGGACACCATAGATATCATCAGCAAATTCTACTAACAAAGCTATCAAAATCTAGCGCACCGGCTGAACAATCCTCGTTACAGTGGGTGTGTTCGAACTTTGCTTATAAAATGGATGTTTCCAACGTGCCCGATTTATCGCTTCAGATTAGCCCGCCTTGCTCCTCGATTACTACCGGGAAGCGCAGTATGGAGCAGTCGTTGTCCCCAGTGAAGGAGAGAAAGAAGTCGAGAAGCAGCAGCTCAGCGAGCGACTGTTCATCGAGCAATTCAGCTATTTCAGGCGATAGAGATCTTCGGCTGTCGCTTGGCAGCAGGTATTTCAACGCACACAACGCACACTGCAAAGTTGAAGTTCTGCAATCTCAGGAGAAAACAGACAAGCTCTTCTCTTCCGGTGGAGATGCACCATATAAATCTAGAGGGTTTCACTTCCAGCCGTTTCCGCAGGTGAATGGGGAGCTCCAACAGGTGCTGCAGAGATATAATCCACACATTGGGAACATGTACAGGAACACTTTTGCCGGATCGAGCACGGCAGCGTCAGGGTTAGTGTTTGCGTCAGAGGCAGCGTCCTCGTGCTGCAATCCAGGTGTGTCTGTAAACAATGCTGCCGGTTCCACTCTGCGATCGAGATTCTTGTCCAAGTTTCCAGTGAAACGCAACGTGAGAGCCCCTCGTATGCGATGGACAAGCACTCTCCATGCGCATTTTGTTCATGCCGTGGAGCTACTTGGCGGGCATGAGAGTAAGTTTCACATGCTCTTGCTTGTTAACAGCTACTCTAGTCGATGTTGAAAGTTTCTTCTGTTTGTTTGTGCAGGAGCGACACCAAAGTCCGTGCTAGAGCTTATGAATGTCAAGGACCTCACACTCGCACACGTTAAGAGCCACTTGCAGGTACACACAATTGACATCTTGTGTGTGTGTGTGTGTGTCTGCACCATATCCTACTAAGCTGCTCCTGGTTCATTCAAGTCATGTTCACTAGGAATCTCATCTGCACCAACTAGTGTAGTTCATGTACATATGTACAATTTTCATAACATAAGATTTGTAGATTGTTTAGTAAATCTCTCTCTCTCTCTCGCTCTCTCTCTCTCTCTCTCTCTCTCTCGTATAAGAGCATCGCATTACTACAGTGAACGAGTGCTGATTTTCTATACGTGCTTTCCCAAATGCAGATGTATCGCACGGTGAAGACGACGGATAAATCCGCTTCCACGGGTGAGTAATAGTGAAGAATCTCTCTTTCTATATATACATATCTATACGCAACCCACTTATACATATACACGCGGTGAAACATATATACACACAAACGTGTAGTTATAAAGTACGATGATCTGATCATGCTTGTGCAGATGCTTCTGACGGGACTAGTGCAAGAAAAATGGAGGAGCTCAAGTATGTGCATTGGAAACCAGAGTCTGCAGTACGTCCCAGATATTGTGAAGATCCAGCGTTTCATGCCAGATATGCTGGCGTGACTGACCACGCAAGGTGTGTGTGCGTGTGTGTGTGTGTGTGTGTGTGTGTGAGAGAGAGAGAGAGAGAGAGAGAGAGAGAGAGTTCTAAAGTTGGGTGCGTGTTGCAGGCATATATGTGAAGCTGTTTCCAGGACAAACTTAAATGAAGGCCTCTTGCAACAATCAAGGCAACCTCAGGTAAATAGTTTTGTACGTATATGTATGTATTTACCTGGATATGTACACATGCATGCACACACCCAAACACACAGATGGCTCTGTCAATAAGCGTGTGTGAAGAGAGAGGGAGGGAGAGGGAGAGAGGGAGAGAGGGGAGAGGGGGAGAGAGAGGAGGGAGAGAGAGGGAGAGAGGAGAGGGAGGAGAGATCAATAAGCGTGTGAAGAATCTATATGTTATTATTGATATGAGCACGTTTGGTTTTTCATATTCTCATGTGTGAATGTAGATATTTGTCTTATGTGAGAGTTGGATCAGACAGTAAATTTAATTATAAATAATTTCATTTAGGAATTAAATAAAATTAATAAAAATTAATATGTATTTTTTTTTCTTGTGCAGATTCCCATTAAGTACGAAGACGCAACGAGTTCAAGAGCTCAATTCAATGCAGCAACGCTTTCACAATTAATGTCAGCACAAAAGAACACCCAAAGAGTTCCCGGATTGGAATTCACACTCGGAAGAACTGATCACTCCGAAGCTCCCCCTCCCCAGGAGCTCCTCCTCCTTAGGTGTTAAATTAAACACTTCTAACATTCTTTTTTCTTTTTTTTTTTAATTTAGTTTTTTTTAAATTTTTTTTTATTTTTTATTTTCCTAAGTTTTAGATTCCCAGAGATTTTTTTGACTCAAGTATGGCAGCAAGTTTAACTGTAACGCGTTTCCCACCAGTCCTGTAAAATACTCCTTGGTAAAGAGAGAAGAAGCCGCTGCTCAGCATATATATATATATATATTGTATTCTGACTTCTAATACATTTTCCCCCTTTTTTTAATATGAAATTGAAACCTGTGAGAGAGAGAGAGAGAGAGAGAGAGAGAGAGGTGTGTGTCTACAAAGAAGAGACAGTTATTTGTCAAAAAGACTGATATTTAACCTGCTGTCATCAAGTTATACAGTGTGTGTGAGAGAGAGAGAGAGAGAGAGAGAGAGAGAGAGAGCAGCTTATAGCTAATTGAAACATGAATATATATAAAACATTTGTGTGTGTGCGTGTGTGAAACTAAAGCATGTACACAGACATGCT
The DNA here is from genome assembly GCA_003024785.1 of Selaginella tamariscina. Classification (NCBI taxonomy): domain Eukaryota; kingdom Viridiplantae; phylum Streptophyta; class Lycopodiopsida; order Selaginellales; family Selaginellaceae; genus Selaginella; species Selaginella tamariscina. The sequence continues at coordinate 1,255,613 of PUQB01000001.1, forward strand.
GCAATAGACGGACTGCACGTCTAGACGTACAAACACACACACGTATTAGAGATCGAAAAATATATTAAAGAAGGAAAAAGGCGGTCATCCAGTATATATGTATAGCGACATGGTACCTTTGAGTTGTATATATTATCCTCCTTTTCCGGTAGCTCCAAAACAATCTTGTCTGCTGTAAACTGAACCACGGCCTTCACATAAACCAATAAAGCTTACCACCAAAGTTATATAAGCTTAAGACAAAGAAAAATAGCATTATATCATGTCATAAAAGCTTAGAGTAATATGAGTATTTACGGAAAAGCTTATGTATGGTATATGATTTCCATGCATGATATGATAAAATACATAAAATTATATGGTAAAAGAACGATAAGACGGATTAAACTATGCAAAAAGACGGTAAAACATACCGTCAACATGGTGGAATCATAACACGGAGAGTCACGGGGCACATGTATTTGTACAACTTTGCACTCATTAGACTCTCATTGTGGGGCAGAGAATAGAATGAACTAGAAAAGAACAAAAGTAGCATCTAAACGTGCGTAAAACAAATGCATTAAAAGAAGTGCGTAAGTAATACCAATGATGTCAAAGAGTATATACGTGTGTGTAAAGAAAGACAGTAAATAACTTCATGGGTAAAAAAGGTATCTTACATTATTTTAGTGTGCGTGCGTGCGTGCGAGTGAGAGAGAGAGAGAGAGAGGGAGAGAGAGAATAGAACACTTGGAGACAAGCTCAAAGATAAACTACATATATACATATGTATAGCCCACAAAAAATGCATGAATCTTACCTTAGAACACATCTATATATATAAACACCTCTATACACAAACCAATGCATTTATACATATACATCCAGTTATCGTGCAGCAGCTCTGGCACTCATAGAACTGTGATACGTTGTACTCCGCTGTTTCCTGTATGAAGTATACACATCATCATATGGCGTCACTTCGTTCGGATCCACAGGGGCTCCCAGTCCAATCTTCCTGTAGATGTCATCCCGGGACGGTGTTCCATGCTCCCATCAGGCAGAGTTGCTGTTTGTGGGTCTACAACAGCTTGTACGCTTGGCGGTGGGGGTATTCTAGCACCTCTTGGTTTGTCTCTTCTTCTCTCTTCCTCCCACTCGTCGTCTGCCTCTTCTGCCTCGTCTACACAAGCGAACATATACACTTTCTTATATGTACACTTAAGAACATCTGCTTATAAATACAAAGCGCATGCATCCATATATCACACATCCTATCTAGCCAGCCTCAAAATGTTAAAAATACTGGTTTAGGGTTTGGAGTGCAACCTTATCCACATATTTGTTTTTTGTTTTATGTGCACGTTTATCTATATAGATGAACCGGTCATCTTTTATATATACATAAATAAGTCATAAATTATATATGTGTCCCATGTGTGTGTGTGATACAAAAACACAACACTTACCAAGTGGGTCCGGTTCTCCGATTTCACTGAAAAACTTAGAAACCCGTTCTGCAACATGGGGTTCCATAGTAGAAGAACTAGGTATAATGGTCGGAATATCCTGTTCTTGTATCGGTGAGTACGGAACACCGCTTCCAATTTGCCTCTTCCGTACCATCCCCGGAATTAAGCCTGGTAAAGAAAGCATATACGGATGTATAAACAGTCGTAGAAACATACATATAAATATGTAACTGCACAGGCTACACATGTACAGACCTGGTGGGAAATGCGGATATGGACGATTAACTGCTGTTGTTTGTGGCAGTTGGGCGTTGATGGTCTCCAGAGGAGCTATCCGATTGAATGAATCTGCTCATAGAAGACATATGATTGAGTTTCATGTGTATGTTACCTGCTTTTAGGGTGCATGTATGTACATGGATTGAAACTATACATACTATATACACCACACAACGCACACACACACGTACAAAGTGCATAACAGAGAGTCGTATATTCAGGAAAGTGATATAAGATTTTAGGTGCATGAAGATTGTGGTCGTAACCGATATCTATTACATGAACATAGCACATAATATACACGAGTCAATATTGGGTCTCGATATATGAGTCACGTTACGTAACTAACATTATGTTTAATATAATAGATTAAACTAGTTAGTTGCATCTAGCAATTCATATATACATTATACACACATATACCTGCATTGGACTGCTGAGGAGCTGGTGAAATATCCGAAGCTCCTGGCTGCTGCTGCTCGTCTATCTGCTCGGATTGCTCGTTATGCCCTTGCCCAGACGAAACGGGAGCTGCATATATACATATATAATTTTTGTAAGTTGAGAGAGAGAGAGAGAGAGAGACGCACTCAGTGTGGGGGGTGCAGATGGTGGACCTCTCATCTCTTTGTCGAGGGATTTAATAATTTCTGGATATAAACATCCTTAGTTCCCCAAAATTGTAGCATTTTCTCGACTTGTGCACGGTCTGCTTCACTGCTATTAGGATTCTGGTGGATCGCTCCCAGAATCGAACTCAGAACCGGGCGAAACGCGATTGCTTGTGCATCCAGGTCCTTTGGATTCGCCCTTATCTGTGCACTGTATTGCATATACGAGTGTAGATTTGTAGATACTAATCCATTATAGCAACACTTAAAACTAAACTTAGTTTCTCCACATAGCTTTTCACGTACAACATAATACAGCAGAGGGGACGTGCATACATGCATATTGTTGACATAACCACAATATAAACTACAAAATTCATGAATGGATGTATTATATATCATGTCCGTGTAGTATATGCGTAACTCGTCTTAAGATATATATGTAACTCAAACATATATCAACAAAGTCAATGAGCTAATTATGAGATGTAATAATGTATCCTAGTACACGATAGTGTAACACATTTTAGCATTGTGCTTGCAATCTGTAAATGTAACATATTCGGATGCATGTGTGCATGTATATCTGCTATCGAAGACGTCTGTGCTCGTATACATATAACTCAAGAGGCGTGTCCAACACAGAACACACACATCTACACACATAACCGCAATAAGGTAGTATCTTATATGTAGTGACATACACAATAGATACAAATATAAATACAAACATCTATACATATTAACTCTTACCTGTTGAAGAGGATATCGTTGACGAGATATAACACATGCATCTGCCGTTCAACGTTGTCAATTAAATTAATCCTCTCCCGAAGCGATTCAGCAAGCACAGGTGCAAAAGCAGATCTGTGCATGAACCACATTCTGGCATTCTTTATGGAATCCTTAGTCCCTGTTAAAGTCTCCAAAAGAGTCCGAAGCTCTGCAGCCATATCCATGGGAATGCTCTTTATAATCTGAGGCACCAGACCGGGATCGAACATTGGTTGCTGCTGCATCATCGGCGTCTGCGGAGGGTGTTGCTGCTTTATTGGCAGTTCGTTATTATATACATAAGAAAGTAAACGTTATATGAACAGATTAATAGTCTAATAATACTAAACAATACCAACAATACTGAACTAGTAATATGTAATATAATAATGTACACACACACACACACACAATGTAAACAAGCGTTGTCTAAGCGTTAGACTCCAAAATGTAAGCATTGTTCATATATAACAAATGTATTAACACGTTCACAGACAGACACAAGCATGCCCGTATATACAATGTATATATACATCTCTCTCTCTCTTTATATATATATAATATATATATATGAATGATATCAAGTTACCACGTACCATATCGAAGTAAGGAGGAAAGTGAGTGCCGGCCGGCGGAGGTGGCTGGTTCAATCCTGTGGGGAGTCCGAGTGTCGGACGATGAGGGGAACTCACCATGCTCACCGGGGATTGAAGGGGAGTACGTGAGGATTATGGGGATTGTGCGGAGGGTTGTGAAGATTGTGCGGATTAATGGTGACCCAGAGCTTGTACTTGTAATAGTTGTGGCCGTCACCTCCAAATAGGAAACCGTATGCAGGATTTTCCTACAAATTGAGATTGTTAAACATATGTCAGATCTATCTTACTATTTTTTAAATACACAAAAAGGATATGTGAGTATAAATATGCTCTGTTCTATTACATAGCAATAAGAGCGATCATATTATAGACTTGTGAAAGAAAGCCATACGCACACATACATAAGACTGAAAACAAACAGGGATCTGAGTCTTGACAAGCAACTATATGAACCTTCACAAGTACACACTGCTATAAATATGCATTCTGTCCAAAGCAAAAAACTCAAGGTAAATGCACAAAAACCATGCGTATATACGTTTATACTTCTGTGGATATATACCGACACATATAACATACCTTTTGCTTTTCTTTCATGAAGCGCCTCAAAGCCGGGGCCATTCTTCACAGAGAATTCAACGAGCTTATCAATACGCTTCTGCAGCTCGATGTCTGCCGGAGGAGCGACAGGAGGCGGCGGAGGCTCCCATGGATTGAAGAAATTCTGTGGGAGTTGCGGTGGTCCAAGGATTGTTGGTGGGGGAGGCGGAGGCGGAGCCGCCGCTGGCATGTACGGGAATGGCTGTGGAACGTACCCGAATGGTGGGAAATGTGGCATCTGTGCATACTGCTGCTGCTGCTGATGCATTGCCGCTTGATGCTGCTGCTGCTGCATCGCTCCTCCGAAGAACTGATTCTCCATAGCCCTATGAACCCTAAACAGAGATGCCCTAAATGACTCTGTTCCTCTAAATTTAGGAGATTAGGGTTTTTCCTTCTAGGGTTCATGGCAACAGGAATGATGCCGAGCGATGGGAAGGAGCCGCCATGGGCACCGCCGCCACGGATTCTCATTCCTTCATCTTCTGTCAACAAGCGCTTCTCCAGGTTTCGATCGTTCAGCAGCAAATTGGTTTCTCCAGGTACTCCTGCACTAATTTCAGAGAAAACTATCTCTTTGGAGCAGGAGAAAGACACGCAGTTAGAGAGCGGAAAGCATTCAGTAAGTAGTTTAGATCGGACAGTTGTAGAAAAATGCCAGATGAATCTAGATTCGCAAGATGAGCAGCGAGGACAGGCTGGGGATGATATGAATCTAAATACAGATGGTGTTGAGCAGATTTCAAACGACGACCTGGAGGATGGTGAGCTCCCCGAGCGTATGGAGTTAGACCTGGTAACGGATGCCAAACAGGGAACCACAGGAGTACATGATCATTTGGATAGAAAGGACGCATTACCGTCAGTAAAACAGCCAACATTCGATCTGGTGAATGCTGCCATTTTTGAGACTGCAGTTGACGAGCCGGGGTACACGCTTGCAGATTGGCATGCTCATATTACCACCGGCAAACCCTTGGTGAAGACAGCAGTTGAAACCAAGGAGAACAAGATTCGTGGTAAGAAACGGAGAAGGTGCGGAAGCGCAAAGAAGAAGAGCAAGAAACCGACACTGGATTCCAACAAGAATATGTCAGTTGCCGACAAGAATCCAGCTGTCTTCAAGCCCACAGTGAAGAACACTCCTGTTGGGAAGTGCCCAGCAGGTTTGGCCGGGAAGAACAATTCCGTTGGGAAGAGTACGGCAGGTTTGACCGAGAAGAACACTCCTGTGTTGAACTGTTCGACAGGCTTGAAGAACACTCCTGTTGTGAAGAGTCCGGCACGTTTGACTCCAAGTGCAACAGGTTTGAGCTTCAGTGACACTGCTGTCGGCGAAGCTCCAACAGGTTTGACTGATAAGAACACTCCTGTCGGGACAACGAACAGCAAGTGTGAGGAACAGGTTCCCAAACGGGAAATAACACTTACAGAGATTATAGAGAAGCAGCTGGGGATATGGCAGAATCCAAGTGAGCAACAACCTACAGAGAAGAAGAAGGAGAAAAGGGTGTTAACAGAAGCCAGGAAAGAGAAGAAGAGAGCGAACGAACGTATAAAACGAGCCCAGAAGGAAAGAGCAATGGGGATAGTCCGAAGAAGACCAGTAGTGTACAAACAGATAGAGAAGCCACCGGTAATTTGCAAGTACTTCTTGAAGGGGCGGTGCACAAAGGGGAACGACTGCACATTCTCACACGAGGCAACACCGGAGACGAAGTCTTACCTCTGTAAGTATTTCCTCATGCAGTGCTGTCTTAAGGGCGAGGATTGCCCTTTCTCACACGAGACTTGGAAGTTCCCGTGTAAGTACTTGGTGGTAAGGGGGTTCTGTATGGATGGGGATGAATGCAAGTTTTCACATGCTCCCGTGAGTGAGGAGGAGCGTGAGAAGGTTGTTCAGAGGATGAAGAAGGAACAGGAGCAAAAGACGGGTGACGGGGAATATCTTCAGGAGGATAATACAGATATTACGCAGGATAATGCAGGTGATTATGATCCGGACTTTCAGGTACCAGCGGTTGATTATGATCCAGAGTTTCCTCAGCCAGAAATCGAGTATGATCCGATTCCCAGAGATTGTTCTTGGTGGAACGCGGGAGATCCCACCATGTTGGAAGAACACAAGAACTTGTCTAGTGAATATGAACTTGCTGATGGGTATGATCCTGACATCCCTATGGAAGCTCTCAACGGTGTCGTCGAGTATAATCCCAAGGAGGAAGAAAGGGCAAGAAGGGCAAAGAAGCAGAAGAGAGTGTTTTTAAAAGGGCAATGAAGATGAGTGAGACGTTAGGTGCGAGTAGTTTATGCTCGAGTATAGCACGGCCCAGTGCCATGGAACTTTTGCAGCAGACACTTAAAGAGTCTGGACAGTTTTTATGTTGATAATTGTATGAATGCAACACCATTTTAGTTCTCTCTCCTTGTGTGCGTACCCGTGTATGTGTCTCTATATATATATATATATATAGAGAGAGAGAGAGAGAGAGAGAGAGAGTTTTCTGAACTTTGTATTTGTATACGTAAAATAACTTAAAGAATGTCGTTACTTGGAGAGTTCTACTTTATGGACAAGCTGTCCATATATGTTGTAATACAGCACGTTAAGCCACGTCTCTGCAACCGAAAACGATACAAAGCCTTGCCCATCGTAGTAAAATTGTAAGCCGTTCGCATTTGACGGTGGTGATACACCCTTCCACGCCTTTGAACCCCACCACTTACCACAAAGTGTATCTTACTGTACATATATAACTACGTTATCTCTCTCTCTCTCTCTCTCTCTCTCTCTCTCTCTTATATATATATATATATATATATATATATATGCATTCACCTGTCATCTCTCTTAACGTGTTCAAGGCAATGATCATGTCCATTGAGATATATGTCCACATTGTTTGCCTGTCATCGGAGAATAAATATTATGCCAACGCACATGCATACACACACAAAGGACACACAGAGAGGCTATATATGTGTGTGTGTGTGTGTGTGTGTGTGTGCTGGAAAAGGTGTTGTATACGATATACAAAATACAGGTGTGCAGTATACAACTTTCCATGTGAATGCTTACAAACATGTCAATATATGCAACAAAATACAGATAAAATACACACTCGATACGCTTGAATATTTGCGTGTGTGTGTATAATTTTTCTTTACTTTATATTATATATTATATATTATAATGAATATGTCAAGCAGCGGGACAAGAATTCCAAAAGATCCAACACGTAATCTTATCACCGACTTTTTATGCAAAACATGACAAAACAAAACAATTCATAAATTTTGTGTTTAATGTTATAGTTAATTTTAATTTATTTAAATATTAAAAATCATATGTACCTCAAGAATGGGAAGAACTCTTTCCACTAACTCCAAGCCGTCTCCATGGTTACCATAGCTCCTTATTGTATGATGACCAACCACAACCTTCCACGTGGCAGACGATTTTTGCAAAGCCACTGTCAAGTTCTACACAATATACAATTTTAATAAATAAAAGTCTATAAAATTATTAAAAGCAAACCTGTAGCTTCTGCTGCAAGTGTTCTTCACGTGGGAGAATATCCCTCCAATCCAGAATATGCTTCGTGTATCCGTCCCAGTACTCATTAATAAAAGGAACCGTATCCATAAAGAATAATTCAAGTGTAGCCGGTTTGATTAATCCACCTTAATCAAAGATTAATACGTTCTTAATAATCAATCCAAAAATTTACCTCGTGATAACAAAGGATTCAAATTATAAGTAATCTGACCATCTCTTATACAATGCCATCTCCAGTCAAGTTTAGTAAGACGAGGATCAAGCTGTGCTAGCACATCTCCATGGTAGTCATGGTTTCCCAGCACTACACACACACACATATATATATACACATATGTGTATACACACACACCCACCCACCTGCGTGCCATGGTTTTTGGAGACTTTTAGCAGTGTAAACGCTGCTAAATGACTGCTCAAATGCAATATCATCTACTCCAATCAAGCCATCCTTGTAGAAGTTATCTCCAGTAGATACTACAAAGTCAATGTTTAAGTCCTCTCCGATCTTCCCCATCTACAATGTTTACAAAATCAATCGATGTATTCCTCATAAACTAATTACGTACCTGAGAAGCAATTGCAGATTGATTGTAGGCTCCTCGTCGTCCCCAGTCACCGATTGCAAGAAAATTTAGTGGAGCTTGAACGGATTTGATGAGAATTGCATCTGATTCAACCAGCCCAGCACGATTTAACACACAAATCGCTCCAATTACAAGCAAGATTATGAAAAGAACATATCGGAACCAGCTAATTCTTCTTCGATTCTGAAGATTAGAGCGAATTATAGCTCGGATTAGTGAGATTTAATGAATTCTTACCTGTTTAGTACCGCCCAAGAGAGCGGCTTCTTCATCCATAGCTGAATTCCTCTCCTCTATAATGTGGAGGTATCCGGAGACTGTTTAAATATCATATACCTTTTCTGCGCAGGCGCATTGCGCACTGTATCTTCCGTTTTGTATTAAAGCTTTGCTTGCGGAAGGAATTAATCTCGGCCGTTGGATCTTGCTGACCGGATTTTCCGGGGCATATCTTGTGGGAATATGCTGCGTGGCGAAGAATATGCTTTTGTGATACTTCCAGGAAGGATGGAGCAAATCTTAATTTCTCTCTTTTGCAGCCTTGTATGACCTACGGACACCACCGATGAATATGAAGGTAGGCACTAATTAAAGTTTAATTATTATATCAGTTATATGGTTAGAATATTTTTAATATATATATATTATAGTATTGTTTTCTGTTGTTCATAGTTGTTATCATAAAAATATAATATAATTTTTTTATTTTTTTTTAAAGTTTAGGTGTCTTCTGACGCCTGTGCACACACACATCTTGTGTGTGTACGTGTGTGTGCGTATTTAAACCAAGTGGGACGATGTCCCTATCCATCTCTTTCTATAGCGTGTATATATATCCTGAAAGTATTATTAGTATATTCTAATGTTAAAATATATATTGATATATGGACAAAGTCCGTTAGCTGATATAAAGTAGCATAGTATATAAATATAAAATAAATTGTTGTTTTTAATCAAGTAAATATATACGAGATCCAATATCGGAAACAAGCCAGTCAAATGCCTCCAGAAGTCCATCCCCTCTGATTGCACTACATGCGACGATCCTCCAATGCCTGCTTCTGTCCATTAACTCCAGCCTCAACACCTAATATAATGAAATAAAAATATTTATATAAATATAATTAATATGCAATATTAGTAATTGCGTGTGTGTGAGTGTGTAGTACATATAACGCATACCTTTGAGATTCTTCCAGCTTTAAAGCCCCTTCAATGTCCTGCTTATTAGCCAGTACCAACAAGGAAGCTCCTGCAAGACGCTGCACAATATCTTGAGTCATATATACATACGTGTGTATAAACACACACACACACACACACACACATAACCTCTTCTTTGAGTAGATTGTGAAGTTCTTTCCTGCAGTCGTCAAGACGGCGAAGATCTGCACTGTCTACAACCCACACAAGACCATCTGTTGCTCATAGTAATTCCTCCAGTATGACCTTAGTGTTTTCTGGCCACCAACATCCCATATATTGAGCCTATATCTGTTTATATACATATTTACATGAGTATATATACACTTTTCTACACACACGCACACACACGAACCTGCCATATTTCATGGTCTTTATGTTAAAGCCAAGTGTAGGACTGATACTACTTAATCCTCCCCATTCATTCTCTTCACAATGGTTGTTTTCCCGGCATTATCCAAACCTCTGTAAATAGTTAAATACTTTGCAACAATTTAATATTAGCTTGATGAACGAAACCATATACTTGTTTATACCACACACACACACACACACACATAACACAGATGGACGGTATATATGTATGTCTTACACCATAAGTATCCTTATTTCCTTCTCTTTCCTTTTGACTTTGCGTATGATTGTGAGAAGCCCCATTGCTCTGTATAAACTAAACATATATATGTAATCTATAACACACACACATGTCCATAAAAACAAATATATTATATTATATATATTGCTCGTGAACCCACACACATACATGACCGTGGCCAATATGTATATATACGCACATATGATATATACATATACACATATAATCAACAATTAACGACACATCGATTACACTTAGAATGAGCATACCTCTTCCCTAGAGAGCCCTAATGGAATTGGAAATTCCGGCACAGAACTTCCTGATCCATCGACGGCTGCGAGGCATGACAAGTGGCAATATGGAAATATATGCTGCAAACCTTGGGGATTACTACTTTGTGTGCTCGAATCTGCTTACGTCAATAAACCTACAAATATTTATCTACACACCTATTTTATGTAAACACACATCATTTATAATATTATTTTGATCACATAGAAATAAGACATTTATTAATAGCATGAAAACTCCAAAGGTTTGTATATTTGTATTCATTTTATATGTTATCACTAAGATTACATTATATATTTGTACAAATGTCTCTTTTCAAGTCCAAATTTGAAGTTCATGACTTTGATAATTCTTAATCGTTATTAGAAAGTTTTAATTAAATTATTAATTAATTATGTAAGGAACATGAACTTACATCTTTAACAACAAAAGTCGAGTGTTATAGCAATGCATGGAGGAAAGTTTTACATTTCAATGTGCTTAAGTTGTGTTAATATTTAATAATATCTATGAGATTTAATTGAATCTAATTAAGTTAATATTAATGTTTTAATATAAATCACACACACACACACACACATATACTTAAAAATGTTTATACATATATATCGTGTTTATTAAATATTATGTCTAAAGTACTATATATTAGGAAACTCATTATATATATATATAATAAACATTAATATTAATGTTCACGGAAGGAGCGTCCAGTCTGCGGTTAATCCAACGGTTGAGGGACAATAAAAATAATTGAACCATTGAATGAGATGATTTCATAATTAATAAAAGTATTTAAAATTAGAAATTATATTTAAATAATATTATATTCTTTATTACAAGGACGTGTCTTAATTTTAAATATTTAATTTTTATATTTCACGAAAAACTTGTTAACTATCTCATTACTTTTCGGACAATCTTCACATTATATTTTCCTTATTTCTTTATATAATCGTTAACAAATAATTGTTAAAATTAATTTGACTTATGTGATATAATTTGTGATTCGTTATTTAATATTCTTTAATCATGTATAATTCTACTTATCTACTTAAAACTTGATTAATAGACAAATACTAAAAACCCAGAAAAAAAACATGTATTTAAAAAAACTTATATATACCAAACCAAATCATTCGTTAACCAAGGTCTTTTTAATTATATCCTCAAGAGAAATAATATGTATAAAAATTGTGTATAAATAATGTAAAAACCATGTGCATTAAAAACCATAAAGATAATAAAATTTCATTATTATTATTAACTCTAAAAGTCCTTTTTATTGTGAAAAAATATTAAATATAAACATACTAAAAAACCAAGATTTATTGACTAATTTATTTGGAATTTCTCCAAATTTGCATCAGTTATATATATGTTTAAATCACTTAATATAATTTAATAATTGTGTAAAAAAGAAGAGGAATTGTCCCAATCGATTTTTTTAGTACTCAAAATTTGTCTATACAATAAATATAGTTTTTTTTTTTAATTTTATGTAGTGAACAATCCATAAGAGAAAGAAACGCATGCATAGACATTGTGTATGTGTATATGTTGGTGTGTATTTATAGTTAAATGTTCATGTCCAAAGTATTGCTTCTTTGTTGTTGTTGGGTAGTGTTGGTGGGCATTAATTTCTTAACACAAAGTGTGTTAAGTTTTGAGATACTCTTTCTATTTTGTTCCTCTGGAAAGCCAGTATTTGAAAACATATGCTTCACTGTATATAATATGTTAATGGCTATATATATATGTGTGTGTAAACATTTTTAAAATACTTATGTCTAAACCACCATGAACACACATGTAAACTTCCTTCCATGCATTATCACATTGTTTCATCTTTAAAACCCTTTCTTGCACTTGCCTTTTGTAATAAAAATAATGATAAGTTTTGTAATTAATACTTAAGAGTTCTATGTATGAAGCACACATACACATAATAGTGTTTATAAGATCGAAGGTGTGTGAATAGAGTTCATTATTTTGATAACTAAATTATTTACTTTTGTCTTAAAGAGTTTAAAGAACGGGTTTTTTTTGTGAAAGGCTGACATGTAAGTATTCATACGCATACACAACCACTAGAGATGTTGCAAGAGAACATAAATATATTTAAAAATATATATAATAGATATAGATGCTAAAAACTCTCAATTACAACGGATGCGACATACTCCAATCACTCTAAATAAATTGCTCACACATAAGCAAGAGAGGTTTGCTTTATACACTTATCATCCGAAATTGCATGTCCCAACACTTGTAAAAATCTTCATAGTATTCCTCACGAATCTCCCACGAGTCTTTAACAGCTAGGTATAAGTAAATGTTCTTTCACCTTCCATTTGCACAAAGTTAAGAAACGACCAATCCTTTCTTTCCTTGTTCCAAGGGAGAATATAGGTTGACTAGTTTGTCCCTTGTAAAAAAAACCATTTAAAATCGTTAGGAGCACGACTTACAAACGTCATAGTGTAATCTCCATTCACAACCATAAACTTAACACCTCCACATATTCAAGTTCAAAACCTCGACCAAAATATACACTCGTCTTTCCCAACATATAATAGTATTCCAATGTATAAAATTATTAATATCGGGTGGTGGAAATAACTGTATTTCCTCAGCTTTTCCAAGCGTATGTCTAATTTTAACAGAACCCAATCCTACTTAGGCCATAAGGAATCCACTACAAGTGACCATGGCATTATATGTAAATTATTGAGTGACAACTTTAAATTCATGCCAGAGTTATTTATAAAGTCATAAACAAGTAACAAGTGTGCCTCACTGACAACAATTTGTAATTAGCACCATCTATTTGTACCATTTTGTAATGGTGTTTTTTACATTTACAGGAGCAGGGAAAGTATATTCGTGGGATCACTGGATTTGCAATAAAACACCTTGGTTTGACTTGAAAACAATCATACCCAACTCTTCATTGAGGCTACTAAACATTTCTTTTACCAAGATTATACACTTCTCATGTCATAAAAGTATAAACATAGTGTTTTCTCTCGTTTTTCATCAAAATATATTTATTTTTTTCTTACATGATTCGTACTTTCTTATGAAAGGATTGACTATCCAAGATTGATTTCCATTTCTTGCTACACACTGGGCATGTATTATATAGAACGATTGGTAGCTTTCAAGAATGAACTCTAAAGATCGTCCACTAGTTATCATTAAAGTGTAATTTATTACTAATTAAAGAGCTTTTGGGAAATATTTACTGACACAATTGATCAACTGAAACCTCCCAACCAATAAATTCGTGTCCTCCTAAACAATAAGTAGACTTATAGAATTATATGTTTAACTATTGATTATCAACTTGCCATAAGGATTCTAAAACTTTTTACCTCTTAAGGATATATTATAAGCTAACCTATTTATGAAGTTTTATGTATATTTAATATAGGACACATGTCTTATATATTCTCAAATATTCCATTAGTAATTATGAATTCATTATGTATGTAATGCTTCACCCTTTACAAAAATATTTATTTTCAAAGATAGAAGAATTTTTTTAAGTTTTCAGTATGCACACGTTAATTTATTATTACCACATCAAAGTTTTGAATCATCAATTTGTTTTTGTAATTGATATACATAATTATAATATTAATCTAATATTTCAATCAACTAACTTGAAAGATCATGATGTAGTTGTAATTTATATGCAACATATTAGCTGTTGTAATAATTTTAAATGAAAATTATACCACATCTACCTTTACACATGCTTTAATAAAGTTTTTTTTTATAAATCAAAGGAATATCTAAACTAAACTTTATCACCCACATGAAAAAACTTTATTTCTCACATAAAATGATGATGATTAATGTTTATTATGAGCTTTAAGAATAATATGCTTATAGTCTTAAAAAAAAATCTTTAAATGTTCAATTAACTCACAAGTATCGTTATTAGCCATATTATTTTTAATTTACATCAATATTCAAAAAAGTATGAGGATATCTTTCAATCATTGTATAATATAATATGATTCATATAGGTAAAATCATGTTTATTATTATAAGTAAAGAAAGATATTTATTACATTTATCTTAAAGATTGCCCACAATAGCTTGTAATATGTCCTTAAGAACTTGATTAACTCTCTTAATTTGATTACTTATTTATGTATGAGAAGCATTATTAAGTTTAACCTTAAATTTAATTCCAACCGATAAATTTAGTATCTTGATTTAATTACATAACAAAGCATACCTATACCCTTAACATATATATATGTGTTAAGTCCACATCTTTACTACTTAGTAAAATGATTTACTAATTACATAACAAAGCATATCCATACCCTTAACATATATACACGTGTTAAGTCCACATCTTTACTACTTAGTAAAGTGATCTACTAAAAATCATATTTATTCATTCTTTTGAAGTAATGAAATCCATATAGATACTTTTCCAATATTTTTGTGGAACTTTTAATTGATGTAATAAGCTAAATTACGCAACTTGTTCAACATTAACTAACTAACACATAGTACATGTTTTAATATAATTACATATAATATCATTTTTAATATTTTTCCAATAAACATTTATTTAATCAAATCATATGTTTTTTTGTCTCCTTGTGCAACTAACAAGCTATCATGCATCTCAAACATAATATAAGGAAGTAATTCTTTATTCTTAAGTACATATAATCACCCTTATAAAAATTATCCCATTAAGCATGCATGTTATATACACACAAATTAACTTTTTAATTTAACTTGAGTAGCCAAATGTACTTCACTAAAGGACCATGCAACTTGAACACAATATTTAAGCATTTAATACATGATAATGCATATGTTATTACATTGTGCTTACCTTCCATATATTATTTTCATATTATAACTTTCATCATCACAGCATTTAAATTCTTATGTGTCTTATAATATTACAATAGTTTATGATCTATACACCTTGAATGGTTGGTTATTATGTAAATAATGTTTTCAAGATCTTAATGTGTAAACTATAACCAATAGTTCTTATTCATATGTACGTTGAATTATACTTTCTTACATCACTAACTTTTCTACTTTCAAAAACAATAACAAATGTTAGTGTTAAAATAAAGACTTGATGATAATATAAAGATTACATCATACTTAAATAGGTTTATTAATGACAAAGTCACTCTTGAAAATTCAATAACAAAATGTTTATAATAATTAGTTAAGCCCATAAAACTAAGTAATTCATTTCTATCATAATTTTTACACATTTGTTTTGTTGGTTACTAGTAGAAGAGAAATATTTATGTCAAAAGCCATTGTATACCTCATACTATGTGGCTAGCATGACACGGTCATAAAGTTTAGAGGCAACAGACACATGGCCTATACTATTACTAGTAGAAGAGGAATATTCCATGTGAAACTAGACTGTACGGCTAGAGTGACATGGTGACAACAAACACGTGACCTATTCAGTTACTAGAACATTCTTTTAAACAAACTATGTGTGTCAGAATGACAAAGTACATGGCAGATTCTACGAATGATGATCACATTTGCTAAAGTAAGGATCAAATGCTAAAAAATAATGCTTCATATGTACGTTGTAGATTAAAGCACGTTAAATAATAAAACTGAGATTCTGTTTTATAGCTAATACGTAGTCACGAGAAGAACTTTATGTTTATTATGTTGTGTTCATCTTAAGCTTACTTTCTCATCTCCTCAAATCAAGCTCCATAGTTACCACTAGTGTGTCCTTCTACATTGCCTCAAAGCTAGTCCAACAAACATATATATTCATTAACATTTGATACCATGTGTGTGTGTGTGAAATTACAAGGTTACTCTAATAAATTGTCCTTCCCTCAATGTTCTACATCGGTCCAAACGTTTTACTATTTAAAACATGACCATGATTAACAGATGAATCATTGTAGTAGACCACAACATTCTTTGTAGGCACCGTCCAAATGTTTTTTGTTATAAAATATTTTCATACTTTTATATACTCTTTCCTTTTTCCAAGTTAATGTTTTGACATTAACATAATAAGTGAGTGGAGTGACTGTTCATTAATCGAGAATATCATTTTAAAATATAAGTATACTTTTAAGAATATCAATAAATTTCTTTTAAAAACCAAAATATAATTAAAGAAGTGATGAATTGATGTAATTTGAAGTATCTGTCAAACTTTTTTGAACATTCACATCAACCAATTTAAAAAAAAAAAAAAACAATTGTAAAAAGAAAGTTCGATAAAGTTTGCTAATGCAAAATCAGTTTTTCACATTATATATTTTTAAATTAACTAAAAAAAAATGGTCTTAGAAAATTTTGTATATGTTTTTGTATTAAATGTATGTCATTTTTTATAAAAGATTGTTCCATATTTTATTTAAAAGTTAAAATCAATGTAAATTAATATTAACTATAATCTTTCTAGCTAAGTTTTAGGTCATTTATATAATAAATCAAATTGAATTTTTTTTTTTGATATAAAACTCTACTTTATAATTAACTTAATAAAATTGAAACCAATTTTGAATTAATAACTTAATCGATTTCTTCTCGTTTTTATTCTTGAATTTTGATATATATAATTCATAGTTACTATAATGAAAGTTGTTATATAAAAGAAAATTTAATATTTTAATTGTATGTGCTAGTTTTCTTTTTGGTATATATAACTTATTTAATGTCATATAATTGAATTACTTTAAAACTTATAAAAGATTTATATAGTAACTTATTAAATATATGAAAGAACACATAATTTTCTAAATTAACAACCTTAAAATTGTTATAGTTTTGTTCACAAGTTTGTCTTTTATATATATATATATATATAAATCTAATCATCTTTTAATCATAATAATGATTATATTTAATGCATAAAACAGATTTTAATGTCATTAATATGAACAACTTATATTATGTTTATTAGTATTTTTTAAAATCTATTTTAGGATTTTGTAATAACGACTATTATTTAATTGAGTCATTTAAGAATTTTAAAATGTTTCACTAAACATTTTAAGATACAAGTTTTTTTATTCCTCAAGATAAATGTGTAAAAATGTAAGAAATTGTATTGTATTAAATTTATCATACCATTTCAAACTCAATTCCTTAAAAACATGTTTTCAAGTAAAACCAAGATATTTTGGTATATATTTGAGTTTATCAAATTATTTTTGATATATATTTAAGTTTATCAAATTTATTTTGATATATATTTTAGTCTTTGACATATTTTAAAGTATATTGCATAAAATCTTATTAGCTTCTTTGCATTTAAACGAAGTAGTGTAGCAAGCCAATGATGTCATACGAGAAAATGCTATTAAAATATTCAGTATATTGACATTTGATGTGCACTGAGCAGTTATTAAATGATGGCTAAAGAAACGAGAGTAGGACATGGGGACAAGGTTTATTATAACTATAACATTAATTGGAATTGATATATTTTGGGACAATTCGTGTGAATTTTATTAATTTCAAATTTTCACACAATAGGCAAGTTAACATCTTATAATCACATAAGTGAATTATTATCCGTACACTTCATTGTTTTAGGTTGTTACGAGTAGAAAATATTTATATTTTCTTTGACTATTAATAACACATTTTAATTACAAATTTAAATAAGTTTAAAATTTCCTAAACCAAGATATTTTAAAATTATGTTTTTATATTTAAAAATTTAAATAAAGTATTTTAAAATAATATATTTTAAATCTATAAGTTAATAATTAAATAATTAATAATGTCATCATATTAATATGGATATTGATGATGTTATTTATTTTTATTTGTTTTATTAAATGCAATGCTTTCCACATCACTTGCCATGTCAATTTACGTGACATGGCAAATGATGTGCAAGGGGTGATGTGGCATGTGGTATATTTCATCCTTTTAAATTATAATAAAATATAAACTTATAAATAATTAAATACTAAAAGTCAAGAGAAATATATAAAAAAACTTGTGTATAAATAAAGAGCATGTAAAAACCATGTGTATTAGAAACCACGACTCAATAATTCTTAATCATTATTAGAAGGTTTTAATTAAATTATTAATTAGTTATGCAAAGAACATAAATTTACATCTTTAATAAAAAGTGAGTGTTATAGAATAAATGTTCATGGAGGGAAGTTTTACATTTCAATGCGCTTAAGTTGCCTTGCATTTAACATTTCATAATGTTTAATAATATTTATGAGATTTAATTAAATCTAATTAAGTTATATTAATGTTTAATAAAATCACACACACACACAGAGACACATATATACTTAAAAATGTTTATTAAATATTATGTTAAAGTATTGTTTATGCTGATCAACATATGTTGTTTTATGTATAGCATATACTGTGTGTGTAGCTTTTTTTTTTTTTAATCTCTTTTGCTCCTCGTTTATTAATGAGATGTCGCCTGTTTACAAAAGTGGGATATGGAATACTTTTTTTATATAAAAAAATAAAATAGTTATTTTTTAAATATTATGTTATTATATATATATTAATTATATATATATATAATAAACATTAATATTAATGTTCACAAAAGGAAATCTGAACTGCAGTTAATCCAACGGTTGAAGGACATCTATTTTTACATTTCTATTTTTAGTTTTAGTTTTAGGAGGACGCCTAAGGACCAATATATTGTAATTTGTAATGTATGAATACACCTATGTCGTGTAAATATATATAATTATATGTATAAATATTATATTCATATTGATGAGATGATTTCATAATTAATAAAAGTATTTAAAATTAGAAATTATATTTAAATAATGTTATATTCTTTATTACAAAGACATGTCTTAATTTTAAATATTTAATTTTTATATTTCACAAAAACTTGTTAACCTTCTCATTAAGGTGATGAATCTTCCCATTATTATTTTCCTTATCTCTTTATATAAATCATTAACAAATAATTATTAATAATCAGTTTGACTAATGTGATATAACTTATAGTTACACCTTGTTTGTGATTTGACTCGATCTTAACTTTTAATATTCTTTAATCATGTATAATTCTACTTATCTACTTAAAACCTAATTAATAACAAATACTAAAAACCTAAAGAAATATGTATTAAAGAAACTTATATATACCAAACCAAATCATTCATTAACCAAGAAGGTCTTTTTAATTTATATCCTCTATAAAATCAATTAAATAATTAAGTTAATTAACTGTGATTAAGGGAGGGGCCTAAGATATTATATACCTATATGTAATAAATTACACACATGTATATTCATAATAAAACTTTTAATAATAATTGGAGCATCTAATCCCATGTGAAGCAACTTTAATAAAATTAGATTTAATCTTTGGCATATCTTTAAAATATATTGCATAGAATGTTATTAGAATATTTTTTTTTTTTGTCATTAAGTGAGGAGTGGATGTTTTAATAACAAATTTGAACATTTTAATTACAAATTTAAATAAGTTTAAAATTTCCTTAAACTAGAATATTTTAAAATTATGCTTTTATATTTAAATTAATTTAAATAAAGTATTCTAAATTATAAGTTAGTAATAAAATATAACTAATGATGTCATCATATTAATATGGATATTGATGATGTATTTATTTTTAATTTATTTTATTAAATACAGTCCCCTTCCAAATCATTGTGACATGGCAAGTGATGTAGAAGGTGGTATATCTCTTCTTTTAAATTATAATAAAATATAAAATTAATAAATTAATAAATACTAAAATCCAAGAGAAATATATATATAAAATTGTGTATAAATAATGTAAAACCATGTGCATTAAAAACCAAAAGATTCATTACTATTATTAACTCTAAAGGTTCTTTTTATTACATTTTTAAGTGAAAAAAAAACTAAATATAAACATAATACTAAAAATCCAAGATTTATTAATTAATTTATTTAGAATTTTCCTGATTAAATCACTTAATATAATTTAATAATTGTATGACAAGGAACAGGGATTGTCCAATCGATTATTTTTGGTACTCAAAATTCGTTTCATGAATATAGTTTTTTTTATTTTACATAACAAACAATCCATCAATAAAAGAAACGCACGCATATACATTATGTGTGTATGTTAGTGTGTATTAATAATTAAATATTCATGTTTATAGTATTACTTCTTTGTTGTTGTCAGGTAGTGTTGGTGGCCATTAGTTTTTTAACACGAAGGGCATGCTTTAAGATACTTTCCCTATTTTATTTCCTCTAGTAAAGCCAATTCTTCAAAACATCCTTGAATGTACATAAATATGTTAATGGTTTATACATATGTGTGTGTAAACATTTTTGAAAGGCTTATGTTTAAACTAACTAAATTATCATAAAATTCATTTCATGACAAGCTAATGAAATATACAAATTATAATGGACATACCTGAAGAAGATGAAAAAGACTGCCTCCTCTTATCTTCATTGTATTGATAAATTAAAGGAAAGTGAAACTCTAAGAGGTTCTGTAATTTATGTAGGTGTTTGTAGGTACGGAGGCCTTACAATGTCTTTTTTTTTTTTTTTAAATTCCACTCGTCCATTGGTAGAAAATAGGGTTGAGTTTCTTATTTTGTTGTGCATTAAGAAACTCAACTATAATGCATAATATAATAATTTAGATACAATAATTAATAGATATGATATATATGTATGAACATTTTTAAATGTATGTATATATAAAACATTAATACATTCAATTAAATCTCATAAATAATATTAAACATTAACTTGATAATTACTTTTAAATGTTCAATGCATCAACAACCTATGAAAATTTCCCTTCATACATTGCTACATTGTTTTAACTTTAAAACCCTTTCTTGCACCTACCTTTTGTTGCTAATCTTGTTCTCTGTATAATTAATCTATAATTTAATTAAACCTTTCAATAGTAAAGTTTTAAACACTACATATGAGACAAAGTTGTTGAATCATAAATGTATAACTAACAAAGATAATGATAAGTTTTGTAATTAATGCTTAAAGAGTTCACACATACATATAATAGTGTTTATGAGATCAAAGGTTTTAGAGTTGATTCTTTCGATAACTTTGGCCATGGCAAGGAATTATTTACTTAGTCATTTAGTCTTAAAGAATTTAAAGAAATGAATTTTTGTAAAAGGTATTCATACACATACACAACCATTAGATATGTTACAAGAGAACATAAATATATATAATAGATATAGATGCAAAAAACTCTCTTTTACAATGGATGCGACATACTGCAAACGTTATAAATAAATTGCATCTCTAAACAACCTCACACACAACAAAAGAGGTTTGTTTTACACACTTATCATCCGAAATTGCATGTCGCAACATTTGTAAAACATTTCACAGTATTCCTCACGAATCTCTCATGAGTCTTAGGTTATAAGTCAAAGTCCTTTCATCTTTCATTTGTACAAAATTAAAAAACGATTAATCATTCCTTCCCTTATCTTTAGGGGAGAATACAAGTTTATTAGTTTATCCTTTGTAACAAAACCATTTACAATCGCTAGAAGCACGACTTACAAATGTTATAGTGTAATCTCCATTCACAACCCACAAACTTAACACCTCCATAAATTCAAGTTTAAAACCCTAGATCAAAATATACATTTGTCCTAGCTAACATATGATAGTCTTCCGGTACGTTGACTTATTAATATTGGGCGGTGGAAATAACTGTATTTTTTCCAATTTTTTCCAAGCGTATGTCTAACTTTAACAAAACCCAATCCTTATGCTATAGAGGAATCTACTGCAAGTAACCATGGCAGCATAAAGGTTTTTACTCTAAAATAGCTCCACCACATGTCTGTGCGCAATAAGAATCCATTCACAATGAATATATTGTACATCCTATATGGTAAAACCTTGAAATCTCGCACCAGAGTTTGTTATCAGAGTCATAATAAGTAGACAAGTGTGCATCACTAAAGCAACAAATCGGTAGTTGACACCATTTATTTGTACCATCTTGTAAATGGTGTTTTTTGCATTCACAAGAGCAGGAGGAAGATATATATCTTGGGAAAGCATTGGATTTGTAGTAAACACACCACCCTCGTTTGATTTAAAAACAATCATACCCAACTCTTTATTGGGGCTAATAAACCAAGTCTTCTTACCAAGATTGTACCACTTTTTCATATTATATAAGTATATAGAGTTGTGTTTTCTCGTTTATCATTCAAATATATTTGTTATTATCCAAATCTTGACGTGTCTTATAATATTACAATAGTTTATAACTTAGATGGGGTTATTATGTAGACAATGTTTCCATAATCTTAATGTATAAACTATAGTCAATAGTTATTATTTATATATTGAATTACATTTTTCTATGTTACTAAGTTTTTTACTTTAGAAAACAATAACTAATGTTAGTATTAACAAAAGACTTAAAGCGTTTTCAAGTTATCACAGTGACTAATCCTCGCACAAAGGGTAGACGATGCTTAAGTAAATTTATTAAAGGCAAAGCCACCCTTCAAAATTCAATAACAAAAACGTCTATAATGCACAAACCCTAATTTGGATATTCCTCGCATAATAATCTTATGTTTAGCAAACCATACTAAAGATAAATTATGATACTTTGTTACAAATAACATAATCTCCTGAGCATATACTGCAGTAGTTGTATATTTACTATGTATTGTTTTATTTGTACATGCGTACCCCCCCCCCCCCTCTCTCTCTCGGAATGTTTCCTGTTTAATCTTTTGTGTTATGTTCTAAACTTTATATAAACTTTGTTACTAAAGATAAATTATGATACTTTGTTACAAATAACATAATATCCTGAGCATATACTGTAGTAGTTGTAAACAATAAATATATTTACTCATTAACGGCCGATGTATTGTTTTATTTGTACATGCGTATCCCTCTCTCTCTCTCGAAATGTTTCCTGTTTAATCTTTTGTGTTATGTTCTAAACTTATAATATTATATATATATATATATTTTGTCCAGTGGTTGCTTGGATTCTCTATTCATGTAAAACTAAAATAGTACTTCATTTAGTAAAACAGTGGATATGTATATACATATCCACGTAAAGTAAGTACCTTCTTCTTAAATGAGTTCTCTCTCTCTCTCTCTCACACACACACACATACTTGGTGCGTGCGTGTGTTATATACATATCCATGTAAAAGGAAGAACTTAAGTACCTTCTTCTCTCTCTCTCTCTCTCTCTCTCTCACACACACACACACACACACACACACACAAAAAAAAAAAAAAAAAAAAAAAAAAAAAAAAAAAAAAAAAAGGAGGAGATAGAAATTTTAGTTACATCAATCCAAAAAGGGCACTTTTCGCAACATGAAAACACCATAGGCAACACTTCAATCCATTAAATCTTCGGTGAAGTCTATTTGCCACTGCGTGTCACGGTACCACGGACCGAGGTTGAGCAGATCCTGTCACTAAATCATTTAACGTCTGCGTGTGTGTGCGTGCGTGTTGTGTTTAACACATACATATATGTATATATAATATATGCGATAGTATACCACTTTGCGCTCCATGGTCGGCGGCGTTCGCCTCTTTGGCATAAGCTGCTTGAGCTTCTTTTCATCCAGACTAGGAGAGAAGGCAGAATAATAGTCTTCCACTTCTGGTGTATGCTTCAAAAAGGCTTCCAGCTTGTCAGCATCCCAATTGCCCAGGTTGCGGTTCTCCTTCATATCCAAGCGCAAAAGCTTCAAATTGGGAAGCTTACGCTCAACGTCCACACCGCACATAGCTACGTCATCCACGAGCTTGAGCTTGCACAGCGCCGGTGTGTTCGTCAGCTCGACTTCCGCCTCCCACACCTCAAGCTCACGCAACTTGGGTGTGTCCAACACGAGCTTCAGCGCGTTTTTGTCGGAGTCCACTACGTACTGGGACCGGAGCTTCTCCAGCGTGTTGCTGCGCACCTCCCACACCTTCCTCGTCTCCAGCTTGGCTGTTATATCCAGCATCCGCAACCGAGAAACGAGCTGATCCAGCGTGTTCATTTTCACTGCAGACCAACAAGCTTTGTACTCAAGAGTATGCAGCCTGTGGCATCCGGTCAGCACATCCCACAGTGAGGGACAGTCGAGAGGCGAACTGTCGTAGTCCTCATGCTCGTCAATGCAAGAAAGCGTTGAAGAGTGTCGGAGTTGACTTCAATAGTCCGTTCCACGAGCTTCAGTCTACCGTCGTAATGCGGATCCGTTCTCTCGTACCGGAATGAAAGAAGTCTCTTTTCTTCCAACCACCTCGCTATGTCCTTGTCGCGCATACGGTCATCTTGGACTCGGACATGCACATCTGTGGAAGAAAACAGAAACCCAAAGTGAGGAAAAGAAGAAGACATTGATCCTTGTGTGTGTGTGTGTGTGTGAGTGAGAGAGAGAGAGAGAGGGGTTACTGTTAGCCATCCTTGCTACGCTGAAACCTAAGGACTCCTTGGGAGGGGAGCATTCAGAAGGGATATATTTGAGCATTTCTTTTAATCATGCTTGTTAATTAAATAAACACTAAAAGGGAATATGCCATGTACGGCCAGCGTGAAAGTCAGAGGCGGCAAACACGTGGCCTATTCCGTTTTTGAAATTGTTTCCGAATATTCTGAAACTAGTAGAAGAGGAATATTCCATGTCAAAAGCCAGTGTATACGGCCAGCGTGACACGGTCGTGATGCAAGAGGCGGCAAACACGTGCCTATTCGGTTACCAGTAGAGGCAGGGTATACCTCGTACCGTACGCATGGTGGTGACAAACACGTGGCCTATTCGGTTAGAGCACTGAGAAGGAGAACATTCTTAAACAAACTAGTGTACGAACGATGATCACATTTGTTAAAGTAACGGTATATTTCAGCAGTAACGTCACTACATGGTATATTCGGATCAAATTCATAGTGTAGATTAAATCGTGCAGTTTCACCTTGAAATAGTACAAATAACATAACATCTTTACGTAGTGAATATCTGCCATACTCAAATTCCGTAGTCACCAGAAGAACTTCCGTGTTTATTATGCTGTGTTATCTTAAGCTTACTTTCTCATCTCCTCCCAATCAAGTTCCACAGTTACCCACTAGTTTGTCCTTCTACGTTGCCTCGAAGCTAGTCCAACAAACATATATATTTCATCCACATTTGATATCGTGTGTGTGTGTGAATTATAAGGTACATGTTCAAGACACTACCAGGATCGACAGCATCTCTTTCTATGGCGTGTATCCCGAAAGTATATTATTAGCATATTCCAATGTTAAAATATATATTGATAAAGTAGCATAGTATATAAATAAAAAATAAATTGTTTTTTTTAATCAAGTAAATATATACGAGATCCAATATCGGAAACAAGCCAGTCAAATGCCTCCAGAAGTCCATCCCCTCTGATTGCACTACATGCGACGATCCTCCAATGCCTGCTTCTGTCAGCCTCAACACCTAAATCAAATAATATATAAATATATAATTAAGTGAAAAATATTATATAAATATAATTTAATATACAATATTAGTAATTGCGTGTGTGTGAGTGTGTATCTACATATATAAACCTTTGAGATATCTTCCAGCTTTAAATCCCCTTCAATGTCCTGCTTATTAGCTCCTGCAAGACGCTGCACAATATCTTGAGTCATATATACATACGTGTGTATACACACACACACACACACAACCTCTTCTTTGAGTAGATTGTGAAGTTCTTTCCTGCAGTCATCAAGACGGCGAAGATCTGCACTGTCTACAACCCACACAAGACCATCTGTTTGCTCATAGTAATTCCTCCAGTACGACCTTAGTGTTTTCTGGCCACCAACATCCCATATATTGAGCCTATATCTGTTTATATACATATTTACATGAGTGTATATACGCTTTTCTACACACACGCACGCACACGAACCTGCCATATTTCATGGTCTTTATGTTAAAGCCAAGTGTAGGACTGATACTACTTATATCCTCCCCATTCATTCTCTTCACAATGGTTGTTTTCCCGGCATTATCCAAACCTCTGCAAATAGTTAAATACTTTGCAACAATTTAATATTAGCTTGATGAACAAAACCATATACTTGTTTATACCACACACACACACACACATATAACACAGATGGACGGTATATATGTATGTCTTACACCATAAGTATCCTTATTTCCTTCTCTTTCCTTTTGACTTTGCGTATGATTGTGAGAAGCCCCATTGCTCTCTATAAACTAAACATATATATGTAATCTATAACACACACACATACAAATATATATATTGCTATACATGACCGTATATGCACATATGATATATGGAATCGGAGATTCCGGCACAGAACGTCGAGCCAATTTCCTGATCCATCGACGGCTGCGAGGCATGACAGGTGGCAATATGGAAATATATGCTGCAAACCTTGTGATTAACAATTAATGGGACTTTGTGTGCTCAAATCTGCTTACGTCAATAAACCTACAAATATTTATTTACACACCTATTTTATGTAAACACACATCATTATATAATATTATTTTATCACATAGAAATAAGAATTTATATAATATGAAAACTCCAAAGGTTTGTATATTTGTATTCATTTTATATGTTATCGTTGAGATTACATTATATATTTGTACACAAGTCTCTTTTCAAGTGGAAATTTGAAGTTCATGACTCAATAATTCTTAATCATTATTAAAAAGTTTTAATTAAATTATTAATTAATTATGTAAAGAAATAAACTTACATCTTTAACAACAAAAGTCGAGTGTTATAGCAATGCATGGAGGGAAGTTTTACATTTCAATGTGCATAAGTTGCATTGCATTGAACAAAATAAATATAAAGTTAATGTTTAATAATATTTATGAGATTTAATTGAATCTAATTAAGTTATATTAATGTTTTTAATATAAATCACACACACACACATTTATATACTTAAAAATGTTTATACATATATCGTGTTTATTAAATATTATGTCTAATGTACTGTATATTAAGAAACTCTTATACATATATAATAAACATTAATACGGAAGGACAGCGTCCCGTCTGCAGTTAATCCAACGGTTGAGGGACAGTCAAAATAATTGAACCATTGAATGAGATGATTTCATAATTAATAAAAGTATTTAAAATTAGAAATTATAAAATAATGTTATATTCTTTATTACAAGGATGTGTCTTAATTTTAAATATTTAATTTTTATATTCCACGAAAAACTTGTTAACCATCTTGTTACTTTTCGGACAATCTTCACATTATTATTTTCCTTATCTCTTTATATGAATCGTTAACAAATAATTGTTTAATAATCAGTTTGACTTATGTGCTATAACTTGTGATTTTATAATTACACCTTACTTGTGATTCATTAACTTTTAATATTCTTTAATCATGTATAATTCTACTTATCTACTTAAAACCTAATTAATAGACAAATACTAAAAACCTGGAAAAAAACATGTATTTAAAAAAACTTATATATACCAAACCAAATCATTCATTAACCAATGTCTTTTGAATTATATCCTCAAGAGAAATAATATGTATAAAAACTTGTGTATAAATAATGTAAAAACCATGTGCATTAAAAACCATAAAAGATAATAAAATTTCATTATTATTATTAACTCTAAAAGTCTTTTTATTGTGAAAAAATATTAAATATAAACATAATACTAAAAAAACCAAAATTTGCATTGGTTATATATATGTTTAAATCACTTGATATAATTTAATAATTGTGTAAAAAAAAAAAAGGAATTGTCCCAATCGATTCTTTTTGGTACTCAAAACTTGTCCACACAGTAAATATAGTTTTTTTTTTAATTTTACGTAGTGAACAATCCATAAGAGAAAGAAACGCATGCATAGACATTGTGTGTGTGTGTGTGTTGATGTGCATTTATAATTAAATGTTTATGTTCAAAGTATTGCTTTTTTATTGTTGTTGGGTAGTGTTGGTGAGCATTGGTTTCTTAATACAAAGTGCATAATTAAGCTCTGAGATACTCTTTCTATTTTGCTCCTCTGGAAAGCCAGTTCTTCACAAACATATGTTTCACTGTATATAAATATGTTAATGGCTATATATATGTGTGTATAAACATTTCTAAAACACTTATGTCTAAACTCATTATTATAAAATTCATTTCACGAGAAGCTAATAAAATATACATATTACAATGGATATACTTGAAAAAAATGAAGAAGACTACCTCATCCTATTTGTGGAGTCTTCATTCTATTCACAAACTAAAAGAAAGTGAGACCACAAGAGTTTCTATAATTTATGTAATAATGGGTGTTTTTAATAAAATATATTTTCTAAATTTTCCACATGCAAACTCACATATACATATGTTCAAAATATTACACACCTCATTTAACCCTTTTAAATACACAATTTCCACTCGTCCAATAAGGTTGAGTTTCCTACTTTGTTGTGCATTAGGAAACTCAACTATAATGCACACTACAATATTTAGATACACTATTTAATAGATATGTACACATGTATGAACATTTTTAAATGTATATATATACATATATATTTATATTAAAACATTAATACATTCAATTAAATCTCATAAATATTATTAAACATTAATTTGATAATTACTTTTAAATGTTCAATACACCAACAACCTATGATAACACACATGTAAAATTTCCTTCCATGCATTGTCACATTGTTTCATGTTTAAAACCCTTTCTTGCACCTGCCTTTTGTTACTAAAGATGTTATAATTTAATTAAACCTTTCAATAGTGATTAAGTTAATAAAGTTTTAATTAATAAAAATAATGGTAAGTTTTATAATTAATACTTAAGAGTTCTATGTATGAAACACACATACACATAATAGTGTTTATGAGATCGAAGGTGTGTGGAATAGAGTTCATTGTTTTGATAATTGAATTATTTACTTTGTCTTAAAAAGTTTAAAGAGACGGGTTTTTTTGTGAAAGGCTGACATGCAGGTATTCATACGCATACACAACCACTAGAGATGTTGCAAGAGAACATAAATATATTTAAGAATATATATAATAAATATAGATGCTAAAAATTCTCAATTACAACGGATGCAACATACTCCAATCACTCTAAATAAATTGCTCACACATAAGCAAGAGAGGTTTGCTTTATACACTTATCATCCGAAATTGCATGTCCCAACACTTGTAAAAATCTTCATAGTATTCCTCACGAATCTCCCACGAGTCTTTAATAGCTAGGTTATAAGTAAGTGTTCTTTTACCTTCCATTTGCACAAAGTTAAGAAACGACCGATCCTTTCTTTCCTTGTCTCCAAGGGAGAATACAGGCTGACTAGTTTGTCCCTTGTAAAAAAACCATTTAAAATCGTTAGGAGCACGACTTACAAATGTCATAGTGTAATCTTCATTCACAACCCACAAACTTAACACCTCCACAGATTCAAGTTCAAAACCCTCGACCAAAATATACACTCGTCCTTCCCAACATATAATAGTATTCCAATGTATAAAATTATTAATATTGGGTGGTGGAAATAACTGTATTTCCTCCAACTTTTCCAAGCGTATGTCTAACTTTAATAGAACCCAATCCTTACTTAAGCCATAAAGGAATCCACTGCAAGTGACCATGGCATTATAATTGTACATCCTATCGGTGACAACTTTGAAATCTCACGCCAGAGTTTGTTATCAAAGTCATAAACAAGTACACAAGTGTGCATCACTAGGGCAACAACTTGGTAATTGGCACCATCTATTTGTACTATTTTGTAAATGATGTTTCCTACATTTACAAGAGCAGGAGGAAGATATATCTCGTGGGACATCATTGGATTTGCAATAACAACACCACCTTGGTTTGACTTGAAAACAATTATACCCAACTCTTCATTAGGGCTAATAAACCATTTCTTTTTACCAAGATTATACCACTTACTCATGTCATAAAAGTATAGACATACCTGTTTTCTCCTGTTTATCATCAAAAATATATTTGTTTTTTTCTATACATGATTCGTACTTCTCTATGAAGGATTGACTATCCAAGATTGATTTCCATTTCTTGCATACACACCGGGCATGTATTATTGGAATGATTAGTAACTTTCCAAGAATGAACTCCAAGAATCGTCCACTAATTCATCCATTGAAGCTATAATTTATTACTAACTAAAGAGCTTATTGGGAAATATTTACTGCACACAAGATTTATCAACTCAAACCTCCCAACCAATAAACTCGTAGTGTCCCTGCCTAAGCAATAAGTAAACTTGTAGAATTATATGTTTAGCACACTATTGATCAACCTAAGGATTCTAAAACCTTTTGCCTCTTAAGGATATTATATAGGCCTAACCTATTTATAAAGTTTTATGTATACTTAATATGGGACACATGTCATTAATATATTCTCAAATATTCCACTTAGTAATTATGAATCCATTATGTATGTAATGCTTCACCGTTTACAAAAATATTTGTTTTCAAAGATCAAAGAATCTTATTTAAATTTTCAGTATGCACACGTTAATTTATTTATTACCACATCAAAGTTTTGAATCATCAATTTGTTTTTGTAATTGATATACATCATTAATAATATCAATCTAATATTTTTCAATCGACTAACATGAAAGATAGAGTATATATGCATCTCATGATGTTAATTTATAGTTGTTATAATAACTTTAAATGAAAATTCATATCACATCTATCTTTACACAATGTTTTAATAAAGTTTTTTTTATAAATCAAAGGAAATATCACTCAAACATAAACTTTATCACCCACACGAAAAACTTTATTTTTCACATAAAAATTGATGAAATGATTAATGCTTATTATGAGCTTTAAAATAATATGCTTATAGTCTTAAAAAAGTTCTTTAAATGTTCAATTAACTCACAAGTATCGTTATTAGCCATATGTTATTTCGAATTTACCACCAATATTCAAAAAAGTATGAGGATATTTTTCAACCATTGCATAATATAATAAAGATTCATATAGGTAAAATCATGTTTATTATTATAATTAAAAAAAGATATTTATTGTATTTATCTTGAAGATTGCCCACAATAGCTTGTAATATGTCCTTAAAGAACTTGATTAACTCTCTTAATTTGATTCTAAAAATCACTGATAAATTTAGTATCTTGATTTAATTACATAACAAAGCATACCCATACCCTTAACATATATACACGTGTTAACTCCATAGTTACCACTAGTGTGTCCTTCTACATTGCCTCAAAGCTAATCCAACAAACATATATATTCATTAACATTTGACACCATGTGTGTGTGTGTGAGAAATTACAAGGTTACTCTAATAAATTGCCCTTCCCTCAATGTTTTACATCGGTCCAAACGTTTTATTATTTAAAATATGACCATGATCAACAAACGAATCATTGTAGTAGACCACAACATTCTTTGTAGGCACCGGTCCAAATGTTTTTCTATTATAAAATATTTTCATACTTTTGATATACTCTTTCCTTTTTCCAAATTAATGTTTTGACAGAGTGGAGTGAATGTTCATTAATCGAGAATATCATTTTAAAATATAAGTATACTTTTAAGAATATCAATAAATTTCTTTTAGAAACCAAAATATAATTAAAGAAGTAATGAATTGATGTAATTTGAAGTATCTGTCAAACTTTTTGAACATTCACATCAACCCAATTTAAAAAAAAAAAAAAAAAAAAACAATTGTAAAAAGAAAGTTCGATAAAGTTTGACTAATGCAAAATTAGTTTTTCACATTATATATTTTAAAATTAACTAAAAAAAAATGGTCTTAGAAAATTTTGTACATGTTTTTATATTAAATGTATGTCATTTTTTATAAAAGATTGTTCCATATTTTATTTAAAAGTTAAAATCAATGTAAATTAATATTAACTATACTCTTTCTAGCTAAGTTTTAGGTCATTTATATAATAAATCAAATTGAATTTTTTTTATTTTTTTTGATATAAAACTCTACTTTATAATTAACTTGATAAAATTGAAACCAATTTTGAATTAATAACTTAATCGATTTCTTCTCGTTTTTATTCTTGAATTTTGATATATATAATTCATAGTTACTATAATGAAAGTTGTTATATAAGAAGAAAATTTAATATTTTAATTGTATGTGCTAGTTTTCTTTTTGGTATATATAACTTATTTAATGTCATATAATTGAATTATTTTAAAACTTATAAAAGATTTATATAGTAACCTTATTAAATATATGAAAGAACACATAATTTTCTAAAATAACAACCTTAAAATTGTTATAGTTTTGTTCACAAGTTTGTCTTTTATTATATATATATATATATATAAATCTAATCATCTTTTAATCATAATAATGATTATATTTAATGCATAAAACAGATTTGGTGTAATGTCATTAATATGAACAACTTATATTATGTTTATTAGTATTTTTTAAAATCTATTTTAGGATTTTGTAATAACGACTATTATTTAATTGAGTCATTTAAGAACTTTATGTTTCACTAAAGATTTTAAGATACAAGTTTTTTTATTCCTCAAGATAAATGTGTAAAAATGTAAGAAATTGTATTGTATTAAATTTATCATACAATTTCAAACACAATTCCTTAAAAACATGTTTTCAAGTAAAACCAAGATATTTTGGTATATATTTGAGTTTATCAAATTATTTTTGATATATATTTAAGTTTATCAAATTTATTTTGATATATATTTTAGTCTTTGACATTTTTAAAGTATATTGCATAAAATCTTATTAGCTTCTTTATATTTAAACGAAGTAGTGTAGCAAGCCAATGATGTTACACGAGAATAATGTTATTAAAATATTTCAGTATATGTGACATTTGATGTGCACTGAGCAGTTATTAAATGATGGCTAAAGACAAACGAGAGTAGGACATGGGGACAAGGTTTATTATAACTATAACATTAGATTGGAATTGAATATATTTTGGGGACAATTCGTGTGAATTTTATTAATTTTCAATTTTCACACAATAGGCAAGTTAACATCCATATAATCACATAAGTGAATTATTATCCGTACACTTCATTGTTTTAGGTTGTTACGAGTAGAAAATATTTATATTTTCTTTGACTATTAATAACACATTTTAATTATAAATTTAAATAAGTTTAAAATTTCCTAAACCAAGATATTTTAAAATTATGTTTTTATATTTAAAATAATCTAAATAAAGTATTTTAAAATAATATATTTTAAATCTATAAGTTAATAATTAAATATAATTAATAATGTCATCATATTAATATGGATATTGATGATGTTATTTATTTTTATTTGTTTTATTAAATGCAATGCTTTCCACATCACTTGCCATGTCAATTTACGTGACATGGCAAATGATGTGCAAGGGGTGATGTGGCATGTGGTATATTTCATCCTTTTAAATTATAATAAAATATAAACTTAATAAATAATTAAATACTAAAAGTCAAGAGAAATAATATATAGAAAAACTTGTGTATAAATAAAGAGTATGTAAAAACCATGTGTATTAGAAACCACGACTCAATAATTCTTAATCATTATTAGAAGGTTTTAATTAAATTATTAATTAGTTATGCAAAGAACATAAATTTACATCTTTAATAACAAAAGTCAAGTGTTGTAGCAATAAATGTTCATGAAGGGAAGTTTTACATTTCAATGTGCTTAAGTTGCCTTGCATTTAACATTTCATAATGTTTAATAATATTTATGAGATTTAATTAAATCTAATATTAATGTTTATTAATGTTATTAATGTTTAATATAAATCACACACACAGAGAGACACATATATACTTAAAAATGTTTATTAAATATTATGTTTAAAGTATTGTTTATGCTGATCAACATATGTTGTTTTATGTATAGCATATACTGTGTGTGTAGCTTTTTTTTTTTTTAATCTCTTTTGCTTATATTTAATATTCTTTTTTAAAGTTTGTCATCCTCTGTTTATTAATGAGATGCACAAAAGTGGGATATGGAATACTTTTTATATATAAAAAAAAAAAAATAGTTTGTTTTTTAAATATTAATGTTATTATATATATATAATAAACATTAATATTAATGTTCACAAAAGGAAATCTGAACTGTAGTTAATCCAACGGTTGAAGGACATCTATTTTACATTTCTATTTTTTAGTTTTAGTTTTAGGAGACCAAATATATTGTAATTTGTAATGTATGAATACACTTATGTCGTGTAAATATATATAATTATATGTATAAATATGAGAATGAACATGTTATAGTTTTATTTTAGTTACTAGGTTCATTTTGCATTAATATTATATATATTTGGTTATATTCATATTGAAGCATTGAATGAGATGATTTCATAATTAATAAAAGTATTTAAAATTAGAAATTATATTTAAATAATGTTATATTCTTTATTACAAGGACATGTCTTAATTTTAAATATTTAATTTTTATATTTCATGAAAAACTTGTTAACCTTCTCATTAAGGTGATGAATCTTCCCATTATTATTTTCTTATCTCTTTATATAAATCATTAACAAATAATTGTTAATAATCAGTTTGACTAATGCGATATAACTTATAGTTACACCTTGCTTGTGATTTGACTCAATCTTAACTTTTAATATTTTTTAATCATGTATAATTCTACTTATGTACTTAAAACCTGATTAATAGACAAATACTAAAAACCTAAAAGAAATATGTATTAAAGAAACTTATATATACCAAACCAAATCATTCATTAACCAAGAAGGTCTTTTTAATTTATATCCTCTATAAAATCAATTAAATAATTAAGTTAATTAACTGTGATTAAGGGAGGGGCCTAAGATATTATATACCTATATGTAATAAATTACACACATGTATATTCATAATAAAACTTTTATATAAATATTGGAGCATCTAATCCCATGTGAAGCAACTTTAATAAAATTAGATTTAATCTTTGGTATATTTTAAAAATATATTGCATAGAATGTTATTAGAATATTTTATTTTTTTGTTTGCCATTAGGTGAGGAGTGGATGGTTTAATAACAAATTTGAACATTTTAATTACAAATTTAAATAAGTTTAAAATTTCCTTAAACTAAAATATTTTAAAATTATGCTTTTATATTTAAATTAATTTAAATAAAGTATTCTAAATTATAAGTTAGTAATAAAATATAATTAATGATGTCATCATATTAATATGGATATTGATGATGGTATTTATTTTTAATTATTTTATTAAATATAGTCCCCTTCCATGTATGGCAAGTGATGTGGAAGGTGGTTATCTCTTCTTTTTAAATTATAATAAAATATTAAATTAATAAATTAATAAATACTAGAATCCAAGAGAAATAATATATATAAAAAATTGTGTATAAATAATGTAAAATCATGTGCATTAAAAACAATAGAAGATAATAAAATTTCATTACTATTATTAATTCTAAAGGTCCTTTTTATTACATTTTAAGTGAAAAAAACTAAATATAAACATAATACTAAAAATCCAAGATTTATTAATTTATTTATTTAGAATTTTTCCAATTAAATCGCTTAATATAATCTAATAATTGTGTGAAAAGGAACAGGGATTGTCCCAATCGATTATTTTTGGTACTCAAAATTCGTTCACATCATAAATATAGTTTTTTTTATTTTACATAATGAACAATTCATCAGTAAAAGAAATGCACGCATATACATTGTGTGTGTATGTTAGTGTGTATTAATAATTAAATGTTCATGTTCAAAGTATTACTTCTTTGTTGTTGTTGAGTAATGTTGGTGGCCATTAGTTTTTTAACATAAAGGGCATGTTATTTTACTTCCTCTAGTAAAACCAATTCTTCAAAACATCCTTCAATGTACATAAATATGTTAATGATTTATGTATATGTGTGTGTAAACATTTCTGAAAGGCTTATGTTAAACCAACTAAATTATCATAAAATTCATTTCTAATGATATATACAAATTACAATGGACATACCTAAAGAAGATGAAGAAGACTGCATCCTTCTATTTGTGGAGTCTTCATCGTATTGATAAACTAAAGGAAAGTGAAACTCCAAGAGATTTTGTAATTTATGTAATAATAGGTGTTTGTAAGAAAATATATATTTTTAATAAGTCATAAACATATATGTTCAAAATATTACACACCTCATTTAACCCTTTTAGGTACGAAGGCCTTACAATGCCTTTTTTTAAATTCCACTCGTCCATTAGTAGAAAGTAGGGTTGAGTTTTCTACTTTGTTGTGCATTAAGAAACTCAACCATAATGCACAGTATAATACTCTAGATACAATATTTAATAGGCATGATATATATGTATGAACATTTTTAAATGTATATATACACACACACACACACACACATATATATATTAAAACATTAATACTTTCAATTAAATCTCATAAATATTATTAAACATTAACTTGATAATTACTTTTAAATGTTAAATGCACCGACAACCTATGAAAATTTCCCTCCTGCTACCACATTGTTTCAACTTTAAAACCCTTTTCTTGCACCCCCAAAAGTTGCAAGTTTTGTTCTCTGTATAATCAACCTATAATTTAATTAAACCTTTGAATAGTAAAGTTTTAAACACTACATATGAGACAAAGCTGCTGAATCATGAATATATAACTAATAAAGATAATGGTAAGTTTTGTAATTAATACTTAAAGAGTTCACACATACACATAATAGTGTTTATGAGATCAAAGGTGTATGTAATAGAGTTGGTTCTTTCGATAACTTTGGCCATGGCAAGGAATTATTTACTTAATCATTTAGTCTTGAAGAATTTAAAGAAACGATTTTTTGTGAAAGGTTATCATATCCATACACAACTACCAGATATGTTGCAAGAGAATGAATATATATATAGATATAGATGCTAAAAACTCTCTTTTACAATGGATGCGACATACTCAAATCACTATAAATAAATTGCATCTCTAAACACATTTATCATTTGAAATTGCATGTCCCAACATTTATAAAACATTTCACAGTATTCTTCACGAATCCCCATGAGTCTTTAATAACTAGGTTATAAATCAGTGTCCTTTCACCTTCCATTTGCATAAAGTTAAGAAACGATCAGTCTTTCCTTCCTTTATTTTCAGGGGAGAATACAGGTTTGTTGGTTTGTCCTTTGTAACAAAACCATTTACAATCATTAGAAGCACGACTTACAAATGTCATAATGTAATCTCCATTCACAACCCACAAACTTAACACCTCCACGGATTCAAATTCAAAACCCTAGATCAAAATATACATACATATGATAGTCTTTCGGTACATTGACTTATTAATTTTGGGCAGTGGAAATAATTGTATTTTCTTTAATTTTTCCATACGTATGTCTAACTTTAACAAAACCCAATCCTTACTTAAGCCATAGAGAATGCTACAAGTAACCATGGCATGATAATTATACATCCCATAGGGTGACAACCTTGAAATCTCGTGCCAGAGTTTGTTATCAGAGTTATAAACAAGTGTGCATCACTAAAGCAACAACTCAGTAATTGGCACCATTTATTTGTACCATCTCGTAAATGGTTTTTCACATTCATAGGAGCAGGAGGAAGATGTATCTTGTGAGGAAGCATTGGATTTGTAATAACAACACCATCCTCGTTTGACTTAAAAA
Organism: Selaginella tamariscina; assembly: GCA_003024785.1. Classification (NCBI taxonomy): domain Eukaryota; kingdom Viridiplantae; phylum Streptophyta; class Lycopodiopsida; order Selaginellales; family Selaginellaceae; genus Selaginella; species Selaginella tamariscina. The sequence continues at coordinate 1,293,888 of PUQB01000001.1, forward strand.
TAATCATATTCAACTCTTCATTGGGGCTAATAAACCAAGTCTTCTTACCAAGATTGTACCACTTTTTTATGTCATATAAGTATATATAGAATTGTATTTTCTCGTTTATCATACAAATATACTTGTTTTATTCTGTACTTGATTTGTACCTCTTTATGAAGGATTGACTATTCAAGATTGATTTTCATTTCTTGCATACACACCTAGCGTGTATTATTGAAACGATTGGTAGCTTTTCAAAAATAAACTCCAAGAGATCATTCATTAGTTCATTCACTAAAGCTGTAATTTATTTTTAACAAAAGAACTTATTGAGAAATATTTATATCTACACACAAGATCTATCAACTCAAACCTACCAACCAATAAATTCGTAGTGTCCCTCCTTAATAAATATATGTTTAATATTCAAATTCAATACTTTCTATTGTGACTTAAGGACTCTAAAACCTTTTGCCCCTTAAGAATATATTATAGGCCTATACTATTTATGGACTCTTATGTGTGCACACTAAAACTTATATATAATTCTTGAATCATTGAAGACAAATATCTTTGTAAAGGGGAAGCATTACATACATAATGGATTCATAATTACTAAGTGGAATATTTAAGAATATATATTAATGGCCCATATTAAATATACATTATATTTATTACCACATCAAAGTTTGAAAGGGCCATCATGAATTAGTTTTTATAAATTGATATAATGTTTTTGCATCTTTAATAATATCAATCCAATATTCACATTGAATTAAAACATTTTTCAACTGGCTAACATGAAGGACAAAGTATATACACACCTCATTATGCAATTATAATTTATATGCAACATTATTAATTGTTTTAATAATTTCAAATGAAAATTCATACCACATTTACCTTTACACAATACTTTAATGAAAAAAATTTCAAAGTAAAAAAAATATCACTCAAACATAAACTTTATCACTCACATGAAAAAACTTTATTTCTCACATAAAAAATGAAAATTAACAATCACAAGCTTTAAGAATATTATGCTTATAGTCTTGAAATTTTTTTTTCAAATGTTCAATTAATTCACAAGTATCATTATTAGCCTTATGTTATTTTCAATTTACACCAATATTTAAAAAAAGTATAGGATATCTTCTATACAGGTAAAATCATATTTATTATTATAAGTAAAAAAAGATATTTATTGCATTTATCTTAGTGATTACCCATAATAACTCGTAATATATCCTTAAAAACTTAATTAACTCTTTTAGTTTGATTACTTGTTTACGAATGATAACCATTACTAAGTTTAACCTTAATTCCCATACCTCAAAAACATTAAGTTAAAAATCACCAATAAATTTATATTTTGATTTAACCACATAATAAAGCATACGCATATCCCTAATATATATACACTTGCTAAGTTGCATTTTTATCATCTTTATTGAGAGAGCATACTTAGTTAAATGATTAACTAGAAGCCATATTTATTTATGCTTTTACAGTAATAAAATTCATATAGATACTTTTCTAATGTTTTTTATGGAACTTCTAACAAATGCAATAAGCTAGATTGTGCAACTTGTTCAACCTTAATTGACTGACACATAGTACATGTTTTAATATAATTACATAAAATATCATTTTTGATATTTTTTCAATAAAACCTTTGTTTAATTAGATCATATGTTTTTTTTTCTCCAAAGTGTACAGGTAACAGGCTGTCATGCATTTCAAACATCATATAATGAAGTAAGTCTCTCTCCTTTAAGTACATAAAATCACCCCTTATAAAAAAGCATGCATGTAACATGTATATACTACATTATATTACATGTTTTATTATTGTTAAATAATAATACACCTCTCTCTCTCTCTACATACACACAAGCTTTATAATTTTCTAATTTTTAACTTTAATAGCCAAATGTACTTCACTAAAGCAATATTTAAGTATTTAACACGTGATAATGCATATGCCACTGCATTGTGTTTACCTTGTATATTATTTCTATATTATAAGAAAATTCATTCAGAAATAACTTCCATTATGACAAGCATTTAAATATGTCTTACAATATTACAATAGTTTATAACTTAGACGGCAGGTTATTATGTAGACAATGTTTTCCATAATCTTAATGTATAAACTATAATCAATAGTTCTTGTTTGTATATTGAATTACATTTTTCTATGTTACTAAGTTTTTTACTTTAGAAAACAATAACTAGTGTTAGTATTAACAAAAGACTTAAGCGTTTTCAAGTTATCATAGTGACTAATCCTCGCACAAAGGGTAGACAATGCTTAAGTAAATTTATTAAAGGCAAAGCCACCCTTGAAAATTCAATAACAAAGACGTCTATAATAATAATTAGTTAAGTCCATCAAACTAATTACATGTTTCTCTTTGTATGCACAAACCCTAATTTGGATATTCCTCGCATAATAATCTTACGTTAAGGTCTGTTAATCCTAGTGACCATACTTTGTTACAAATAACATAATATCCTGTAGTAGTTGTATATTTACTATGTATTGTTTTATTTGTACATGCGTATCCCTCTCTCTCTCTCTCTCGGAGTGTTTCCTGTTTAATCTTTTGTGTTATGTTCTAAACTTTTATATATATATTGTTGCTTGGATTCTCTATTCATGTAAAACTAAAATAGTACATCATTTAGTGGATATGTATTCTTAAATGAGTACTCTCTCTCTCTCTCTCTCTCACACACACACACACACACACTTGGTGCGTGCGTGTGTTATATGCATATCCACGTCAAAGGAAGAACTTAAGTACCTTCTTCTCTCACACTCACACACAAAAGGAGGAGATAGAAATTTTAGTTATATCAATCCAAAAAGGGCACTTTTCGCAACATGAAAACACCATAGGCAACACTTCAATCCATTAAATCTTCGGTGAAGTCTATTTGCCACTGCGTGTCACGGTACCACGGACCGAGGTTGAGCAGATCCTGTCACTAAATCATTTAACGTCTGCGTGTGTGTGCGTGCGTGTTGTGTTTAACACATACATATATGTATATATAATATATGCGATAGTATACCACTTTGCGCTCCATGGTCGTTCGCTTCTTTGGCATAAGCTGCTTGAGCTTCTTTTCATCCAGACTAGGAGAGAAGGCAGAATAATAGTCTTCCACTTCTGGTGTATGCTTCAACAAGGCTTCCAGCTTGTCAGCATCCCAATTGCCCAGGTTGCGGTTCTCCTTCATATCCAAGCGCAAAAGCTTCAAATTGGGAAGCTTACGCTCAACGTCCACACCGCACATAGCTACGTCATCCACGAGCTTGAGCTTGCACAGCGCCGGTGTGTTCGTCAGCTCGACTTCCGCCTCCCACACCTCAAGCTCACGCAACTTGGGTGTGTCCAACACGAGCTTCAGCGCGTTTTTGTCGGAGTCCACTACGTACTGGGACCGGAGCTTCTCCAGCGTGTTGCTGCGCACCTCCCACACCTTCCTCGTCTCCAGCTTGGCTGTTATATCCAGCATCCGCAACCGAGAAACGAGCTGATCCAGCGTGTTCATTTTCACTGCAGACCAACAAGCTTTGTACTCAAGAGTATGTAGCCTGTGGCATCCGGTCAGCACATCCCACAGTGAGGGACAGTCGAGAGGCGAACTGTCGTAGTCCTCATGCTCGTCAATGCAAGAGAAGCGTTGAAGAGTGTCGGAGTTGACTTCAATAGTCCGTTCCACGAGCTTCAGTCTACCGTCGTAATGCGGATCCGTTCTCTCGTACCGGAATGAAAGAAGTCTCTTTTCTTCCAACCACCTCGCTATGTCCTTGTCGCGCATACGGTCATCTTGGACTCGGACATGCACATCTGTGGAAGAAAACAGAAACCCAAAGTGAGGAAAAGAAGAAGACATTGATCCTTGTGTGTGTGTGTGTGTGAGTGAGAGAGAGAGAGAGGGGTTACTGTTAGCCATCCTTGCTACGCTGAAACCTAAGGACTCCTTGGGAGGGGAGCATTCAGAAGGGATATATTTGAGCATTTCTTTTAATCATGCTTGTTAATTAAATAAACACTGGAATATGCCATGTACGGCCAGCGTGAAAGTCAGAGGCGGCAAACACGTGGCCTATTCCGTTTTTGAAATTGTTTCCGAATATTCTGAAACTAGTAGAAGAGGAATATTCCATGTCAAAAGCCAGTGTATACGGCCAGCGTGACACGGTCGTGATGCAAGAGGCGGCAAACACGTGGCCTATTCGGTTACCAGTAGAGGCAGGGTATACCTCGTACCGTACGCATGGTGGTGACAAACACGTGGCCTATTCGGTTAGAGCACTGAGAAGGAGAACATTCTTTAAACAAACTAGTGTACGAACGATGATCACATTTGTTAAAGTAACGGTATATTCCAGTAATAACGTCACTACATGGTATATTCGGATCAAATTCATAGTGTAGATTAAATCGTGCAGTTTCACCTTGAAATAGTACAAATAACATAACATCTTTACGTAGTGAATATCTGCCATACTCAAATTCCGTAGTCACCAGAAGAACTTCCGTGTTTATTATGCTGTGTTATCTTAAGCTTACTTTCTCATCTCCTCCCAATCAAGTTCCACAGTTACCACTAGTTTGTCCTTCTACGTTGCCTCGAAACTAGTCCAATAAACATATATATTCATCGACATTTGATATCGTGTGTGTGTGTGAAATTATAAGGTTACATGTTCAAGACACTACCAGGATCGACAGCATCTCTTTCTATGGCGTGTATCCTGAAAGTATATTATTAGCATATTCCAATGTTAAAATATATATTGATAAAGTAGCATAGTATATAAATCAAAAATAAATTGTTTTTTTAATCAAGTAAATATATGCGACGATCCTCCAATGCCTGCTTTTGTCAGCCTCAACACCTAAATCAAATAATATATAAATATATAATTAAGTGAAAAATATTTATATAAATATAATTTATATATACAATATTAGTAATTGCGTGTGTGTGAGTGTGTATCTACATATAACGCATACCTTTGAGATATCTTCCAGCTTTAAATCCCCTTCAATGTCCTGCTTATTAGCTCCTGCAAGACGCTGCACAATATCTTGAGTCTATATACATACGTGTGTATACACACACACACACAACACACACAACCTCTTCTTTGAGTAGATTGTGAAGTTCTTTCCTGCAGTCATCAAGACGGCGAAGATCTGCACTGTCTACAACCCACACAAGACCATCTGTTTGCTCATAGTAATTCCTCCAGTACGACCTTAGTGTTTTCTGGCCACCAACATCCCATATATTGAGCCTATATCTGTTTATATACATATTTACATGAGTGTATATACGCTTTTCTACACACACGCACGCACACGAACCTGCCATATTTCATGGTCTTTATGTTAAAGCCAAGTGTAGGACTGATACTACTTATATCCTCCCCATTCATTCTCTTCACAATGGTTGTTTTCCCGGCATTATCCAAACCTCTGCAAATAGTTAAATACTTTGCAACAATTTAATATTAGCTTGATGAACAAAACCATATACTTGTTTATACCACACACACACACACACACATATAACACAGATGGACGGTATATATGTATGTCTTACACCATAAGTATCCTTATTTCCTTCTCTTTCCTTTTGACTTTGCGTATGATTGTGAGAAGCCCCATTGCTCTCTATAAACTAAACATATATATGTAATCTATAACACACACACATACATATATACATGACCGTATATATGCACATATGATATATGGAATCGGAGATTCCGGCACAGAACGTCGAGCCAATTTCCTGATCCATCGACGGCTGCGAGGCATGACAGGTGGCAATATGGAAATATATGCTGCAAACCTTGTGATTAACAATTAATGGGACTTTGTGTGCTCAAATCTGCTTACGTCAATAAACCTACAAATATTTATTTACACACCTATTTTATGTAAACACACATCATTATATAATATTATTTTGATCACATAGAAATAAGACATTTATTAATAACATGAAAACTCCAAAGGTTTGTATATTTGTATTCATTTTATATGTTATCGTTGAGATTACATTATATATTTGTACACAAGTCTCTTTTCAAGTGGAAATTTGAAGTTCATGACTCAATAATTCTTAATCATTATTAAAAAGTTTTAATTAAATTATTAATTAATTATGTAAAGAAATAAACTTACATCTTTAACAACAAAAGTCGAGTGTTATAGCAATGCATGGAGGGAAGTTTTACATTTCAATGTGCATAAGTTGCATTGCATTGAACAAAATAAATATAAAGTTAATGTTTAATAATATTTATGAGAAATCTAATTATTTATATTAATGTTTTAATATAAATCACACACACACACATTTATATACTTAAAGATGTTTATACATATATATCATGTTTATTAAATATTATGTCTAAAGTACTGTATATTAAGAAACTCATTATTACTATATATGTATAAACATTAATACAGAAGGAAAGGAAACAGCATCCGCTCTGCGGTTAATCCAACGGTTGAGGGACAATACAAATAATTGAACCATTGAATGAGATGATTTCATAATTAATAAAAGAATTTAAAATTAGAAATGATATTTAAATAATATTATATTCTTTATTACAAGGATGTGTCTTAATTTTAAATATTTAATTTTTATATTTCACGAAAACCTTGTTAACCATCTTGTTACTTTTCGGACAATTTCACATTATTATTTTCCTTATCTCTTTATATAAATCATTAACAAATAATTATTAATAATCAGTTTAGCTTATGTGATATAACTTATGATTTTGTAGTTACACCTTACTTGTAATTCATTAACTTTTAATATTCTTTAATCATGTATAATTCTACTTATCTATTTAAAACCTGATTAATAGACAAATACTAAAAACCCGGAAAAAAACATGTATTTAAAAAAACTTATATATACCAAACCAAATCATTCATTAACCAAGGTCTTTTTAATTATATCCTCAAGATAAATAATATGTATAAAAACTTGTGTATAAATAATGTAAAAACTATGTGCATTAAAAACCATAAAAGATAATAAATTTCATTATTATTATTAACTCTAGTCCTTTTTATTGTGAAAAAATATTAAATATAAACATAATATTAAAAACCAAGATTTATTGACTAATTTATTTGGAATTTCTCCAAATTTGCATCGGTTATATATATATTTAAATCACTTAATATAATTTAATAATTGTGTAAAAAAGAAGAATTGTCCCAATCCATTTTTTTTAATACTCAAAATTTGTCCATACAATAAATATAGTTTTTTTTTAAATTTTACTTAGTGAACAATCCATAAGAGAAAGAAAGGCATGCATAGACATTGTGTGTGTATATGTGTGTGTATTTATAGTTAAATGTTCATGTCTAAAATATTGCTTCTTCGTTGTTGTTGGGTAGTGTCAGTGGACATTGGTTTCTTAACACAAAGTGCATCGTTACTGTTTTTATTTTGCTCCTTTGGAAAGCCGGTATTTCAAACATATGCTTCACTGTATATAAATATGTTAATGGCTATATATATGTGTGTGTAAACATTTCTAAAACACTTATGTCTAAACCAACTAAATTATTATAAAATTCATTTCACGAGAAGTTAATAAATATACATATTACAATGGACATACTTGAAAAAGATGAAGAAGACTACCTCTTTTATTTATGGAGTCTTCGTCCTATTCACAAACTGAAAGAAAGTGAAACCACAAAAGTTTTATAATTTATGTAATAATGGGTGTTTGTAATAAAATATATTTTTCAATTTTCCACATGCAAACTCACATATACATATGTTCAAAATATTACACACCTCATTTAACCCTTTTAAGTATAGAGGTCTTACGATTTCCACTCGTCCAATAGGGTTGAGTTTCCTTTTGTTGTGCATTAGGAAACTAACTGTAATGCACACTACAATATTTTAGATACACTATTTAATAGACATGTACATATGTATGAACATTTTTAAATATATATATACATATATATTTATATTAAAACATTAATACATTCAATTAAATCTCATAAATATTATTAAATATTAATTTGATAATTACTTTAAATGTTTAATGCACCATGATAACACACATGTAAAACTTCCTTCCATGCATTGTCACATTGTTTCATCTTTAAAACCCTTTCTTGCACTTGCTTTTTGTTATTAATAAAAATAATGGTAAGTTTTGTAATTAATACTTAAGAGTTCTATGTATGAAGCACACATATACATAATAGTGTTTATGAGATCGAAGGTGTGTGAAATAGAGTTCATTATTTTGATAACTGAATTATTTACTTTTGTCTTAAAGAGTTTAAAGGAACGGGTTTTTATTTTGGCATACACAACCACTAAAGATGTTGCAAGAGAACATAAATATATTTAAGAATATATAATAGATATAGATGCTAAAAACTCTTAATTACAACAGATGCGACATACTCCAATCACTCTAAATAAATTGCTCACACATAAGCAAAAGAGGTTTGCTTTATACACTTATCATCCGAAATTGCATGTCCCAACACTTGTAAAAATTTTCATAATATTCCTCACGAATCTCCCACGAGTCTTTAACAGCTAGGTTATAAGTAAGTGTTCTTTCACCTTCTATTTGCACAAAGTTAAGAAACGACCAATCCTTTCTTTCCTTGTCTCCAAGGGAGAATACAGGCTGACTAGTTTGTCCCTTATAAAAAAACCATTTAAAATTGCTAGGAGCACAACTTACAAATGTCATAGTGTAATCTCCATTCACAACCCACAAACTTAACACCTCCACAACAGATTCAAATTCAAAACCCTCGACCAAAATATACACTCGTCCTTCCCAACATATAATAGTATTCCAATATATTAAATTATTAATATCGAGTGGTGGAAATAACTGTATTTCCTCAAGCTTTTCCAAGCATATGTTTAACTTTAACAGAACCCAATCATGACTTAGGCCATAAAGGAATCCATTGCAAGTGACCATGGCATTATAATTGTACATCCTACTGAGTGACAACTTTGAAATCTCACGCCAGAGTTTGTTATCAAAGTCATAAACAAGTACACAAGTGTGCATCTGTCAGAGTTTTAACCCAAAGGGCCAACACGTGGCAACACGTGGCTTCCAGGTGCCCTTTCGGCGTCATCACCCTGTGTGAGCAACGCTAAGTTCCCCAGAATAACCCCAATGACCCCTAGGGTTAGACTCTAATGCCCAAGTGGATAAGAGACTTAGGGTTTAGCCTAAGTCTCCCTAGAATGTCTGCCCCCAGAACCCTTGAGGGATAACCCTAGTTGACTTAGGATTTAGCCTAAGTCTCCCTAGAGTGTCTACCCCAAAACCCTTGAGGGATAACCCTAGTTGACTTAGGGTCTTGCCCTAGAAGACCTAGACAGGCTCATGCCCTAACCCCCATCAAGGAGACGTGTGTTCCACACATACCCCCGTGACAGAGCTAAGGCATTATCACTTACCCCTTGAGGAATCACCCTCATCCGGGAGTACAACCCCTTTAGGGCGACAAGGGGTACCCTGAACCACGACTAACCCCTAAGGGTTTGAGTGGCCAAGTTACACCCTAGACCTAGGGCTAGTACTTAGTGAGGACACGAGTGTGCACCGTAGGCGAACACGACTGTTCTGCTAAGCAAACTCCCTAAGGCTAGGTTTGGGATAACCCTAAGCACATGACCTTGCGAGTGCCTTATGAAAGGGCTTCTGCTAATGAGCTCAGGTTGTTCAACCCCTGGATTCCAAGGAGAACACTCCCCTAGCCAAGTGTGCCAAAGCACACCTAGTTACGAGACCTAACCTCCCTCGAGAGGATGCCCAAGGCTTAGCACCCTAGTGCAAGCACAGCATGCCTGTTTGCTAGAGTATCCAACCCCTTAGCGACAAGCCCATGACATAACCCCAAAGGGCGTGCCTCGGGCGTTGTACCATGTGACGTTTAGCCCAGTGTCACATCCCATGTGACATTGCCTTCCAAGATGTGGGCTATCATGCCATAGCCCTTAGATTCAAGAGTTGACCAAGTACCACAAATGTGGTTCCTAAATGCCAACTCTAGAACCCCTCAATGAACCCTCAGGAACCAGGTAACGTGAACCTGTCAAACAAGATCCCACGCCCACAGTTGGATAAGGACACGGATGTGCCTTGCTTAGCCGTGAGTGCTACACCTAGCTTGACGTGGAGGAGGAGGCTGGAGACAAGCCTCAACCTCTGCCTCTTGGAACGTGCATCCCGACAAGACCTCCCAGGCATGGATTCGCCAACGTTAAGGGTAAGCTACCCCGAAGGTGGGACGTACCCCTGGCATCTGGAAGTTAGGGCGGCACAACAGAGGGTTGTACCTTAACGACACAAGCTGAAGCTTGCACCGGCAGAAGAGCAACGAACTCATTCATGAACCCAGGAGCTCTCCTACTACATACTACCTTATTTATGTGACAGAGGCCCCCCCCGTTTTCCTGTTTACATAAGTGGGCTAGCACTGAAATCTCATTCCCAGAGGGAACATACTTGGTGAGTTATCCATCAACCCCTAAACCCTAACCTGTCAAACCTGGGGGTATTTCTAAGCATATCCAACATGCCGAACTCACCGGAACTAGCCATTAATCCAACCGGGACACGGAAAATGAGGGTAAGAGTTTTCTAGAAGGTAAGTGCTACCTTCGCTTAGAGTTTCTCGAGATATCTAAGGACAGCCGGCCGGACTACCCCTAAACACCTAAGTGCACTAAGCGGGGCTGTTTCTCACTACATCTAGGGCTTGTCAACATAGTATAGTAGGTAACAACAGTCAACGTCCAAAGTAAAGAGGAGTCATAGTAAAAACTATGACAGCATCACTAGGGCAACAATTTGGTAATTGACACCATCTATTTGTACCATTTTGTAAATGGTGTTTTTTACATTTACAAGAGCCGGAGGAAGATATATCTCGCGGGACATCACTGGATTTGCAATAACAACACCGCCTTGGTTTGACTTGAAAACAATCATACCCAACTCTTCATTGGGGCTAATAAACCATTTCTTTTTACCAAGATTATACCACTTCCTCATGTCATAAAAGTATAGACATAGCTGTTTTCTCTCGTTTATCATCAAAATATATTTGTTTTTTTCTATAGATGATTCGTACTTCTCTATGAAGGATTGACTATCCAAGATTGATTTCCATTTCTTGCATACACACCTGGCATGTATTATTGGAACGATTGGTAGCTTTCAAGAATGAACTCCAAGAGATCGTCCACTAATTCATCCATTGAAGCTGTAATTTATTACTAACTAAAGAGCTTATTGGGAAATATCTACTGCACACAAGATTGATCAACTTAAACCTCCCAACCAATAAATTTGTAGTGTCCCTAAGCAATAAGTAGAATTGTAGAATTATATGTTTAGCACACTATTGATTATTAACTTGCCCTAAGGATTCTAAAACCTTTTGCCTCTTATAAGCCTAACCTATTTATGAAGTTTTATGTATATTTAATATAGGACATATTTCATTAATATATTCTCAAATATTCCACTTAATAATTATGAATTCATTATGTATGTAATGCTTCACCCTTTACAAAAATATTTGTTTTTCAAAGATCGAAGAATCTTATTTAAGTTTTCAGTATGCACACGTTAATTTATTTATTACCACATCAAAGTTTTGAATCATCAATTTGTTTTTGTAATTGATATACATCATTAATAATATCAATCTAATACTTTTCAATCGACTAACATGAAAGATAGAGTATATATGCACCTCATGATGTAGTTGTAATTTATATGCAACATATTAGCTGTTGTAATAATTTTAAATGAAAATTCATACCACATCTACCTTTACACAATGCTTTAATAAAGTTTTTTTATAAGTAAAAGGAAATATCACTCAAACATAAACTTTATCACCCACATGAAAAAACTTTATTTCTCACATAAAAATGATGAAATGATTAATGCTTATTATGAGCTTTAAGAATAATATGCTTATAGTTTTAAAAAAAAATCTTTAAATGTTCAATTATATGTTATTTCTAATTTACATCAATATTCAAAAAAAGTATGAGGATATCTTTCAATCATCATAATATAATAAAGATTTATATAGGTAAAATCATGTTTATTATTATAAGTAAAGAAAGATATTTATTGCATTTATCTTAAAGATTGCTCACAATAGTTTGTAATATGTCCTTACGAACTTGATTAACTCTCTTAATTTGATTACTTATTTATGTATGATAAGCATTATTAAGTTTAACCTTAAATTTAATTCCAAGCTAAAAATCACCGATAAATTTAATATCTTGATTTAATTATATAACAAAGCATACCCATACCTTCATATATATACACGTGTTAAGTCCACATCTTTACTACTTAGTAAAATGATTTACTAATTACATAACAAAGCATACCCATACCCTTAACATATATACACGTGTTAAGTCCACATCTTTACTACTTAGTAAAATGATCTACTAATTACATAACAAAGCATACCCATACCATTAACATATATATACGTGTTAAGTGCACATATTTACTACTTAGTAAAATGATTTACTAGAAATCGTATTTATTCATTCTTTTGGAGTAATGAAATCCATATAGATACTTTTCCAATGTTTTTGTGGAACTTTTAATTAATGTAATAAGCTAAATTACGCAACTTATTCAACATTAACTAACTAACATATAGTACATGTTTTAATATAATTACATATATCATTTTTAATATTTTCCAATAAAACCTTTATTTAATCAAATCATATGTCTTTTTGTCTCCTTGTGCAACTAACAAGCTATCATGCATCTCAAACATAATATGAGGAAGTAATTCTTTATTCTTAAGTACATATAATCACCCTTATAAAAAATTATGCCATTAAGCATGCATGTTATATACACACAAATTAGCTTTTCAATTTAACTTGAGTAACCAAATGTACTTCGCTAAAGGACTATGCAACTTGAACACATATATTCTTTTCATATTATAACTTTCATCATCACAAGCATTTAAATCCTTATGTGTTTTATAATATTACAATAGTTTATGATCTATATACACCTTGAATGGTTAGTTATTATGTAAATAATGTTTTCAAGATCTTAATGTATAAACTATAACCAATACTTCTTTTTCATATTGAGAGAGGTGTGAATACTAAATACGATTCAATTAGGTCTGGCTGATACAGGGTATTTATACTAAGTGTCTGTGCTAGGATTAGCACTCTTGGTACCAAGTAAATCATGGTGCCCAGATTAGCCAGCCCCCAGATTAGCCAATGCCCATATTAGTGTGTATGAATCCTAATGCCACTTGGCACCTCCATGGCAGAGTATACGTGGCGTATATACATAGTATATACCATGGAACCTTACATCATTCCCCTCTCAAGACATGGCTTCTACCTATCAAGGTGGTCCTCCTCCTTGGACGAGTGTCCGTTGGTGGAACGGTAATAGCCGACACACATGAGCGACATGTTGTGACTCCCGAACCCCATCACGCCGCTTCAAGCGATACACCTGTGTTCCCAATTGTTCTTCAACACTCCAAGGCCCGACCCATCGTGGTTGAAGCCCTGCTGCGTGTGTTTGATCCCCTAACCTTGGAAACTTGACGAGAACCAAATCTCCCACTTGGTCGTTGATTGTAAGTCCGACGCTGATACTCTTGTGCACGAGCTAACTGTTCTCCACCTTGAGCATACAACAGAGGAAGGACTTGGTTCAAATGCTCCAACCACATACGCCCATCCATATACCGTGCTTCGTGAGGAGTAATGCCAACTGCTGGTGGCAATACAGGTTCACGACCATACAAAGCTTTGAATGGGGAAATCCTGTTGACTATGAACATTGGAGATATGGAAGCCATATCCCAATCCGTATGGTCAGGACGCACATACTTGGCAAGCATGACTTTGAAAGTCCTGTTCAACCGCTCCACCAAACCATCAGTCTCAGGATGATAAGCTGAGGCAAAAGATTGTCGGATCTGCAACCGTCGCATCAACAAAGCTACTGCTTCCGCTGCTGGGCCTGGTCCTTGATCCGATAAAATTCGTTCGGGGCAACCATGCCTCAACACCACTTGAGCTAGTAGGAACTTGATGATGGAAGTTGCTGTAGCATCTGGCAAAGCACACACTTCTACCCACGAGTCAAGTAATCAGAGCACACAATGATGTATCGATTACCGAACTGTGACACAGGGAATGGTCCCATGATGTCATACGCTACCAGCTCAAAGGGGCGAGAAACTCGAATTGGTTCCAGGGTTGCTGCAGGAGGAAGTGTGGACACGTTATGCCGTTGACACTCCGGACACGTATGAATGTACTCATGTAGGTCTTGTCGCAATCGGGGCCAATACAAGTGCTGTCGAATCCTCTCAAGGCATCGTTGGAATCCCATGTGTCCGGACATCGGGTTGTCATGAAAGAACTGCAACCAGGAGTTAATGTAAACTGGTGGTGCCACCACACGACACTCGGAACCGTCTCCAACAAAGACAAGCAAGTCATCCATCAGTCTGAAAGATCGTGCATATGTGCGAAAGTTAAGATCCTCGCAGGGTACCTCACTACTCAAGACTTCACGCAACCTCCTGATCCATGGCTCCATCTTTTGAGCCTCCACAATGTCTTCCCGCCTCGGAAGTACGCGATCAGGAAGGGCATCCGGCAACAATGCTACAGGGGCTGCTACTACCACAGGAGCTCGGGATAACGCATCCACATCCGCCATGCTAGACCCTGGGCGATGAACAACCCGAAAACGATACCCTTGCAAAATTAACGCCCAACGTGCAAGTCGTCCCGTCACATTCCTCCTCTTCATGATTGAGTTGACAGCAGCATGATCAGTTTCCAACAATGTGTTGGAGCCATGTAGATATGCATGGAACTTTTGAAAGGCCCATACGGCTGCCAGACATTCCTTGTCCGTGGTGGAATAATTTTTCTCTGCCTCAGTAAGGCTCCGACTTGCATAAGCGATTGGGTACCGCTGACCATTGGGAGTCTCCTGCAACAGATCGGCCCCCAACCCGACATCTGAAGCATCGGTCCGAAGAATAAAGGATTTGGCAAAGTCCGGATACCGCAACAAAGGTGGAGATCCTAGCAATGCCTTAACATCCTCGAACGCCTTCTGACACTTCTTGGACCACCGGAACTGAGCTCCTTGTTTTAACAATCCTCGCAATGGGGCTGTCAAATCTGAGAACCGCGGAACAAACCTCGCTAGGTATGTTGCCTTTCCCAAGAAACGCTGCAACTCCGCCACTGACTCAGGAGCAGGAAATTCTCGTACAGCTAGGGTCTTCTCGGGATCCGGTTTCACACCCTCTGCCGTGATGATGAATCCTAAGTATTTCAAGGAGGTACATCCGAACTTGCACTTCTGCTCTTTCAACTTCAGCCCGTATTGCACCAATCGCTGCAGGACCCGCTCTAACTGCTGAAGTGCTCCTCCCACGTAGCAGAGTGAATAAGAAGGTCATCGATGTACGCACGTGCAAATTCTTCAAAGCCCTCCAATAGCTCATCCATCATCCGCTGGAAGGTTGCTGGGGCCCCGACCAACCCAAATGGCATGACTGTAAACTCGTACAAGCCGGATGGTGTTCGAAATGCTGTCTTTGCTGCATCTTCAGGAGCCATAGGGATCTGCCAATAGCCGGAAGCCATGTCAAGAATAGTGAAGTACCGGCTATTCCCCAATGCATCGACCAAATCATCCACCCTTGGTAGTGGATATGAATCTGGAACAGAAACATCGTTCAATGGCCTGAAATCAATAGTGAAACGTGTAGTCCCATCCGGCTTCGGAACTAGGTGTGGTTCTGCTGCCCATGGACTTCGAGACTTACGTATCACCTTCAACTCTAGCATCTCCCTCACACAACGATTCAAGATATCCTTCTCCTTTGGAGATCGTCGCCTGAGCCCCATTCTGATCGGGCGAGTTGTACCAGTCGGGATGTGATGCCGAGTAGTCAACAGGGGATTTGCATCTCCTACAATGGGTTTGAATAGGCTCGGATACCTCGCCAACAGCTCCTTGATGTCCTTAGCTCGTTGCTCTGGAGAAGGCTCTGCCTTAGGCGCCATCATGCCCTGCAATGTTGCCGCCATGCCATTCGGTGCATGTTCTGTAGCCTGCAATGGGGGGCATCCTGGGATAGACAACGTGCACATTTCAAAATCACATCTTGCCTTGACCGCACGAAGCCAATTGACACCGAGGATGATGTCATGGACTTGGCTCGGCATCACCCGCAACGGAAGTAGATGATGGTATCCTCCTAACACCACAGGCACATGTGCAATTCGATGTGATCTAGCAAAAGACTGCTTATCAGCAAACACTACCTTCAAAGTTCGCTCAGCTGGTATTGTGTGCAAGTGCAAGGACTCCGCTACTGATCGATTGATAGAAGATATACTGGATCCGGAGTCCACCAGGACTGAAACAGGAGTTCCTTCTACCATGCCGGAGAACACAAACATAAAACGCTCAGTGTCCAGTAACTCACTCGAGACCCCTATGCCCGCACAAGCATGGAAGAACAAAGGTGCTTCGGGGAAGTGTCGACCATGCGCTGGAATCAAGTTCTTCAGAGGTGGTGCAATGTGCCTAGTGCATGGGTCCTCTGACACCCCATGCACTATGCCTCGTTTTCCGGCTGCGGAAGAGTCTCCACTTCTTCTGCAATCTCGATGGCAGCTACTTGATGTCGATTTGCACATGCTCGTGCAACATGTCCCCAACCTCGGCACTCATAGCACTGAATGTTCCGCCCACGACCACCACGACCATGACCACGACCACGACCACGCCGATCAGCAGCTTGGCCTGGGCCCCTCCTGCGGCCTAAGGACTGGTCCTCCATCTGAACAGCACCCACCTCCATCGGAACAGGATCGGATGTCCCAGGAATAGGTGCTGATACAGGATATACACGTTGTGCTGCCCCCAATGAGTTCTCAAATCGTTGTGCAATCCGCAAGGCCTCCTCCACAGTCGAAGGACCAAAGCCCTCCACCAAGCCAGCCAAATCAGGGCGAAGAGCTGGCCATAACAAGCCCAAACGTACCCGTTCTGTCATGCTTGGATCTGCACGATTGACCAAGTTTTGAAACTTAATCCCGAATCGTTGGACAGTCTCTCCCGACACTTGCTTCAAGTCATGGAGCTCACGAAAAGCTGCAGCAGAATCCTCGGGCTTACCAAAAGCTTGCTTGAAACGCTGGGATAAGATGTTCCAATCTTGTCGATCAAGAACGGGGACACCATTGTACCATTGCAAGGCAAGTCCTTGCAAACACGTTGGGAACTCTCGCAACCGCTGGGAGTCAGACCATCCATGGTAATCAGCAATCCCTTGAAAATGTTCCCACCAATGGTACACGTCTGCTCCAATCTCCCCCTTGAAGAATTCTGGACGAACCCGTGGATTGGAACCCAAAAGGTGTGGATTAGAACTCTGCGGCATACTAGCATTCTGCTGCATTCCTTGGTGAATTTCTCGCAGCAGAGCAGTCTGATTTGCCACGCTCAATTGTAGTGCATCGAACAACTGCAACCACCTTTCTTCGGTTGCCATCACGACCAAGAACACAAGGGAAGAGGGAGACAAAAAGGAACACAAAAAAAACTAAGCCGAAAAAGGACCGCAACATCTCCACCAATGAGAGAGGTGTGAATACTAAATACGATTCAATTAGGTCTGGCTGATACAGGGTATTTATACTAAGTGTCTGTGCTAGGATTAGCACTCTTGGTACCAAGTAAATCATGGTGCCCAGATTAGCCAGCCCCCAGATTAGCCAATGCCCATATTAGTGTGTATGAATCCTAATGCCACTTGGCACCTCCATGGCAGAGTATACGTGGCGTATATACATAGTATATACCATGGAACCTTACAATATGTATGTTGAATTATACTTTTCTACATTACTAACTTTTCTACTTTTAAAAACAATAACAAATGTTAGTGTTAAAATAAAGACTTGGTGATAATATAAAGAGTACATCATATTTAAATAGGTTTATTAATGACAAAGTCACTCTTGAAAATTCAATAACAAAATGTTTATACTAATTAGTTAAGCCCATAAAACTAAGTAATTCATTTATATAATAATTCTTACACATCTTTGTTTTTGTTGGTTACTAGTAGAAGAGAAATATCCATGTCAAAAGCCAGTGTATACCTCATACTATGTGGCTAGCATGACACGGTTGTAAGGTTTAGCCTATACTATTACTAGCAGAAGAGGAATATTCCATGTGAAACCAGACTGTACGGCCAGAGTGACATGGTGGCAACAAACACGTGACCTATTCAGTTACTAGAACATTCTTTGAAACAAACTAGTGTCTGTCAGCATGACAAAGTACGTGGCAAATTCTATAAATGATGATTACATTTGCTAAAGTAAGGATCAAATGCTAAAAAAAATGCTTCATATGTACATTGTAGATTAAACCACTATTAAATAATAATAACATATTTAAGTAGCCCAAAATGAGATTCCGTTTTATAGCTAATACTGTAGTCACAAGAAGAACTTTTATGTTTATTATGTTGTGTTCATCTTAAGCTTACTTTCTCATCTCCTCCAAATCAAGCTCTATAGTTACCACTAGTGTGTCCTTCTACATTGCCTCAAAGCTAGTCCAACAAACATATATATTCATTAACATTTGATACCATGTGTGTGTGTGTGAGAAATTACAAGGTTACTCTAATAAATTGTCCTTCCCTCAATGTTCTACATCGGTCCAAACGTTTTACTATTTAAAACATGACCATGATTAACAGATGAATCATTGTAGTAGACCACAACATTCTTTGTAGGCACCGTTCCAAATGTTTTTCTGTTATAAAATATTTTCATACTTTTAATATACTCTTTCCTTTTTCCAAGTTAATGTTTTGACATTAACATAATAAGTGAGTGGAGTGACTGTTCATTAATCGAGAATATCATTTTAAAATATAAGTATACTTTTAAGAATATCAATAAATTTCTTCTAAAAAGCAAAATATAATTAAAGAAGTGATGAATTGATGTAATTTGAAGTATCTGTCAAACTTTTTTGAACATTCACATCAACCTAATTTAAAAAAAAAAAAAAACAATTGTAAAAAGAAAGTTCGATAAAGTTTGGCTAATGCAAAATCAGTTTTTCACATTATATATTTTTAAATTAATTAAAAAAAAATGGTCTTAGAAAATTTTGTATATGTTTTTGTATTAAATGTATGTCATTTTTTATAAAAGATTGTTCCATATTTTATTTAAAAGTTAAAATCAATGTAAATTAATATTAACTATAATCTTTCTAGCTAAGTTTTAGGTCATTTATATAATAAATCAAATTGAAATTTTTTTTTTTGATATAAAACTCTACTTTATAATTAACTTAATAAAATTGAAACCAATTTTGAATTAATAACTTAGTCGATTTCTTCTCGTTTTTATTCTTGAATTTTGATATATATAATTCATAGTTACTATAATGAAAGTTGTTATATAAGAAAAAAATTTAATATTTTAATTGTATGTGCTAGTTTTCTTTTTGGTATATATAACTTATTTAATGTCATATAATTGAATTACTTTAAAACTTATAAAAGATTTATATAGTAACATTATTAAATATATGAAAGAACACATAATTTTCTAAATTAACATCCTTAAAATTGTTATAGTTTTGTTCACAAGTTTGTCTTTTATTATATATATATATATATAAATCTAATCATCTTTTAATCATAATAATGATTATATTTAATGCATAAAATAAATTTGATGTAATGTCATTAATATGAACAACTTATATTATGTTTATTAGTATTTTTTAAAATCTATTTTAGGATTTTGTAATAACGACTATTATTTAATTGAGTCATTTAAGAATTTTAAAGATGTTTCACTAAACATTTTAAGATACAAGTTTTTTTATTCCTCAAGATAAATGTGTAAAAATGTAAGAAATTGTATTGTATTAAATTTATCATACCATTTCAAACTCAATTCCTTAAAAACATGTTTTCAAGTAAAACCAAGATATTTTGGTATATATTTGAGTTTATCAAATTATTTTTGATATATATTCAAGTTTATCAAATTTATTTTGATATATATTTTAGTCTTTGACATATTCTTAAATAATATTGCATAAAATCTTATTAGCTTTTTTGCATTTAAATGAAGTAGTGTAGCAAGTCAATGATGTCACACGAGAACATACTACATAAACATAAATTTATGTATTATTTAACAAATGTTTTGATTCGCATTTACCCCGCCCTTGGCAGCACCTCAAACAATCTCAAAGCCATCCTCTATTTCCTACACTAAAAAACTAGAAATAAGAAGAAAAAGCTTACCAGTGGATTTGGCAGGGATGGATTTGTTGGGCGCCAATGGATAATATTTCCACAGCCGAATTTGCTACACCTACACCGCGCTGTCAAGTCCCAGCCATGAACTCTAAAGAATCTTCAGCAGAATATAATTTTGTGTACTTCGTAAATTTTATGCATTCACGGGAGAGGTTGTTTAAGATTACAACAGGGAATACAAATTTGCATTAAGTAGTACATAAATTTAAGTTTAAGTGCGGATTAGAATGGTTTTAACATTTAGTACATAAATTTTTGAGGTACATAAATTTAGGTACTGGTTTTAGGTTTATGTACTGAAGGATAAAAACAAGGGGAAAAATTGGATGCTAGATGAATCGTTGGTGCTAGCGCAGTTGAAAGGACAATATCATCGACCAACAAGAGCCTATAGGTTGCGATCGAGGATTGGCATCTAATGCATAGTGGGAGGTGATTTTTAAGAAGCTTCAGGAGCAGGGGATTGATTGTGATGCTAATGCATGCCAAAGGAGATGGCTCAACATTTTGAGTTACTAAAAGAAGGTTCAAGAGAAATTGGGGCATAGAGCTACTTTTCTATGATGGACACTCAGAAAAGAAAGCTCACTATTGTGAAATTTGATGATGAGTTATACAACGTTTTGCATGGTTTCCTCGGGGTCTGAGCTTCAACTCAACCTCCAAACATTACCGATAGCGAGGCAGACATTGAGGTTATAGTGACTATTGCAGTTGTAACTATTGCTGCAAAGAGCGACAATTTTGAAATTTAAGTATAAAACCATGTGCGGATGAACAGGTTCTTAAAATTTATGTTTATGTACTATGTATGGACTAGACTTTATTTAGACATAAAATTTGTGCATCAAAATTTATGTATATGTACCATGTGCAGATCAAAAATACTTAAATGATTTCATAAACTTAAATTTTAAGTACTATGTGTGGATCAAAGTAGTACATAAATTCTAAGACTAAGTTTTAACAAATTTAAGTCTATGTACTATGTGCGGATCGGCCCAAATGCTACTAAAATATTCCAATATATTGACATTTGATGTGCACTAAGCAGTTATTAAACATGGCTAAAGACAAACGAGAATAAGACATAGGGACAAGGTTTATTATGACTATAACATTACATTGGAATTGAGTATATTTTGGGGACAATTCGTGTGAATTTTATTAATTTCAATTTTCACACAATAGGCAAGTTAACATCTGAATAATCACATAAGTGAATTATTATCCGTACAACTTCATTGTTTTAAGTTGTTACGAGTAGAAAATATTTATATTTTCTTTGACTATTAATAACACATTTTAATTACAAATTTAAATAAGTTTAAAATTTCCTAAACCAAGATATTTTAAAATTATGTTTTTATATTTAAAAAAATTTAAATAAAGTATTTTAAAATAGAATATTTTAAATTTATAAGTTAATAATTAAATATAATTAATAATCATCATATTAATATATTGATGATTTTTATTTGTTTTATTAAATGCAATGCTTTACATCACTTGCCATGTCAATTTACGTGACATGGCAAATGATGTGCAAGGGGTGATGTGGCATGTGTATATTTCATCCTTTTAATTATAATAAAATATAAACTTATTAAATAATTAAATACTAAAAGTCAAGAGAAATAATATATAGAAAAACTTGTGTATAAATAAAGAGCATGTAAAAACCATGTGTATTAGAAACCATGACTCAATAATTCTCATTATTAGAAGGTTTTAATTAAATTATTAATTAGTTATGCAAAGAACATAAATTTACATCTTTAATAACAAAAGTCGAGTGTTAAGCAATGAATGTTCATGGAGGGAAGTTTTACATTTCAATGCGCTTAAGTTGCCTTGCATTTAACATTTCAAAATAAATATAATGTTTAATAATATTTATGAGATTTAATTAAATCTAATTAAGTTATATTAATGTTTAATATAAATCACACACACACAGAGACACATATATACTTAAAAATGTTTATTAAATATTATGTCTAAAGTATTGTTTATGCTGATCAACATATGTTGTTTTATGTATAGCATATACTGTGTGTGTAGCTTTTTTTTTCTTAATCTCTTTTGCTTATATTTAATATTCTTTTTTAAAGTTTGTCATCCTCTGTTTTATTAATGAGATGCAGCCTGTTTACAAAAGTGGGATATGGAATACTTTTTTTATAAAAAAAAATAAAATAGTTTATTTTTTAAATATTATTGTTATATATATATATATATAACAAACATTAATATTAATGTTCACAAAAGGAAATCTGAACTGCAGTTAATCCAACGGTTGAAGGACATCTATTTTTACATTTCTATTTTAGTTTTAGTTTTAGGAGGAATATATTGTAATTTGTAATGTATGAATACACCTATGTCGTGTATAATATATATAATTATATGTATAAATATTATATTCATATTGATGAGATGATTTCATAATTAATAAAAGTATTTAAAATTAGAAATTATATTTAAATAATGTTATATTCTTTATTACAAGGACATGTCTTAATTTTAAATATTTAATTTTTATATTTCATGAAAAACTTGTTAACCTTCTCATTAAGGTGATGAATCTTCCCATTATCATTTTCCTTATCTCTTTTATAAATCATTAACAAATAATTGTTAATAATCAGTTTGACTAATGTGATATAACTTATAGTTACACCTTGCTTGTGATTTGACTCCATTTTAACGTTTAATATTCTTTAATCATGTATAATTCTACTTATCTACTTAAAACCTGATTAATAGACAAATACTAAAAACCTAAAGAAATATGTATTAAAGAAACTTATATATACCAAACCAAATCATTCATTAACCAAGAAGGTCTTTTTAATTTATATCCTCTATAAAATCAATTAAATAATTAACTTAATTAACTGTGATTAAGGGGGGCCTAAGATATTATATACCTATATGTAATAAATTACACATATGTATATTCATATAAAACTTTTATATAAATATTGGAGCATCTAATCCCATGTGAAGCAACTTTAATAAAATTATATTTAATCTTTGGTATATCTTTAAAATATATTGCATAGAATGTTATTAGAATTATTATTTTTTTGTTTGTCATTAAGTGAGGAGTGGATGTTTTAATAACAAATTTGAACATTTTAATTACAAATTTAAATAAGTTTAAAATTTCCTTAAACTAGAATATTTTAAAATTATGCTTTTATATTTAAATTAATTTAAATAAAGTATTCTAAATTATAAGTTAGTAATAAATTAGTCCCCTTCCAAATCATTGTGACATGGCAAGTGATGTGGAAGGTGGTATATCTCTTCCTTTTAAATTATAGTAAAATATAAAATTAATAAATACTAAAATCCAAGAGAATAATATATATAAAAAATTGTTTATAAATAATGTAAAACCATGTGCATTAAAAACCATAAAAGATAATAAAGTTTCATTACTATTATTAACTCTAAAGGTTTTTTCTTATTACATTTTTAAGTGAAAAAAAACTAAATATAAACATAATACTAAAAAGCCAAGATTTATTAATTTATTTATTTAGAATTTTCCTGATTAAATCGTTTAATATAATCTAATAATTGTATGAAAAGGAACAGGGATTGTCCCAATCGATTATTTTTGGTACTCAAAATTCATTTCATGAATATAGTTTTTTTTATTTTACGTAACAAACAATCCATCAATAAAAGAAACGCACGCATATACATTGTGTGTGTATGTTAGTGTGTATTAATAATTAAATGTTCATGTTCAAAGTATTACTTCTTTGTTGTTGTCAGTGTTAATGGCCATTAGTTTTTTAACATGAAGGGCATGCTTTAAGATACTTTTCCTATTTTATTTCCTCTAGTAAAGCCAATTCTTCAAAACATCCTTGAATGTACATAAATATGTTAATGGTTTATACATATGTGTGTGTGTGTAAACATTTTTGAAAGGCTTATGTTTAGACCAATTAAATTATTATAAAATTCATTTCATGAGAAGCTAATGAAATATACAAATTATAATGGACATACCTGAAGAAGATGAAAAAGACTGTCTCCTCCTTTCTTCATTGTATTGATAAACTAAAGGAAAGTGAAACTCTAAGAGGTTCTGTAATTTATGTAGGTGTTTATAAGAAAAAAATATTTTCTTAATAATTCATAAACATATTTTCAAAATATTACACACTTCATTTAACCCTTTTAGGTACGGAGGCCTTACAATGTCTTTTTTTTTTTTAAATTTCACTCGTCCATCGGTAGAAAATAGGGTTTGTCACGACCCAATACATGATATAGGATTTCAGATACATGATATGGGTTGCAGGATATTCCTATAGGGATTTCAGTTACAGGATATTCCTACAAGATATGCCACAGGATATGCCTAGAGGATAAGGGACATGTGGACTCATCTTAGCCTCTGCATACATGCAGCCACTTTTAGATGCATGCAACCACTTTTAGCACTCATGCCTAGATTAGCTCTTGGAGTTGTGAGCATAAAAGCTCCGACCTAATTGTTGTACAATCATTTACTATCAACACCAGTCTTACTACAATCAATCTTGTCTTGTCTTGTTCTTGTCTTACTCCTTGCTTCTTGTTCTCTCCTTGTCTTGCACTTGGATCACGTCCTGTTCCTGTCTTGTTCCTGGATCCTGTCCTACGTCTTCTTGTCTTGCTCCCGGATCCTATCATGTTGCTGTCTTGCTCCTGGATCGTGTTCTGCGCCTGGTCTTGCTTCTGAGTTCTTAATTCCTATCCTGCTTCTAAGTCAAGCCTTCTTGTTCTTAGAATCCTGCTCTCTTTATGATTCCTGGATCATGGCTTGACAATTTGATAGTAACTCCTTTAATAGCTCTCCGTTTTCCAGTTACTTTTTTTTTTTTAATTCTTTTCCTTCGTTTTCCTCCTTTTTCTTTTATAGATCATGGCTGATTTTGAGCACTTTCAACGCGAGCACCAAATGTTGCTTCATAAGCTAGCCACTTTGCGCCAAGTGGTCACCGATCTGCAAGGTTCCACCAATGTAGCACATGCAGCTGCTGATGCATCCTCTAAGGCTGCTGCGCATGCTCTCTCTCAGGCATCGGTGATTCCCTCTTCATCGAACTTTTCTTCGGAGCCGAAGATTAGCATGCTAGAAAAGTTCAATGGCAATCATGCCAATTTCCAAGGTTTCCTGAATCAGATCCGGCTCTTGATCCGCATGCAACCACACCGCTACTCGACTGATGCACAAAAGGTTGGCCTTTTGGCATCCTTACTAAGTGGATCTCCACAGGCTTGGGTTGCCCTCTTGCTGGAGCGTGACAACCCATTGATGGAAGGTTTGTGGCTGCCTTTGAAGCCTGCTTTGGAGATCCTGATAAGTACCGTTCCGCATGCACGAAGTTACGGAAGCTCACTCAAGGATCCCGACTAGCTTCAGTCTATGCATCCGAATTTCAGCAACTTTGCACGAACATTCCATGGGATGAGACTGCATTGATCGAACACTTCTATTTTGGGTTGAGGGATGACGTGAAGAACCTTCTCCTTACGTTACCAGATGCTCAAACATTAGCGGAGATCATGCAACAAGCTGTTCGTTGCAACAACCGTTTGTTTGAGCGTCGTCAGGAAAGATTCTGCCAGCAGTTCCTGCAAACCAATCCTGCAGTTGTGGTACATGTTCCTGCACCACCTTCTGAAGTAGTTCCTATGGAGGTTGAGAGATCCAAACGTGGCTCTCTTTCCATTGCTGAGAAGCAACATCGCCGCAATGAGAACCTATGCTTGTATTGTGGTGAAGCAGGACATAAGGTGGCAAAATGTCTTATTAAAGCCAGGAAATTCAAGACGCGTGAAGTTGAAGCTGAAGTTCAGTCGGAAAACTTCAATGTCCACTTCGTTTAGGAGCCGCGAAGTTGGACGTAGGTGTAGGCTCCATTGGTGCTGCTCATACCATTTAATCACTTAAGTTTCCTGTACACATTCATCTTAATAATCGAGAGCTCCAGGGGTTTGCCTTGTTAGACACTGGTGCAAATGCATGCTTTATGGATGACACTTTTGCAACTCAACATGGCATTTCGGTAGTGAAGTTGAAGCGTGCAGTTCCTATAGAGGTGGCCGATGGGCGTCTGATTGCTTCTGGTGCAGTTACCCATGCTACCAAACCTCTCTCTTGCAGTCATGGCACATTCAACTGTTCAATTTCCTTTAACTTGATCAAGACTCGGTCGACTCCCATCATTTTGGGCATGCCATGGTTTCGTTATTGTAAATCCGCAGATCGACTGGAGGTCTAAGACGCTCACGTTTTCCTCTCCGACAGCCAAGATTAATCCTGTACCTTCCTGCGTGCAGGATACATCCTTAGTATCTGAGGCAGTACAAGCTACAGGATTGACCGTGCCTGTTCCTGTATCAGTGTTGAAGACTCCTCCTTGACAGGATTCACCTCATGTTAGTTCCTCAGCACATCCATAGGCTCTCTCCACTCCTGTAAGTTCGCAATTTCCTGTACATGGTTCTTCCAATCCTGTATCCGTGTCGAAGGTTCCTCAACAGGATCCACCTCCTGCTGGTTCGTCAGCACACTCGTTTTCCCACTCCTGTGCAACCACGGACTCCTGTACAGGATTCTTCCAATCCTGTACACTCGTCAACATCCACACAGGTTTTTCCCAACCCGCCTTCTTTACTACTCTGCTTCTGTTCCACCCCCAAGATCCTTCCTCTTTTTCAGTCACAACTCCCTCCTTCTCCTCTCCGAGTTCTTACCACTACCATGCATGAACTTGCCACTGATCCTGCTCCTTTCCACCTTTTTGCCTTTCAAGTAACTCCTACGTCCTCTTCTACCTTTCCTGTGTCTGACTCTCCTGTTTTTCAATCTCCTTTTCCTTTTCCTTCTCTTCTCCTCCTTCTTCCCTACCATTCAAGTATCACTCCTTTCAGGATGTTTTTGATAACACAAGGTTGCAGTTCTTCCTGTTCACAGGTCCTACGACTGTCCTATTAATCTTGCAGAAGGAAAGACTCCACCGTTTGGACCGATTTATGCACTGTCACCCACAGAGTTGAAGGTTCTTCGTCAATACATCGAGGACAACTTGGCATCCGGCTTCATTCGTCACTCAAAGTTCCCTGCAAGAGCACCTATCTTCTTTGTTAAGAAAAGAATGGGAGTTTACGTTTGGTTGTGGACTACATGGGTTTGAATCAAGTCACCATTCGGAATCGGTACCCATTGTCATTGATCCTGGAACTTCTCGATCGGCTGCGAGGAGCAAAGGTGTTCACGAAGATCGACTTACGAGGGGCCTACAACCTTGTACGGATTCATTCAGGCGATGAGTGGAAGACTGCCTTTCATACAAGGTATGGACACTTTGAGTACATGGTGATACCCTTCGGCCTTACCAATGCCCAGCCGTGTTCCAACACATGGTGAACGACATCTTTCGTGACTTCTTGGATTAGTTTGTGGTGATCTACCTCGACGACATTTTGATTTTCTCTAAGGACGAAGCGGCACATGACAAGCATGTACGATTAGTTCTACAGCGGCTTTGCGAGCATAGCCTGTACGCGAAGTTGGAAAAGTGTTTTTTCGACAGGATTCTGTGGAGTTCTTGGGCTACATCGTCTCTCCCATGCACAAAGTGAAGACCATTATGGAGTGGGAGAGGCCCAAGTCTGTAGAGATGTACAATGTTTCCTTGGCTTTGCAAACTTCTACAGGCGGTTCATATAGGACTTCTCCAAGTGTGTACTTCCACTCACGGAACTCACCAAGTGCACAAGGGTTTTCTCTTGGTCCGACAAGGCGGAACATGCATTCACAACACTCAAGGACGCCTTCACGACAGCTCTGATTTTAGTACATCCTGACCTTTCTCGTCCTTTCTTCGTTGAAGCAAATGCCTCAGATTTGCAGTAGGATCCGTCCTATCACAAGTTGGAGAAGACAAGTTACTTCATCCTGTAGCTTTTCCTCTCGTAAGTTCCTTTCGGCGGAGATCAATTACAAGATTCATAACAAAGAACTCAAGGCCATTGTGGATTCGTTTGAGGAGTGGCGGCATTTTCTGGAAGGTGTTGCGCATCCTATACAAGTTATTACGGATCACAAGAACCTGAAGTATTTTCAAACGGTTTGAGTTCTCAGTCGGCGATAGGCTAGGTGGGCGAAGTTCCTATCACGTTTTGATTTCATCATCATTTACAGGCCCAGTTTTCGGAATGGTAAGGCGGACGCATTGTTTAAGCGCTCTTACCTTGCACCGATCCCGGGCGATCTTGCATATGACTGTCAAAGACAAGTGTTGTTGAGTCCTGATCAATTCCGGCTTGCGGCACTACAGGTTCATCAGGCTCCAGCAAATTCAACACTCCTACAGGATCCGTTCGCAATTGGCTATAGACGACTTGGCAAAGAATGTGTTCTCACACATTCATCCTGACATTGCAAGTTCCTCTTCCTCTAGTTTCCGTTCAGATTACAAGTTTTCGCCATACAGGATGGACTCCTGTACCGGAAGGTCTCCTGTACGTTCCTGTTGGTATTTCCAGAACTCGTGTGGTACATAATTATCATGATACCCGGCTACAGGACATTTTGGTATGGCCAAGACAATGGAGTTGGTGACTCGCAATTATTGGTGGCCTGGGTTGCGAGGTTTTTGGAAAGGTTTGTACGGAGCTGTGACACTTGTAACAGGTCGAAGATGCCTCATCATGCACCCTCTAGTCTTCTTCGACCTCTTCTTTTTCCTTCTGCTCCTTGGAATCCATTTTATGGATTTCCTCACAGATCTTCCTCCTCGTGGATTCGATGCAGTTCTTGTGGTGGTTGATCGTTTCACCAAGCAGGCTCATTTCCTACCCTGCAACAAGACAGCTACAGGTCAGACAACTGCTGAGTTGGTGATTCGCAAAGTGTTCCGATCATGGTCTTCCTGAGAGCATTGTTTTCATCGAGGTCCACAATTCATGTCCAAGTTTTGGCGAGAACTTCTTCGGAGTCTAGGTTAAAGCGGATCTTTCTTCATGATATCATCCGCAAACTGATGGGCAGTCAGAACGCATAATTCAAACCTTGGAACAGTATCTTCGTTGCTTCATCAATTACCAACAGGACAACTGGTTGGATCTTCTTCCAATGGCGGAGTTTGCCTACAACAACTCTGTTCATGCACAAAGACAGACACCTTTTTTTGCTCTTACAGGTCACCATCCACGTTTTGACTTTGCTCCTCTCGCTTCTCCTTCTTCCACTCCTGCAGTACAGGATCGTCTCCAACATCTTCATCAGGTACAGGATGATCTCCGGTTCATCTTCAGCAGGCACAGGAACGATACAAGCATCATGCTGATGCTCACCGTCAGCTGGCACCTGCATACAAGATTGGTGATCTTGTGTGGCTTCTTCGTCGACATATTCGCACCAACAAGCCTTCTTCTAAATTGGATTTTCAACGATTAGGCCCTTACAGGATTGTGGCGGAGGTCAATCCTGTAGCTTTCCGACTCGAGTTACCATCTACGGTGAAACTCCATCCTGTATTTCACACCTCCTTGTTAGAGCCGTATCATCCTTCTTCTCTTCCCGATAGTGCTCTTCTCTCCCCCTCTTATGGTCATTGACAATGAACCTGAGTACAAAGTTGCAGCCATCCTTGATTCTCGTCTTCATCGCCGCCAACTCCAATACTTGGTGGATTGAAAGGTTATTTGCCTATTGATCGCACTTGGGAACTTGCATCCAACTTACTCCATGCTTCTTCCAAGGTTGCTCCTTCCATCGGCATTATCCTACTAAACCAGGTCCCAAGACTCGTGGAACTCGTCTTTAGGGAGGAGGTGCTGTCACAACCCGATACAGGATACATGATTCCGGATACAGGATACGGGTTGTAAGATATTCCTACAGGGATTCCGATTGCAGGATATTCTTACAGGATATGCCATAGGATATGCCTAGAGGATAAGGGACATGGACTCATCTTAGCCTCTGCATGCATGCAACCACTTTTAGCACTCATGCCTAGATTAGCTCTTGGAGTTGTGAGCATAAAAGCTCCGACCTAATTGTTATACAATTTTACTATCAACACCAGTCTTACTACGATCAATCTTGTCTTGTCTTGTCTTGCTCTTTGCTTCTTGTTCTCTCCTTCTCTTGCACCCGGATCCGTCCTGTTCCTATCTTGTTCCTGGATCCTGTCCTGCGTCTTCTTGTCTTACTCCCAGATCCTATCTTATTCCTGTCTTGCTCTAGATCGTGTCCTGCGCCTGGTCTTGCTCCTGAGTTCCTAATTCCTGTCCTGTTTCTGAGTCAAGCCTTCTTGTTCTTGAATCCTGCTCTCTTCCTAATTCCTGGATCGTGGCTTGACAGGGTTGAGTTTCTTACTTTGTTGTGCATTAAGAAACTCAACTATAATGCATAGTATAATAATTTAGATACAATATTTAATAGATATGATATATAGTATGAACATTTTAAATGTATATATATATACATATATTAAAACATTAATACATTCAATTAAATCTCATAAATAATATTAAACATTAACTTGATAATTACTTTTAAATGTTCAATGCATCAACAACCTATGAAAATTTCCCTTCATGCATTACCACATTGTTTTAACTTTAAAACCCTTTCTTGCATATACCTTTTGTTATTAGTTTTGTTCTCTGTATAATCAATCTATGTAAGTTTTGTAATTAATGCTTAAAGAGTTCACACATACACATAATAGTGTTTATGAAATCAAAGGTTTTAGAGTTGGTTCTTTCGATAACTTTGGCCATGGCAAGGAATTTTTACTTAGTCATTTAGTCTTGAAGAATTTAAAGAAATGATTTTTTGTAAAAGGTATTCATACACATACACAACCATCAGATATGTTACAAGAGAACATGATATATATAATAGATATAGATGCTAAAAACTCTCTTTTATAATAGATGCGACATACTGCAATCATTATAAATAAATTGCATCTTTAAACAACCTCACACACAAGCAAAAGAGGTTTGTTTTACACACTTATCATCCGAAATTGCATGTCCCAACATTTTTAAAACATTTCACAGTATTCCTCATGAATCTCCCATGAATCTTTAATAACAAGTCAATGTCCTTTCATCTTTCATTTGCACAAAGTTAAGAAAACGACTAATCATTCCTTCCCTTATCTTTAGGGGAGAATACAAGTCTGTTGTTTGTCCCTTGTAACAAAACCATTTACAATCGCTAGAAGCACGATTTACAAATGTCCATAGTGTAATCTCCTTCACAACCCACAAACTTAACACCTCCATAGATTCAAGTTTAAAACCCTAAATCAAAATATACATTTGTCCTAGCTAACATATGATAGTCTTCTGGTACGTTGACTTATTAATATTAGGCGGTGAAAATAACTGTATTTTCTCCAACTTTTTCCAAGCGTATGTCTAACTTTAACAGAACCCAATCCTTACTTAGGCCATAGAGGAATCTGCTGCAAGTAACCATGGCAGCATAAAGGTTCTTATTCTAAAATAGCTCCACTACATGTCTGTGCGCAATAAAAATCCATTCACAATGAATATATTGTACATCCTATATGGTGACAACCTTAAAATCTTGCACCAGAGTTTATTATCAGAGTCATAAACAAGTAGACAAGTGTGCATCACTAAAGCAATAACTCGATAGTTGGCACCATTTATTTGTACCATCTTGTAAATGATGTTTTTTGCATTCACAAGAGCAGGAGGAAGATATATATCTTGTGGGAAAGCATTGGATTTGTAGTAACAACACCACCCTCATTTGACTTAAAAACAATCATACCCAACTCTTTATTGGGGCTAATAAACCAAGTCTTCTTACCAAGATTGTACCACTTTTTCATGTTATATAAGTATATATAGAGTTGTGTTTTCTCGTTTATCATCCAAATATATTTGTTTTCTTTTGTACTTGATTTGTACCTCTTCGTGAAGGATTGACTATCCAAGATTGATTTCCATTTCTTGCATACGCACCTAGCGTGTATTATTAAACAATTAATAAAGCAACTGACACATAGTACATGTTTTAATATAATTACATAAAATATCATTTTTGATATTTTTTCAATAAAACCTTTGTTTAATTAGATCATATGTCTTTTTGTCACCAAAGTGTGCAAGTAACAGGCTATCGTGCATTTCAAACATCATATAAGGAAGTAAGTCTCTCTCCTTAAGTACATAAAATCACCCCTTATAAAAAAGCATGAATGTAACATGTATATACTACATTATATTACATGTTTTATTATTGTTAAATAATAATACACCTCTCTCTCTCTCTCTACATACACACAAGCTTTATAATTTTCTAATTTTTAACTTTAATAGCCAAATGTACTTCACTAAAGCAATATTTAAGTATTTACATATGCCACTGCATTGTGTTTACCTTGTATATTATTTCTATATTATAAGAAAATTCATTCAGAAATAACTTCTAAGCATTTAAATATTTACACGTCTTATAATATTACAATAGTTTATAACTTAGATGGCAGGTTATTATGTAGACAATGTTTCCATAATCTTAATGTATAAATTAGTGTTAATATTAACAAAAGACTTAAGTTATCATAGTGACTAATCCTCGCACAAAGGGTAGACGGTGCTTAAGTAAATTTATTAAAGGCAAAGCCACCCTTGAAAATTTAATAACAAAACGTCTATAATAATTAGTTAAGTCTATCAAACTAATTACATGTTTCTCTTTGTATGCACAAACCCTAATTTGGATATTCCTCGCATAATAATCTTATGTTAAGGTCTGTTAATCCTAGTGACATATTCTTATTTTTCCCCTTTATTTTAATACCTTATCTACAGATTAAAGATAAATTATGATACCTTGTTACAATAACATAATATCCTGAGCATATATGCTCTCTCTCTCTCGAAATGTTTCCTGTTTAATCTTTTGTGTTATGTTCTAAACTTATATATATATATTTGTCCAGTTCTCTATTCATGTAAAACTAAAATAGTACATCATTTAGTAAAACAGTGGATATGTATATACATATCCACGTAAAGTGAGTACTCTCTCTCTCTCTCACACACACACATACTTGGTGCGTGCGTGTGTTATATACATATCCACGTAAAAGGAAGAACTTAAGTACCTTCTTCTTCTCTCTTCTCTCTCACACACACAAACACACACACACACAAAAAAAAAAAAAAAAAGGAGGAGATAGAAATTTTAGTTATATCAATCCAAAAAGGGCACTTTTCGCAACATGAAAACACCATAGGCAACACTTCAATCCATTAAATCTTCGGTGAAGTCTATTTGCCACTGCGTGTCACGGTACCACGGACCGAGGTTGAGCAGATCCTGTCACTAAATCATTTAACGTCTGCGTGTGTGTGCGTGCGTGTTTGTGTTTAACACATACATATATGTATATATAATATATGCGATAGTATACCACTTTGCGCTCCATGGTCGTTCGCTTCTTTGGCATAAGCTGCTTGAGCTTCTTTTCATCCAGACTAGGAGAGAAGGCAGAATAATAGTCTTCCACTTCTGGTGTATGCTTCAACAAGGCTTCCAGCTTGTCAGCATCCCAATTGCCCAGGTTGCGGTTCTCCTTCATATCCAAGCGCAAAAGCTTCAAATTGGGAAGCTTACGCTCAACGTCCACACCGCACATAGCTACGTCATCCACGAGCTTGAGCTTGCACAGCGCCGGTGTGTTCGTCAGCTCGACTTCCGCCTCCCACACCTCAAGCTCACGCAACTTGGGTGTGTCCAACACGAGCTTCAGCGCGTTTTTGTCGGAGTCCACTACGTACTGGGACCGGAGCTTCTCCAGCGTGTTGCTGCGCACCTCCCACACCTTCCTCGTCTCCAGCTTGGCTGTTATATCCAGCATCCGCAACCGAGAAACGAGCTGATCCAGCGTGTTCATTTTCACTGCAGACCAACAAGCTTTGTACTCAAGAGTATGCAGCCTGTGGCATCCGGTCAGCACATCCCACAGTGAGGGACAGTCGAGAGGCGAACTGTCGTAGTCCTCATGCTCGTCAATGCAAGAGAAGCGTTGAAGAGTGTCGGAGTTGACTTCAATAGTCCGTTCCACGAGCTTCAGTCTACCGTCGTAATGCGGATCCGTTCTCTCGTACCGGAATGAAAGAAGTCTCTTTTCTTCCAACCACCTCGCTATGTCCTTGTCGCGCATACGGTCATCTTGGACTCGGACATGCACATCTGTGGAAGAAAACAGAAACCCAAAGTGAGGAAAAGAAGAAGACATTGATCCTTGTGTGTGTGTGTGTGTGTGAGTGAGAGAGAGAGAGAGAGGGGTTACTGTTAGCCATCCTTGCTACGCTGAAACCTAAGGACTCCTTGGGAGGGGAGCATTCAGAAGGGATATATTTGAGCATTTCTTTTAATCATGCTTGTTAATTAAATAAACACTGGAATATGCCATGTACGGCCAGCGTGAAAGTCAGAGGCGGCAAACACGTGGCCTATTCCGTTTTTGAAATTGTTTCCGAATATTCTGAAACTAGTAGAAGAGGAATATTCCATGTCAAAAGCCAGTGTATACGGCCAGCGTGACACGGTCGTGATGCAAGAGGCGGCAAACACGTGGCCTATTCGGTTACCAGTAGAGGCAGGGTATACCTCGTACCGTACGCATGGTGGTGACAAACACGTGGCCTATTCGGTTAGAGCACTGAGAAGGAGAACATTCTTTAAACAAACTAGTGTACGAACGATGATCACATTTGTTAAAGTAACGGTATATTCCAGTAATAACGTCACTACATGGTATATTCGGATCAAATTCATAGTGTAGATTAAATCGTGCAGTTTCACCTTGAAATAGTACAAATAACATAACATCTTTACGTAGTGAATATCTGCCATACTCAAATTCCGTAGTCACCAGAAGAACTTCCGTGTTTATTATGCTGTGTTATCTTAAGCTTACTTTCTCATCTCCTCCCAATCAAGTTCCACAGTTACCACTAGTTTGTCCTTCTACGTTGCCTCGAAACTAGTCCAATAAACACATATATTCATCGACATTTGATATCGTGTGTGTGTGTGTGAAATTATAAGGTTACATGTTCAAGACACTACCAGGATCGACAGCATCTCTTTCATCCTGAAAGTATATTATTAGCATATTCCAATGTTAAATATATATTGATAAAGTAGCATAGTATATAAATAAAAAATAAATTGTTTCTTTTAATCAAGTAAATATATGCGACGATCCTCCAATGCCTGCTTTTGTCAGCCTCAACACCTAAATCAAATAATATATAAATATATAATTAAGTGAAAAATATTTATATAAATATAATTTAATATACAATATTAGTAATTGCGTGTGTGTGAGTGTGTATCTACATATAACGCATACCTTTGAGATATCTTCCAGCTTTAAATCCCTTCAATGTCCTGCTTATTAGCTCCTGCAAGACGCTGCACAATATCTTGAGTCCTATATACATACGTGTGTATACACACACACACACAAACACACACAACCTCTTCTTTGAGTAGATTGTGAAGTTCTTTCCTGCAGTCATCAAGACGGCGAAGATCTGCACTGTCTACAACCCACACAAGACCATCTGTTTGCTCATAGTAATTCCTCCAGTACGACCTTAGTGTTTTCTGGCCACCAACATCCCATATATTGAGCCTATATCTGTTTATATACATATTTACATGAGTGTATATACGCTTTTCTACACACACGCACGCACACGAACCTGCCATATTTCATGGTCTTTATGTTAAAGCCAAGTGTAGGACTGATACTACTTATATCCTCCCCATTCATTCTCTTCACAATGGTTGTTTTCCCGGCATTATCCAAACCTCTGCAAATAGTTAAATACTTTGCAACAATTTAATATTAGCTTGATGAACAAAACCATATACTTGTTTATACCACACACACACACACACACATATAACACAGATGGACGGTATATATGTATGTCTTACACCATAAGTATCCTTATTTCCTTCTCTTTCCTTTTGACTTTGCGTATGATTGTGAGAAGCCCCATTGCTCTCTATAAACTAAACATATATATGTAATCTATAACACACACACATACAAATATATATATTGCTATACATGACCGTATATATGCACATATGATATATGGAATCGGAGATTCCGGCACAGAACGTCGAGCCAATTTCCTGATCCATCGACGGCTGCGAGGCATGACAGGTGGCAATATGGAAATATATGCTGCAAACCTTGTGATTAACAATTAATGGGACTTTGTGTGCTCAAATCTGCTTACGTCAATAAACCTACAAATATTTATTTACACACCTATTTTATGTAAACACACATCATTATAATAATATTATTTTGATCACATAGAAATAAGACATTTATTAATAACATGAAAACTCCAAAGGTTTGTATATTTGTAGTCATTTTATATGTTATCGTTGAGATTACATTATATATTTGTACACAAGTCTCTTTTCAAGTGGAAATTTGAAGTTCATGACTCAATAATTCTTAATCATTATTAAAAAGTTTTAATTAAATTATTAATTAATTATGTAAAGAAATAAACTTACATCTTTAACAACAAAAGTCGAGTGTTATAGCAATGCATGGAGGGAAGTTTTACATTTCAATGTGCATAAGTTGCATTGCATTGAACAAAATAAATATAAAGTTAATGTTTAATAATATTTATGAGATTTAATTGAATCTAATTAAGTTATATTAATGTTTTTAATATAAATCACACACACACACATTTATATACTTAAAAATGTTTATACATATATATCGTGTTTATTAAATATTATGTCTAATGTACTGTATATTAAGAAACTCTTATACATATATAATAAACATTAATACGGAAGGACAGCGTCCCGTCTGCAGTTAATCCAACGGTTGAGGGACAGTCAAAATAATTGAACCATTGAATGAGATGATTTCATAATTAATAAAAGTATTTAAAATTAGAAATTATATTTAAATAATGTTATATTCTTTATTACAAGGATGTGTCTTAATTTTAAATATTTAATTTTTATATTCCACGAAAAACTTGTTAACCATCTTGTTACTTTTCGGACAATCTTCACATTATTATTTTCCTTATCTCTTTATATGAATCGTTAACAAATAATTGTTTAATAATCAGTTTGACTTATGTGCTATAACTTGTGATTTTATAATTACACCTTACTTGTGATTCATTAACTTTTAATATTCTTTAATCATGTTAATTCTACTTATCTACTTAAAACCTAATTAATAGACAAATACTAAAAACCTGGAAAAAAACATGTATTTAAAAAAACTTATATATACCAAACCAAATCATTCATTAACCAATGTCTTTTGAATTATATCCTCAAGAGAAATAATATGTATAAAAACTTATGTATAAATAATGTAAAAACCATGTGCATTAAAAACCATAAAAGATAATAAAATTTCATTATTATTATTAACTCTAAAAGTCTTTTTTATTGTGAAAAAATATTAAATATAAACATAATACTAAAAAAACCAAAATTTGCATTGGTTATATATATGTTTAAATCACTTGATATAATTTAATAATTGTGTAAAAAAAAAAAAGGAATTGTCCCAATCGATTCTTTTTGGTACTCAAAACTTGTCCACACAGTAAATATAGTTTTTTTTTTTAATTTTACGTAGTGAACAATCCATAAGAGAAAGAAACGCATGCATAGACATTGTGTGTGTGTGTGTGTTGATGTGCATTTATAATTAAATGTTTATGTTCAAAGTATTGCTTTTTTATTGTTGTTGGGTAGTGTTGGTGAGCATTGGTTTCTTAATACAAAGTGCATAATTAAGCTCTGAGATACTCTTTCTATTTTGCTCCTCTGGAAAGCCAGTTCTTCACAAACATATGTTTCACTGTATATAAATATGTTAATGGCTATATATATGTGTGTATAAACATTTCTAAAACACTTATGTCTAAACTCATTATTATAAAATTCATTTCACGAGAAGCTAATAAAATATACATATTACAATGGATATACTTGAAAAAAATGAAGAAGACTACCTCATCCTATTTGTGAAGTCTTCATTCTATTCACAAACTAAAAGAAAGTGAGACCACAAGAGTTTCTATAATTTATGTAATAATGGGTGTTTTTAATAAAATATATTTTCTAAATTTTCCACATGCAAACTCACATATACATATGTTCAAAATATTACACACCTCATTTAACCCTTTTAAATACACAATTTCCACTCGTCCAATAAGGTTGAGTTTCCTACTTTGTTGTGCATTAGGAAACTCAACTATAATGCACACTACAATATTTTAGATACACTATTTAATAGATATGTACACATGTATGAACATTTTTAAATGTATATATATACATATATATTTATATTAAAACATTAATACATTCAATTAAATCTCATAAATATTATTAAACATTAATTTGATAATTACTTTTAAATGTTCAATACACCAACAACCTATGATAACACACATGTAAAATTTCCTTCCATGCATTGTCACATTGTTTCATGTTTAAAACCCTTTCTTGCACCTGCCTTTTGTTACTAAAGATGTTATAATTTAATTAAACCTTTCAATAGTGATTAAGTTAATAAAGTTTTAATTAATAAAAATAATGGTAAGTTTTATAATTAATACTTAAGAGTTCTATGTATGAAACACACATACACATAATAGTGTTTATGAGATCGAAGGTGTGTGGAATAGAGTTCATTGTTTTGATAATTGAATTATTTACTTTGTCTTAAAAAGTTTAAAGAGACGGGTTTGTTTTGTGAAAGGCTGACATGCAGGTATTCATACGCATACACAACCACTAGAGATGTTGCAAGAGAACATAAATATATTTAAGAATATATATAATAAATATAGATGCTAAAAATTCTCAATTACAACGGATGCAACATACTCCAATCACTCTAAATAAATTGCTCACACATAAGCAAGAGAGGTTTGCTTTATACACTTATCATCCGAAATTGCATGTCCCAACACTTGTAAAAATCTTCATAGTATTCCTCACGAATCTCCCACGAGTCTTTAACAACTAGGTTATAAGTAAGTGTTCTTTTACCTTCCATTTGCACAAAGTTAAGAAACGACCGATCCTTTCTTTCCTTGTCTCCAAGGGAGAATATAGGCTGACTAGTTTGTCCCTTGTAAAAAAACCATTTAAAATCGTTAGGAGCAGACTTACAAATGTCATAGTGTAATCTTCATTCACAACCCACAAACTTAACACCTCCACAGATTCAAGTTCAAAACCCTCGACCAAAATATACACTCGTCCTTCCCAACATATAATAGTATTCCAATGTATAAAATTATTAATATTGGGTGGTGGAAATAACTGTATTTCCTCCAACTTTTCCAAGCATATGTCTAACTTTAATAGAACCCAATCCTTACTTAAGCCATAAAGGAATCCACTGCAAGTGACCATGGCATTATAATTGTACACATCCTATCTGGAGTTAAATCTCACGCCAGAGTTTGTTATCAAAGTCATAAACAAGTACACAAGTGTGCATCATTAGGGCAACAACTTGGTAATTGGCACCATCTTTTGTACTATTTTGTAAATGATGTTTCCTACATTTACAAGAGCAGAGGAAGAATATATCTCGTGGGACATCATTGGATTTGCAATAACAACACCACCTTGGTTTGACTTGAAAACAATTATACCCAACTCTTCATTGGGGCTAATAACATTTCTTTTTACCAAGATTATACCACCTTACTCATGTCATAAAAGTATAGACATACCTGTTTTCTCCTGTTTATCATCAAAATATATTTGTTTTTTTCTATACATGATTCGTACTTTCTATGAAGGATTGACTATCCAAGATTGATTTCCATTTCTTGCATACACACCGGGCATGTATTATTGGAATGATTAGTAACTTTCCAAGAATGAACTCCAAGAAGTTCATCCATTGAAGCTATAATTTATTACTAACTAAAGAGCTTATTGGGAAATATTTACTGCACACAAGATTTATCAACTCAAACCTCCCAACCAATAAACTCGTAGTGTCCCTGCCTAAGCAATAAGTAAACTTGTAAAATTATATGTTTAGCACACTATTGGTTATCAACTTGCCCTAAGGATTCTAAAACCTTTTGCCTCTTAAGGATATTATATAGGCCTAACCTATTTATAAAGTTTTATGTATACTTAATATGGGACACATGTCATTAATATATTCTCAAATATTCCACTTAGTAATTATGAATCCATTATGTATGTAATGCTTCACCGTTTACAAAAATATTTGTTTTCAAAGATCAAAGAATCTTATTTAAATTTTCAGTATGCACACGTTAATATTTATTACCACATCAAAGTTTTGAATCATTAATTTGTTTTTGTAATTGATATACATCATTAATAATATCAATCTAATATTTTTCAATCGACTAACATGAAAGATAGAGTATATATGCATCTCATGATGTTAATTTATAGTTGTTATAATAACTTTAAATGAAAATTCATATCACATCTATCTTTACACAATGTTTTAATAAAGTTTTTTTTATAAATCAAAGGAAATATCACTCAAACATAAACTTTATCACCCACACGAAAAAACTTTATTTTTCACATAAAAATTAATGAAATGATTAATGCTTATTATGAGCTTTAAGAATAATATGCTTATAGTCTTAAAAAAAGTTCTTTAAATGTTCAATTAACTCACAAGTATCGTTATTAGCCATATGTTATTTCGAATTTACACCAATATTCAAAAAAGTATGAGGATATTTTTCAACCATTGCATAATATAATAAAGATTCATATAGGTAAAATCATGTTTATTATTAATTAAAAAAAGATATTTATTGTATTTATCTTGAAGATTGCCCACAATAGCTTGTAATATGTCCTTAAAGAACTTGATTAACTCTCTTAATTTGATTCTAAAAATCACTGATAAATTTAGTATCTTGATTTAATTACATAACAAAGCATACCCATACCCTTAACATATATACACGTGTTAACTCCATAGTTACCACTAGTGTGTCCTTCTACATTGCCTCAAAGCTAATCCAACAAACATATATATTCATTAACATTTGACACCATGTGTGTGTGTGTGTGAGAAATTACAAGGTTACTCTAATAAATTGCCCTTCCTCAATGTTTTACATCGGTCCAAACGTTTTATTATTTAAAATATGACCATGATCAACAAACGAATCATTGTAGTAGACCACAACATTCTTTGTAGGCACCGGTCCAAATGTTTTTCTATTATAAAATATTTTCATACTTTTGATATACTCTTTCCTTTTTCCAAATTAATGTTTTGACAGAGTGGAGTGAATGTTATTAATCGAGAATATCATTTTAAAATATAAGTATACTTTTAAGAATATCAATAAATTTCTTTTAGAAACCAAAATATAATTAAAGAAGTAATGAATTGATGTAATTTGAAGTATCTGTCAAACTTTTTTGAACATTCACATCAACCCAATTTAAAAAAAAAAAAAAAAAAAAACAATTGTAAAAAGAAAGTTCGATAAAGTTTGACTAATGCAAAATTAGTTTTTCACATTATATATTTTAAAATTAACTAAAAAAAAAGGTCTTAGAAAATTTTGTACATGTTTTTATATTAAATGTATGTCATTTTTTATAAAAGATTGTTCCATATTTTATTTAAAAGTTAAAATCAATGTAAATTAATATTAACTATACTCTTTCTAGCTAAGTTTTAGGTCATTTATATAATAAATCAAATTGAATTTTTTTTATTTTTTTTGATATAAAACTCTACTTTATAATTAACTTGATAAAATTGAAACCAATTTTGAATTAATAACTTAATCGATTTCTTCTCGTTTTTATTCTTGAATTTTGATATATATAATTCATAGTTACTATAATGAAAGTTGTTATATAAGAAGAAAATTTAATATTTTAATTGTATGTGCTAGTTTTTTTTTGGTATATATAACTTATTTAATGTCATATAATTGAATTATTTTAAAACTTATAAAAGATTTATATAGTAACCTTATTAAATATATGAAAGAACACATAATTTTCTAAAATAACAACCTTAAAATTGTTATAGTTTTGTTCACAAGTTTGTCTTTTATTATATATATATATATATATAAATCTAATCATCTTTTAATCATAATAATGATTATATTTAATGCATAAAACAGATTTGGTGTAATGTCATTAATATGAACAACTTATATTATGTTTATTAGTATTTTTTAAAATCTATTTTAGGATTTTGTAATAACGACTATTATTTAATTGAGTCATTTAAGAACTTTATGTTTCACTAAAGATTTTAAGATACAAGTTTTTTTATTCCTCAAGATAAATGTGTAAAAATGTAAGAAATTGTATTGTATTAAATTTATCATACAATTTCAAACACAATTCCTTAAAAACATGTTTTCAAGTAAAACCAAGATATTTTGGTATATATTTGAGTTTATCAAATTATTTTTGATATATATTTAAGTTTATCAAATTTATTTTGATATATATTTTAGTCTTTGACATATTTTTAAAGTATATTGCATAAAATCTTATTAGCTTCTTTATATTTAAACG
Organism: Selaginella tamariscina; assembly: GCA_003024785.1. Taxonomy (NCBI): domain Eukaryota; kingdom Viridiplantae; phylum Streptophyta; class Lycopodiopsida; order Selaginellales; family Selaginellaceae; genus Selaginella; species Selaginella tamariscina. The sequence goes on from PUQB01000001.1 coordinate 1,337,070, forward strand.
AAGTAGTGTAGCAAGCCAACGATGTTACACGAGAATAATGTTATTAAAATATTTCAGTATATGTGACATTTGATGTGCACTGAGCAGTTATTAAATGATGGCTAAAGACAAACGAGAGTAGGACATGGGGACAAGGTTTATTATAACTATAACATTAGATTGGAATTGAATATATTTTGGGGACAATTCGTGTGAATTTTATTAATTTTAATTTTCACACAATAGGCAAGTTAACATCCATATAATCACATAAGTGAATTATTATCCGTACACTTCATTGTTTTAGGTTGTTACGAGTAGAAAATATTTATATTTTCTTTGACTATTAATAACACATTTTAATTATAAATTTAAATAAGTTTAAAATTTCCTAAACCAAGATATTTTAAAATTATGTTTTTATATTTAAAATAATCTAAATAAAGTATTTTAAAATAATATATTTTAAATCTATAAGTTAATAATTAAATATAATTAATAATGTCATCATATTAATATGGATATTGATGATGTTATTTATTTTTATTTGTTTTATTAAATGCAATGCTTTCCACATCACTTGCCATGTCAATTTACGTGACATGGCAAATGATGTGCAAGGGGTGATGTGGCATGTGGTATATTTCATCCTTTTAAATTATAATAAATATAAACTTAATAAATAATTAAATACTAAAAGTCAAGAGAAATAATATATAGAAAAACTTGTGTATAAATAAAGAGTATGTAAAAACCATGTGTATTAGAAACCACGACTCAATAATTCTTAATCATTATTAGAAGTTTTAATTAAATTATTAATTAGTTATGCAAAGAACATAAATTTACATCTTTAATAACAAAAGTCAAGTGTTGTAGCAATAAATGTTCATGAAGGGAAGTTTTACATTTCAATGTGCTTAAGTTGCCTTGCATTTAACATTTCATAATGTTTAATAATATTTATGAGATTTAATTAAATCTAATATTAATGTTTATTAATGTTATTAATGTTTAATATAAATCACACACATAGAGAGACACATATATACTTAAAAATGTTTATTAAATATTATGTTTAAAGTATTGTTTATGCTGATCAACATATGTTGTTTTATGTATAGCATATACTGTGTGTGTAGCTTTTTTTTTTTTTAATCTCTTTTGCTTATATTTAATATTCTTTTTTAAAGTTTGTCATCCTCTGTTTATTAATGAGATGCACAAAAGTGGGATATGGAATACTTTTTTTATAAAAAAAAAAAAATAGTTTGTTTTTTAAATATTAATGTTATTATTATATATAATAAACATTAATATTAATGTTCACAAAAGGAAATCTGAACTGTAGTTAATCCAACGGTTGAAGGATCTATTTTACATTTCTATTTTTTAGTTTTAGTTTTAGGAGACCAAATATATTGTAATTTGTAATGTATGAATACACTTATGTCGTGTAAATATATATAATTATATGTATAAATATGAGAATGAACATGTTATAGTTTTATTTTAGTTACTAGGTTCATTTTGCATTAATATTATATTTATATATTTGGTTATATTCATATTGAAGCATTGAATGAGATGATTTCATAATTAATAAAAGTATTTAAAATTAGAAATTATATTTAAATAATGTTATATTCTTTATTACAAGGACATGTCTTAATTTTAAATATTTAATTTTTATATTTCACAAAAACTTGTTAACCTTCTCATTAAGGTGATGAATCTTCCCATTATTATTTTCTTATCTCTTTATATAAATCATTAACAAATAATTGTTAATAATCAGTTTGACTAATGCGATATAACTTATAGTTACACCTTGCTTGTGATTTGACTCAATCTTAACTTTTAATATTTTTTAATCATGTATAATTCTACTTATGTACTTAAAACCTGATTAATAGACAAATACTAAAAACCTAAAAGAAATATGTATTAAAGAAACTTATATATACCAAACCAAATCATTCATTAACCAAGAAGGTCTTTTTAATTTATATCCTCTATAAAATCAATTAAATAATTAAGTTAATTAACTGTGATTAAGGGAGGGGCCTAAGATATTATATACCTATATGTAATAAATTACACACATGTATATTCATAATAAAACTTTATATAAATATTGGAGCATCTAATCCCATGTGAAGCAACTTTAATAAAATTAAATTTAATCTTTGGTATATTTTAAAATATATTGCATAGAATGTTATTAGAATATTTTATTTTTTGTTTGCCATTAGGTGAGGAGTGGATGTTTAATAACAAATTTGAACATTTTAATTACAAATTTAAATAAGTTTAAAATTTCCTTAAACTAAAATATTTTAAAATTATGCTTTTATATTTAAATTAATTTAAATAAAGTATTCTAAATTATAAGTTAGTAATAAAATATAATTAATGATGTCATCATATTAATATGGATATTGATGATGGCATTTATTTTTTAATTATTTTATTAAATATAGTCCCCTTCCATGTATGGCAAGTGATGTGGAAGGTGGTTATCTCTTCTTTTTAAATTATAATAAAATATTAAATTAATAAATTAATAAATACTAGAATCCAAGAGAAATAATATATATAAAAAATTGTGTATAAATAATGTAAAATCATGTGCATTAAAAACAATAGAAGATAATAAAATTTCATTACTATTATTAATTCTAAAGGTCCTTTTTATTACATTTTAAGTGAAAAAAACTAAATATAAACATACTAAAAATCCAAGATTTATTAATTTATTTATTTAGAATTTTTCCAATTAAATCGCTTAATATAATCTAATAATTGTGTGAAAAGGAACAGGGATTGTCCCAATCGATTATTTTTGGTACTCAAAATTCGTTCACATCATAAATATAGTTTTTTTTATTTTACATAATGAACAATTCATCAGTAAAAGAAATGCACGCATATACATTGTGTGTGTATGTTAGTGTGTATTAATAATTAAATGTTCATGTTCAAAGTATTACTTCTTTTTGTTGTTGAGTAATGTTGGTGGCCATTAGTTTTTTAACATAAAGGGCATGTTATTTTACTTCCTCTAGTAAAACCAATTCTTCAAAACATCCTTCAATGTACATAAATATGTTAATGATTTATGTATATGTGTGTGTAAACATTTCTGAAAGGCTTATGTCTAAACCAACTAAATTATCATAAAATTCATTTCTAATGATATATACAAATTACAATGGACATACCTAAAGAAGATGAAGAAGACTGCATCCTTCTATTTGTGGAGTCTTCATCGTATTGATAAACTAAAGGAAAGTGAAACTCCAAGAGATTTGTAATTTATGTAATAATAGGTGTTTGTAAGAAAATATATATTTTTAATAAGTCATAAACATATATGTTCAAAATATTACACACCTCATTTAACCTTTTAGGTACGAAGGCCTTACAATGCCTTTTTTTAAATTCCACTCGTCCATTAGTAGAAAGTAGGGTTGAGTTTTCTACTTTGTTGTGCATTAAGAAACTCAACCATAATGCACAGTATAATACTCTAGATACAATATTTAATAGGCATGATATATATGTATGAACATTTTTAAATGTATATATACACACAACACATATATATATAAAACATTAATATTTCAATTAAATCTCATAAATATTATTAAACATTAACTTGATAATTACTTTTAAATGTTAAATGCACCGACAACCTATGAAAATTTCCCTCCTGCTACCACATTGTTTCAACTTTAAAACCCTTTCTTGCACCCCCAAAAGTTGCAAGTTTTGTTCTCTGTATAATCAACCTATAATTTAATTAAACCTTTGAATAGTAAAGTTTTAAACACTACATATGAGACAAAGCTGCTGAATCATGAATATATAACTAATAAAGATAATGGTAAGTTTTGTAATTAATACTTAAAGAGTTCACACATACACATAATAGTGTTTATGAAATCAAAGGTGTATGTAATAGAGTTGGTTCTTTCGATAACTTTGGCCATGGCAAGGAATTATTTACTTAATCATTTAGTCTTGAAGAATTTAAAGAAACGATTTTTTGTGAAAGGTTATCATATCCATACACAACTACCAGATATGTTGCAAGAGAATGATATATAATATATATGCTAAAAACTCTCTTTTACAATGGATGACATACTCAAATCACTATAAATAAATTGCATCTCTAAACACATTTATCATTTGAAATTGCATGTCCCAACATTTATAAAACATTTCACAGTATTCTTCACGAATCCCCCATGAGTCTTTAATAACTAGGTTATAAATCAGTGTCCTTTCACCTTCCATTTGCATAAAGTTAAGAAACGATCAGTCTTTCCTTCCTTTATTTTCAGGGAGAATACAGGTTTGTTGGTTTGTCCTTTAACAAAACCATTTACAATCATTAGAAGCACGACTTACAAATGTCATAATGTAATCTCCATTCACAACCCACAAACTTAACACCTCCACGGATTCAAATTCAAAACCTAGATCAAAATATACATACATGATAGTCTTTCGGTACATTGACTTATTAATTTGGCAGTGGAAATAATTGTATTTTCTTTAATTTTTCCATACGTATGTCTAACTTAACAAAACCCAATCCTTACTTAAGCCATAGAGAATCCGCTACAAGTAACCATGGCATGATAATTATACATCCCATAGGGTGACAACCTTGAAATCTCGTGCCAGAGTTTTTATCAGAGTTATAAACAAGTGTGCATCACTAAAGCAACAACTCAGTAATTGGCACCATTTATTGTACCATCTCGTAAATGGTTTTTTCACATCATAGGAGCAGGAGGAAGATGTATCTTGTGAGGAAGCATTGGATTTGTAAAACAACACCATCCTCGTTTGACTTAAAATAATCATATTCAACTCTTCATTGGGGCTTAATAAACCAAGTCTTCTTACCAAGATTGTACCACTTTTTTATGTCATATAAGTATACATAGAATTGTATTTTCTCGTTTATCATACAAATATACTTGTTTTATTCTGTACTTGATTTGTACCTCTTTATGAAGGATTGACTATTCAAGATTGATTTTCATTTCTTGCATACACACCTAGCGTGTATTATTGAAACGATTGGTAGCTTTTCAAAAATAAACTCCAAGAGATCATTCATTAGTTCATTCACTAAAGCTGTAATTTATTTTTAACAAAAGAACTTATTGAGAAATATTTATATCTACACACAAGATCTATCAACTCAAACCTACCAACAATAAATTCGTAGTGTCCCTCCTTAATAAATATATGTTTAATATTCAAATTCAATACTTTCTATTGTGACTTAAGGACTCTAAAACCTTTTGCCCCTTAAGAATATATTATAGGCCTATACTATTTATGGACTCTTATGTGTGCACACTAAAACTTATATATAATTCTTGAATCATTGAAGACAAATATCTTTGTAAAGGGGAAGCATTACATACATAATGGATTCATAATTACTAAGTGGAATATTTAAGAATATATATTAATGGCCCATATTAAATATACATTATATTTATTACCACATCAAAGTTTGAAAGGGCCATCATGAATTAGTTTTTATAAATTGATATAATGTTTTTGCATCTTTAATAATATCAATCCAATATTCACATTGAATTAAAACATTTTTCAACTGGCTAACATGAAGGACAAAGTATATACACACCTCATTATGCAATTATAATTTATATGCAACATTATTAATTGTTTTAATAATTTCAAATGAAAATTCATACCACATTTACCTTTACACAATACTTTAATGAAAAAAATTTCAAAGTAAAAAAAATATCACTCAAACATAAACTTTATCACTCACATGAAAAAACTTTATTTCTCACATAAAAAATGAAAATTAACAATCACAAGCTTTAAGAATATTATGCTTATAGTCTTGAAATTTTTTTTTCAAATGTTCAATTAATTCACAAGTATCATTATTAGCCTTATGTTATTTTCAATTTACACCAATATTTAAAAAAAGTATAGGATATCTTCTATACAGGTAAAATCATTTATTATTATAAGTAAAAAAGATATTTATTGCATTTATCTTAGTGATTACCCATAATAACTCGTAATATATCCTTAAAAACTTAATTAACTCTTTTAGTTTGATTACTTGTTTACGAATGATAACCATTACTAAGTTTAACCTTAATTCCCATACCTCAAAAACATTAAGTTAAAAATCACCAATAAATTTTAGTATTTGATTTAACCACATAATAAAGCATACGCATATCCCTAATATATATACACTTGCTAAGTCTGCATTTTTATCATCTTTATTGAGAGAGCATACTTAGTTAAATGATTAACTAGAAGCCATATTTATTTATGCTTTTACAGTAATAAAATTCATATAGATACTTTTCTAATGTTTTTTATGGAACTTCTAACAAATGCAATAAGCTAGATTGTGCAACTTGTTCAACCTTAATTGACTGACACATAGTACATGTTTTAATATAATTACATAAAATATCATTTTTGATATTTTTTCAATAAAACCTTTGTTTAATTAGATCATATGTTTTTTTTTCTCCAAAGTGTACAAGTAACAGGCTGTCGTGCATTTCAAACATCATATAAGGAAGTAAGTCTCTCTCCTTTAAGTACATAAAATCACCCCTTATAAAAAAGCATGCATGTAACATGTATATACTACATTATATTACATGTTTATTATTGTTAAATAATAATACACCTCTCTCTCTCTCTACATACACACAAGCTTTATAATTTTCTAATTTTCTAAGCTGCTTGAGCTTCTTTTCATCCAGACTAGGAGAGAAGGCAGAATAATAGTCTTCCACTTCTGGTGTATGCTTCAACAAGGCTTCCAGCTTGTCAGCATCCCAATTGCCCAGGTTGCGGTTCTCCTTCATATCCAAGCGCAAAAGCTTCAAATTGGGAAGCTTACGCTCAACGTCCACACCGCACATAGCTACGTCATCCACGAGCTTGAGCTTGCACAGCGCCGGTGTGTTCGTCAGCTCGACTTCCGCCTCCCACACCTCAAGCTCACGCAACTTGGGTGTGTCCAACACGAGCTTCAGCGCGTTTTTGTCGGAGTCCACTACGTACTGGGACCGGAGCTTCTCCAGCGTGTTGCTGCGCACCTCCCACACCTTCCTCGTCTCCAGCTTGGCTGTTATATCCAGCATCCGCAACCGAGAAACGAGCTGATCCAGCGTGTTCATTTTCACTGCAGACCAACAAGCTTTGTACTCAAGAGTATGCAGCCTGTGGCATCCGGTCAGCACATCCCACAGTGAGGGACAGTCGAGAGGCGAACTGTCGTAGTCCTCATGCTCGTCAATGCAAGAGAAGCGTTGAAGAGTGTCGGAGTTGACTTCAATAGTCCGTTCCACGAGCTTCAGTCTACCGTCGTAATGCGGATCCGTTCTCTCGTACCGGAATGAAAGAAGTCTCTTTTCTTCCAACCACCTCGCTATGTCCTTGTCGCGCATACGGTCATCTTGGACTCGGACATGCACATCTGTGGAAGAAAACAGAAACCCAAAGTGAGGAAAAGAAGAAGACATTGATCCTTGTGTGTGTGTGTGTGTGTGTGAGTGAGAGAGAGAGAGAGGGGTTACTGTTAGCCATCCTTGCTACGCTGAAACCTAAGGACTCCTTGGGAGGGGAGCATTCAGAAGGGATATATTTGAGCATTTCTTTTAATCATGCTTGTTAATTAAATAAACACTGGAATATGCCATGTACGGCCAGCGTGAAAGTCAGAGGCGGCAAACACGTGGCCTATTCCGTTTTTGAAATTGTTTCCGAATATTCTGAAACTAGTAGAAGAGGAATATTCCATGTCAAAAGCCAGTGTATACGGCCAGCGTGACACGGTCGTGATGCAAGAGGCGGCAAACACGTGGCCTATTCGGTTACCAGTAGAGGCAGGGTATACCTCGTACCGTACGCATGGTGGTGACAAACACGTGGCCTATTCGGTTAGAGCACTGAGAAGGAGAACATTCTTTAAACAAACTAGTGTACGAACGATGATCACATTTGTTAAAGTAACGGTATATTCCAGTAATAACGTCACTACATGGTATATTCGGATCAAATTCATAGTGTAGATTAAATCGTGCAGTTTCACCTTGAAATAGTACAAATAACATAACATCTTTACGTAGTGAATATCTGCCATACTCAAATTCCGTAGTCACCAGAAGAACTTCCGTGTTTATTATGCTGTGTTATCTTAAGCTTACTTTCTCATCTCCTCCCAATCAAGTTCCACAGTTACCACTAGTTTGTCCTTCTACGTTGCCTCGAAACTAGTCCAATAAACACATATATTCATCGACATTTGATATCGTGTGTGTGTGTGTGAAATTATAAGGTTACATGTTCAAGACACTACCAGGATCGACAGCATCTCTTTCTATGGCGTGTATCCTGAAAGTATATTATTAGCATATTCCAATGTTAAAATATATATTGATAAAGTAGCATAGTATATAAATAAAAATAAATTGTTTTTTTTTAATCAAGTAAATATATGCGACGATCCTCCAATGCCTGCTTTTGTCAGCCTCAACACCTAAATCAAATAATATATAAATATATAATTAAGTGAAAAATATTTATATAATATAATTTAATATACAATATTAGTAATTGCGTGTGTGTGAGTGTGTATCTACATATAACGCATACCTTTGAGATATCTTCCAGCTTTAAATCCCCTTCAATGTCCTGCTTATTAGCTCCTGCAAGACGCTGCACAATATCTTGAGTCTATATACATACGTGTGTATACACACACACAAAACACACACAACCTCTTCTTTGAGTAGATTGTGAAGTTCTTTCCTGCAGTCATCAAGACGGCGAAGATCTGCACTGTCTACAACCCACACAAGACCATCTGTTTGCTCATAGTAATTCCTCCAGTACGACCTTAGTGTTTTCTGGCCACCAACATCCCATATATTGAGCCTATATCTGTTTATATACATATTTACATGAGTGTATATACGCTTTTCTACACACACGCACGCACACGAACCTGCCATATTTCATGGTCTTTATGTTAAAGCCAAGTGTAGGACTGATACTACTTATATCCTCCCCATTCATTCTCTTCACAATGGTTGTTTTCCCGGCATTATCCAAACCTCTGCAAATAGTTAAATACTTTGCAACAATTTAATATTAGCTTGATGAACAAAACCATATACTTGTTTATACCACACACACACACACACACATATAACACAGATGGACGGTATATATGTATGTCTTACACCATAAGTATCCTTATTTCCTTCTCTTTCCTTTTGACTTTGCGTATGATTGTGAGAAGCCCCATTGCTCTCTATAAACTAAACATATATATGTAATCTATAACACACACACATACAAATATATATATATACATGACCGTATATCTGCACATATGATATATGGAATCGGAGATTCCGGCACAGAACGTCGAGCCAATTTCCTGATCCATCGACGGCTGCGAGGCATGACAGGTGGCAATATGGAAATATATGCTGCAAACCTTGTGATTAACAATTAATGGGACTTTGTGTGCTCAAATCTGCTTACGTCAATAAACCTACAAATATTTATTTACACACCTATTTTATGTAAACACACATCATATATAATATTATTTTGATCACATAGAAATAAGACATTTATTAATAACATGAAAACTCCAAAGGTTTGTATATTTGTATTCATTTTATATGTTATCGTTGAGATTACATTATATATTTGTACACAAGTCTCTTTTCAAGTGGAAATTTGAAGTTCATGACTCAATAATTCTTAATCATTATTAAAAAGTTTTAATTAAATTATTAATTAATTATGTAAAGAAATAAACTTACATCTTTAACAACAAAAGTCGAGTGTTATAGCAATGCATGGAGGGAAGTTTTACATTTCAATGTGCATAAGTTGCATTGCATTGAACAAAATAAATATAAAGTTAATGTTTAATAATATTTATGAGAAATCTAATTATTTTATATTAATGTTTTAATATAAATCACACACACACACATTTATATACTTAAAGATGTTTATACATATATATCATGTTTATTAAATATTATGTCTAAAGTACTGTATATTAAGAAACTCATTATTACTATATATATGTATAAACATTAATACAGAAGGAAAGGAAACAGCATCCGCTCTGCGGTTAATCCAACGGTTGAGGGACAATACAAATAATTGAACCATTGAATGAGATGATTTCATAATTAATAAAAGAATTTAAAATTAGAAATGATATTTAAATAATATTATATTCTTTATTACAAGGATGTGTCTTAATTTTAAATATTTAATTTTTATATTTCACGAAAACCTTGTTAACCATCTTGTTACTTTTGGACAATTTTCACATTATTATTTTCCTTATCTCTTTATATAAATCATTAACAAATAATTATTAATAATCAGTTTAGCTTATGTGATATAACTTATGATTTTGTAGTTACACCTTACTTGTAATTCATTAACTTTTAATATTCTTTAATCATGTATAATTCTACTTATCTATTTAAAACCTGATTAATAGACAAATACTAAAAACCCGGAAAAAAACATGTATTTAAAAAAACTTATATATACCAAACCAAATCATTCATTAACCAAGGTCTTTTTAATTATATCCTCAAGATAAATAATATGTATAAAAACTTGTGTATAAATAATGTAAAAACTATGTGCATTAAAAACCATAAAAGATAATAAATTTTCATTATTATTATTAACTCTAGTCCTTTTTATTGTGAAAAAATATTAAATATAAACATAATATTAAAAAACCAAGATTTATTGACTAATTTATTTGGAATTTCTCCAAATTTGCATCGGTTATATATATATTTAAATCACTTAATATAATTTAATAATTGTGTAAAAAAGAAGAGGAATTGTCCCAATCCATTTTTTTTAATACTCAAAATTTGTCCATACAATAAATATAGTTTTTTTTTAAATTTTACTTAGTGAACAATCCATAAGAGAAAGAAAGGCATGCATAGACATTGTGTGTGTATATGTTGGTGTGTATTTATAGTTAAATGTTCATGTCTAAAATATTGCTTCTTCGTTGTTGTTGGGTAGTGTCAGTGGACATTGGTTTCTTAACACAAAGTGCATCGTTACTGTTTTTATTTTGCTCCTTTGGAAAGCCGGTATTTCAAAACATATGCTTCACTGTATATAAATATGTTAATGGCTATATATATATGTGTGTGTAAACATTTCTAAAACACTTATGTCTAAACCAACTAAATTATTATAAAATTCATTTCACGAGAAGTTAATAAATATACATATTACAATGGACATACTTGAAAAAGATGAAGAAGACTACCTCTTTTTATTTATGGAGTCTTCGTCCTATTCACAAACTGAAAGAAAGTGAAACCACAAAAGTTTTTATAATTTATGTAATAATGGGTGTTTGTAATAAAATATATTTTTTCAATTTTCCACATGCAAACTCACATATACATATGTTCAAAATATTACACACCTCATTTAACCCTTTTAAGTATAGAGGTCTTACGATTTCCACTCGTCCAATAGGGTTGAGTTTCCTATTTTGTTGTGCATTAGGAAACTAACTGTAATGCACACTACAATATTTTAGATACACTATTTAATAGACATGTACATATGTATGAACATTTTTAAATATAATATATACATATATATTTATATTAAAACATTAATACATTCAATTAAATCTCATAAATATTATTAAATATTAATTTGATAATTACTTTAAATGTTTAATGCACCATGATAACACACATGTAAAACTTCCTTCCATGCATTGTCACATTGTTTCATCTTTAAAACCCTTTCTTGCACTTGCTTTTTGTTATTAATAAAAATAATGGTAAGTTTTGTAATTAATACTTAAGAGTTCTATGTATGAAGCACACATATACATAATAGTGTTTATGAGATCGAAGGTGTGTGAAATAGAGTTCATTATTTTGATAACTGAATTATTTACTTTTGTCTTAAAGAGTTTAAAGGAACGGGTTTTTATTTTGGCATACACAACCACTAAAGATGTTGCAAGAGAACATAAATATATTTAAGAATATATATAATAGATATAGATGCTAAAAACTCTTAATTACAACAGATGCGACATACTCCAATCACTCTAAATAAATTGCTCACACATAAGCAAAAGAGGTTTGCTTTATACACTTATCATCCGAAATTGCATGTCCCAACACTTGTAAAAATTTTCATAATATTCCTCACGAATCTCCCACGAGTCTTTAACAGCTAGGTTATAAGTAAGTGTTCTTTCACCTTCTATTTGCACAAAGTTAAGAAACGACCAATCCTTTCTTTCCTTGTCTCCAAGGGAGAATACAGGCTGACTAGTTTGTCCCTTATAAAAAAACCATTTAAAATTGCTAGGAGCACAACTTACAAATGTCATAGTGTAATCTCCATTCACAACCCACAAACTTAACACCTCCACAACAGATTCAAATTCAAAACCCTCGACCAAAATATACACTCGTCCTTCCCAACATATAATAGTATTCCAATATATTAAATTATTAATATCGAGTGGTGGAAATAACTGTATTTCCTCAAGCTTTTCCAAGCATATGTTTAACTTTAACAGAACCCAATCATGACTTAGGCCATAAAGGAATCCATTGCAAGTGACCATGGCATTATAATTGTACATCCTACTGAGTGACAACTTTGAAATCTCACGCCAGAGTTTGTTATCAAAGTCATAAACAAGTACACAAGTGTGCATCTGTCAGAGTTTTAACCCAAAGGGCCAACACGTGGCAACACGTGGCTTCCAGGTGGCCATTCGGCGTCATCACCCTGTGTGAGCAACGCTAAGTTCCCCAGAATAACCCCAATGACCCCTAGGGTTAGACTCTAATGCCCAAGTGGATAAGAGACTTAGGGTTTAGCCTAAGTCTCCCTAGAATGTCTGCCCCCAGAACCCTTGAGGGATAACCCTAGTTGACTTAGGATTTAGCCTAAGTCTCCCTAGAGTGTCTACCCCAAAACCCTTGAGGGATAACCCTAGTTGACTTAGGGTCTTGCCCTAGAAGACCTAGACAGGCTCATGCCCTAACCCCCATCAAGGAGACGTGTGTTCCACACATACCCCCGTGACAGAGCTAAGGCATTATCACTTACCCCTTGAGGAATCACCCTCATCCGGGAGTACAACCCTTTAGGGCGACAAGGGGTACCCTGAACCACGACTAACCCCTAAGGGTTTGAGTGGCCAAGTTACACCCTAGACCTAGGGCTAGTACTTAGTGAGGACACGAGTGTGCACCGTAGGCGAACACGACTGTTCTGCTAAGCAAACTCCCTAAGGCTAGGTTTGGGATAACCCTAAGCACATGACCTTGCGAGTGCCTTATGAAAGGGCTTCTGCTAATGAGCTCAGGTTGTTCAACCCCTGGATTCCAAGGAGAACACTCCCCTAGCCAAGTGTGCCAAAGCACACCTAGTTACGAGACCTAACCTCCCTCGAGAGGATGCCCAAGGCTTAGCACCCTAGTGCAAGCACAAGCATGCCTGTTTGCTAGAGTATCCAACCCCTTAGCGACAAGCCCATGACATAACCCCAAAGGGCGTGCCTCGGGCGTTGTACCATGTGACGTTTAGCCCAGTGTCACATCCCCATGTGACATTGCCTTCCAAGATGTGGGCTATCATGCCAGTTGTACCAAGTACCACAAATGTGGTTCCTAAATGCCAACTCTAGAACCCCTCAATGAACCCTCAAACCAGGTAACGTGAACCTGTCAAACAAGATCCCACGCCCACAGTTGGATAAGGACACGGATGTGCCTTGCTTAGCCGTGAGTGCTACACCTAGCTTGACGTGGAGGAGGAGGCTGGAGACAAGCCTCAACCTCTGCCTCTTGGAACGTGCATCCCGACAAGACCTCCCAGGCATGGATTCGCCAACGTTAAGGGTAAGCTACCCCGAAGGTGGGACGTACCCTTGGCATCTGGAAGTTAGGGCGGCACAACAGAGGGTTGTACCTTAACGACACAAGCTGAAGCTTGCACCGGCAGAAGAGCAACGAACTCATTCATGAACCCAGGAGCTCTCCTACTACATACTACCTTATTTATGTGACAGAGGCCCCCCCCGTTTTCCTGTTTACATAAGTGGGCTAGCACTGAAATCTCATTCCCAGAGGGAACATACTTGGTGAGTTATCATCAACCCCTAAACCCTAACCTGTCAAACCTGGGGGTATTTCTAAGCATATCCAACATGCCGAACTCACCGGAACTAGCCATTAATCCAACCGGGACACGGAAAATGAGGGTAAGAGTTTTCTAGAAGGTAAGTGCTACCTTCGCTTAGAGTTTCTCGAGATATCTAAGGACAGCCGGCCGGACTACCCCTAAACACCTAAGTGCACTAAGGGGCTGTTTCTCACTACATCTAGGGCTTGTCAACATAGTATAGTAGGTAACAACAGTCAACGTCCAAAGTAAAGAGGAGTCATAGTAAAAACTATGACAGCATCACTAGGGCAACAATTTGGTAATTGACACCATCTATTTGTACCATTTTGTAAATGGTGTTTTTTACATTTACAAGAGCCGGAGGAAGATATATCTCGCGGGACATCACTGGATTTGCAATAACAACACCGCCTTGGTTTGACTTGAAAACAATCATACCCAACTCTTCATTGGGGCTAATAAACCATTTCTTTTTACCAAGATTATACCACTTCCTCATGTCATAAAAGTATAGACATAGCTGTTTTCTCTCGTTTATCATCAAAATATATTTGTTTTTTTCTATAGATGATTCGTACTTCTCTATGAAGGATTGACTATCCAAGATTGATTTCCATTTCTTGCATACACACCTGGCATGTATTATTGGAACGATTGGTAGCTTTCAAGAATGAACTCCAAGAGATCGTCCACTAATTCATCCATTGAAGCTGTAATTTATTACTAACTAAAGAGCTTATTGGGAAATATCTACTGCACACAAGATTGATCAACTTAAACCTCCCAACCAATAAATTTGTAGTGTCCCTAAGCAATAAGTAGAACTTGTAGAATTATATGTTTAGCACACTATTGATTATTAACTTGCCCTAAGGATTCTAAAACCTTTTGCCTCTTATAAGCCTAACCTATTTATGAAGTTTTATGTATATTTAATATAGGACATATTTCATTAATATATTCTCAAATATTCCACTTAATAATTATGAATTCATTATGTATGTAATGCTTCACCCTTTACAAAAATATTTGTTTTTCAAAGATCGAAGAATCTTATTTAAGTTTTCAGTATGCACACGTTAATTTATTTATTACCACATCAAAGTTTTGAATCATCAATTTGTTTTTGTAATTGATATACATCATTAATAATATCAATCTAATACTTTTCAATCGACTAACATGAAAGATAGAGTATATATGCACCTCATGATGTAGTTGTAATTTATATGCAACATATTAGCTGTTGTAATAATTTTAAATGAAAATTCATACCACATCTACCTTTACACAATGCTTTAATAAAGTTTTTTTATAAGTAAAAGGAAATATCACTCAAACATAAACTTTATCACCCACATGAAAAAACTTTATTTCTCACATAAAAATGATGAAATGATTAATGCTTATTATGAGCTTTAAGAATAATATGCTTATAGTTTTAAAAAAAAATCTTTAAATGTTCAATTATATGTTATTTCTAATTTACATCAATATTCAAAAAAAGTATGAGGATATCTTTCAATCATCATAATATAATAAAGATTTATATAGGTAAAATCATGTTTATTATTATAAGTAAAGAAAGATATTTATTGCATTTATCTTAAAGATTGCTCACAATAGTTTGTAATATGTCCTTACGAACTTGATTAACTCTCTTAATTTGATTACTTATTTATGTATGATAAGCATTATTAAGTTTAACCTTAAATTTAATTCCAAGCTAAAAATCACCGATAAATTTAATATCTTGATTTAATTATATAACAAAGCATACCCATACCCTTCATATATATACACGTGTTAAGTCCACATCTTTACTACTTAGTAAAATGATTTACTAATTACATAACAAAGCATACCCATACCCTTAACATATATACACGTGTTAAGTCCACATCTTTACTACTTAGTAAAATGATCTACTAATTACATAACAAAGCATACCCATACCATTAACATATATATACGTGTTAAGTGCACATATTTACTACTTAGTAAAATGATTTACTAGAAATCGTATTTATTCATTCTTTTGGAGTAATGAAATCCATATAGATACTTTTCCAATGTTTTTGTGGAACTTTTAATTGATGTAATAAGCTAAATTACGCAACTTATTCAACATTAACTAACTAACATATAGTACATGTTTTAATATAATTACATATATCATTTTAATATTTTTCCAATAAAACCTTTATTTAATCAAATCATATGTCTTTTTGTCTCCTTGTGCAACTAACAAGCTATCATGCATCTCAAACATAATATGAGGAAGTAATTCTTTATTCTTAAGTACATATAATCACCCTTATAAAAAATTATGCCATTAAGCATGCATGTTATATACACACAAATTAGCTTTTCAATTTAACTTGAGTAACCAAATGTACTTCGCTAAAGGACTATGCAACTTGAACACATATATTCTTTTCATATTATAACTTTCATCATCACAAGCATTTAAATCCTTATGTGTTTTATAATATTACAATAGTTTATGATCTATATACACCTTGAATGGTTAGTTATTATGTAAATAATGTTTTCAAGATCTTAATGTATAAACTATAACCAATACTTCTTTTTCATATTGAGAGAGGTGTGAATACTAAATACGATTCAATTAGGTCTGGCTGATACAGGGTATTTATACTAAGTGTCTGTGCTAGGATTAGCACTCTTGGTACCAAGTAAATCATGGTGCCCAGATTAGCCAGCCCCCAGATTAGCCAATGCCCATATTAGTGTGTATGAATCCTAATGCCACTTGGCACCTCCATGGCAGAGTATACGTGGCGTATATACATAGTATATACCATGGAACCTTACATCATTCCCCTCTCAAGACATGGCTTCTACCTATCAAGGTGGTCCTCTTCCTTGGACGAGTGTCCGTTGGTGGAACGGTAATAGCCGACACACATGAGCGACATGTTGTGACTCCCGAACCCCATCACGCCGCTTCAAGCGATACACCTGTGTTCCCAATTGTTCTTCAACACTCCAAGGCCCGACCCATCGTGGTTGAAGCCCTGCTGCGTGTGTTTGATCCCCTAACCTTGGAAACTTGACGAGAACCAAATCTCCCACTTGGTATAGGTGGCATTCGATGTCGTTGATTGTAAGTCCGACGCTGATACTCTTGTGCACGAGCTAACTATTCTCCACCTTGAGCATACAACAGGAAGGACTTGGTTCAAATGCTCCAACCACATACGCCCATCCATATACCGTGCTTCGTGAGGAGTAATGCCAACTGCTGGTGGCAATACAGGTTCACGACCATACAAAGCTTTGAATGGGGAAATCCCTGTTGACTTGTGAGGGGCTGAAACATAAGCAAATTGGAGATATGGAAGCCACATATCCCAATCCGTATGGTCAGGACGCACATACTTGGCAAGCATGACTTTGAAAGTCCTGTTCAATCGCTCCACCAAACCATCAGTCTCAGGATGATAAGTTGAGGCAAAAGATTGTCGGATCTGCAACCGTCGCATCAACAAAGCTACTGCTTCCGCTGCTGGGCCTGGTCCTTGATCCGATAAAATTCGTTCGGGGCAACCTTGCCTCAACACCACTTGAGCTAGTAGGAACTTGATGATGGAAGTTGCTGTAGCATCTGGCAAAGCACACACTTCTACCCATCGAGTCAAGTAATCAGAGCTCACAATGATGTATCGATTACCAACTATGACACAGGGAATGGTCCCATGATGTCATACGCTACCAGCTCAAAGGGCGAGAAACTCGAATTGGTTCCAGGGGTTGCTGCAGGAGGAAGTGTGGACACGTTATGCCGTTGACACTCCGGACACGTATGAATGTACTCATGTAGGTCTTGTCGCAATCGGGGCCAATACAAGTGCTGTCGAATCCTCTCAAGGCATCGTTGGAATCCCATGTGTCCGGACATCGGGTTGTCATGAAAGAACTGCAACCAGGAGTTAATGTAAACTGGTGGTGCCACCACACGACACTCGGAACCGTCTCCAACAAAGACAAGCAAGTCATCCATCAGTCTGAAAGATCGTGCATATGTGCGAAAGTTAAGATCCTCGCAGGTACCTCACTACTCAAGACTTCACGCAACCTCCTGATCCATGGCTCCATCTTTTGAGCCTCCACAATGTCTTCCCGCCTCGGAAGTACGCGATCAGGAAGGGCATCCGGCAACAATGCTACAGGGGCTGCTACTACCACAGGAGCTCGGGATAACGCATCCACATCCGCCATGCTAGACCCTGGGCGATGAACAACCCGAAAACGATACCCTTGCAAAATTAACGCCCAACGTGCAAGTCGTCCCGTCACATTCCTCCTCTTCATGATTGAGTTGACAGCAGCATGATCAGTTTCCAACAATGTGTTGGAGCCATGTAGATATGCATGGAACTTTTGAAAGGCCCATACGGCTGCCAGACATTCCTTGTCCGTGGTGGAATAATTTTTCTCTGCCTCAGTAAGGCTCCGACTTGCATAAGCGATTGGGTACCGCTGACCATTGGGAGTCTCCTGCAACAGATCGGCCCCCAACCCGACATTGAAGCATCGGTCCGAAGAATAAAGGATTTGGCAAAGTCCGGATACCGCAACAAAGGTGGAGATCCTAGCAATGCCTTAACATCCTCGAACGCCTTCTGACACTTCTTGGACCACCGGAACTGAGCTCCTTGTTTTAACAATCCTCGCAATGGGGCTGTCAAATCTGAGAACCGCGGAACAAACCTCGCTAGGTATGTTGCCTTTCCCAAGAAACGCTGCAACTCCGCCACTGACTCAGGAGCAGGAAATTCTCGTACAGCTAGGGTCTTCTCGGGATCCGGTTTCACACCCTCTGCCGTGATGATGAATCCTAAGTATTTCAAGGAGGTACATCCGAACTTGCACTTCTGCTCTTTCAACTTCAGCCCGTATTGCACCAATCGCTGCAGGACCGCTCTAACTGCTGAATGTGCTCCTCCCACGTAGCAGAGTGAATAAGAAGGTCATCGATGTACGCACGTGCAAATTCTTCAAAGCCCTCCAATAGCTCATCCATCATCCGCTGGAAGGTTGCTGGGGCCCCGACCAACCCAAATGGCATGACTGTAAACTCGTACAAGCCGGATGGTGTTCGAAATGCTGTCTTTGCTGCATCTTCAGGAGCCATAGGGATCTGCCAATAGCCGGAAGCCATGTCAAGAATAGTGAAGTACCGGCTATTCCCCAATGCATCGACCAAATCATCCACCCTTGGTAGTGGATATGAATCTGGAACAGAAACATCGTTCAATGGCCTGAAATCAATAGTGAAACGTGTAGTCCCATCCGGCTTCGGAACTAGGTGTGGTTCTGCTACCCATGGACTTCGAGACTTACGTATCACCTTCAACTCTAGCATCTCCCTCACACAACGATTCAAGATATCCTTCTCCTTTGGAGATCGTCGCCTGAGCCCCATTCTGATCGGGCGAGTTGTACCAGTCGGGATGTGATGCCGAGTAGTCAACAGGGGATTTGCATCTCCTACAATGGGTTTGAATAGGCTCGGATACCTCGCCAACAGCTCCTTGATGTCCTTAGCTCGTTGCTCTGGAGAAGGCTCTGCCTTAGGCGCCATCATGCCCTGCAATGTTGCCGCCATGCCATTCGGTGCATGTTCTGTAGCCTGCAATGGGGGGCATCCTGGGATAGACAACGTGCACATTTCAAAATCACATCTTGCCTTGACCGCACGAAGCCAATTGACACCGAGGATGATGTCATGGACTTGGCTCGGCATCACCCGCAACGGAAGTAGATGATGGTATCCTCCTAACACCACAGGCACATGTGCAATTCGATGTGATCTAGCAAAAGACTGCTTATCAGCAAACACTACCTTCAAAGTTCGCTCAGCTGGTATTGTGTGCAAGTGCAAGGACTCCGCTACTGATCGATTGATAGAAGATATACTGGATCCGGAGTCCACCAGGACTGAAACAGGAGTTCCTTCTACCATGCCGGAGAACACAAACATAAAACGCTCAGTGTCCAGTAACTCACTCGAGACCCCTATGCCCGCACAAGCATGGAAGAACAAAGGTGCTTCGGGGAAGTGTCGACCATGCGCTGGAATCAAGTTCTTCAGAGGTGGTGCAATGTGCCTAGTGCATGGGTCCTCTGACACCCCATGCACTATGCCTCGTTTTCCGGCTGCGGAAGAGTCTCCACTTCTTCTGCAATCTCGATGGCAGCTACTTGATGTCGATTTGCACATGCTCGTGCAACATGTCCCCAACCTCGGCACTCATAGCACTGAATGTTCCGCCCACGACCACCACGACCATGACCACGACCACGACCACGCCGATCAGCAGCTTGGCCTGGGCCCCTCCTGCGGCCTAAGGACTGGTCCTCCATCTGAACAGCACCCACCTCCATCGGAACAGGATCGGATGTCCCAGGAATAGGTGCTGATACAGGATATACACGTTGTGCTGCCCCCAATGAGTTCTCAAATCGTTGTGCAATCCGCAAGGCCTCCTCCACAGTCGAAGGACCAAAGCCCTCCACCAAGCCAGCCAAATCAGGGCGAAGAGCTGGCCATAACAAGCCCAAACGTACCCGTTCTGTCATGCTTGGATCTGCACGATTGACCAAGTTTTGAAACTTAATCCCGAATCGTTGGACAGTCTCTCCCGACACTTGCTTCAAGTCATGGAGCTCACGAAAAGCTGCAGCAGAATCCTCGGGCTTACCAAAAGCTTGCTTGAAACGCTGGGATAAGATGTTCCAATCTTGTCGATCAAGAACGGGGACACCATTGTACCATTGCAAGGCAAGTCCTTGCAAACACGTTGGGAACTCTCGCAACCGCTGGGAGTCAGACCATCCATGGTAATCAGCAATCCCTTGAAAATGTTCCCACCAATGGTACACGTCTGCTCCAATCTCCCCCTTGAAGAATTCTGGACGAACCCGTGGATTGGAACCCAAAAGGTGTGGATTAGAACTCTGCGGCATACTAGCATTCTGCTGCATTCCTTGGTGAATTTCTCGCAGCAGAGCAGTCTGATTTGCCACGCTCAATTGTAGTGCATCGAACAACTGCAACCACCTTTCTTCGGTTGCCATCACGACCAAGAACACAAGGGAAGAGGGAGACAAAAAGGAACACAAAAAAAACTAAGCCGAAAAAGGACCGCCCAACATCTCCACCAATGAGAGAGGTGTGAATACTAAATACGATTCAATTAGGTCTGGCTGATACAGGGTATTTATACTAAGTGTCTGTGCTAGGATTAGCACTCTTGGTACCAAGTAAATCATGGTGCCCAGATTAGCCAGCCCCCAGATTAGCCAATGCCCATATTAGTGTGTATGAATCCTAATGCCACTTGGCACCTCCATGGCAGAGTATACGTGGCGTATATACATAGTATATACCATGGAACCTTACAATATGTATGTTGAATTATACTTTTCTACATTACTAACTTTTCTACTTTTAAAAACAATAACAAATGTTAGTGTTAAAATAAAGACTTGGTGATAATATAAAGAGTACATCATATTTAAATAGGTTTATTAATGACAAAGTCACTCTTGAAAATTCAATAACAAAATGTTTATACTAATTAGTTAAGCCCATAAAACTAAGTAATTCATTTATATAATAATTCTTACACATCTTTGTTTTTGTTGGTTACTAGTAGAAGAGAAATATCCATGTCAAAAGCCAGTGTATACCTCATACTATGTGGCTAGCATGACACGGTTGTAAGGTTTAGCCTATACTATTACTAGCAGAAGAGGAATATTCCATGTGAAACCAGACTGTACGGCCAGAGTGACATGGTGGCAACAAACACGTGACCTATTCAGTTACTAGAACATTCTTTGAAACAAACTAGTGTCTGTCAGCATGACAAAGTACGTGGCAAATTCTATAAATGATGATTACATTTGCTAAAGTAAGGATCAAATGCTAAAAAATAATGCTTCATATGTACATTGTAGATTAAATCACTATTAAATAATAATAACATATTTAAGTAGCCCAAAATGAGATTCCGTTTTATAGCTAATACTGTAGTCACAAGAAGAACTTTTATGTTTATTATGTTGTGTTCATCTTAAGCTTACTTTCTCATCTCCTCCAAATCAAGCTCCATAGTTACCACTAGTGTGTCCTTCTACATTGCCTCAAAGCTAGTCCAACAAACATATATATTCATTAACATTTGATACCATGTGTGTGTGTGTGTGTGAGAAATTACAAGGTTACTCTAATAAATTGTCCTTCCCTCAATGTTCTACATCGGTCCAAACGTTTTACTATTTAAAACATGACCATGATTAACAGATGAATCATTGTAGTAGACCACAACATTCTTTGTAGGCACCGTTCCAAATGTTTTTCTGTTATAAAATATTTTCATACTTTTAATATACTCTTTCCTTTTTCCAAGTTAATGTTTTGACATTAACATAATAAGTGAGTGGAGTGACTGTTCATTAATCGAGAATATCATTTTAAAATATAAGTATACTTTTAAGAATATCAATAAATTTCTTCTAAAAAGCAAAATATAATTAAAGAAGTGATGAATTGATGTAATTTGAAGTATCTGTCAAACTTTTTTGAACATTCACATCAACCTAATTTAAAAAAAAAAAAAAAACAATTGTAAAAAGAAAGTTCGATAAAGTTTGGCTAATGCAAAATCAGTTTTTCACATTATATATTTTTAAATTAATTAAAAAAAAATGGTCTTAGAAAATTTTGTATATGTTTTTGTATTAAATGTATGTCATTTTTTATAAAAGATTGTTCCATATTTTATTTAAAAGTTAAAATCAATGTAAATTAATATTAACTATAATCTTTCTAGCTAAGTTTTAGGTCATTTATATAATAAATCAAATTGAAATTTTTTTTTTTGATATAAAACTCTACTTTATAATTAACTTAATAAAATTGAAACCAATTTTGAATTAATAACTTAGTCGATTTCTTCTCGTTTTTATTCTTGAATTTTGATATATATAATTCATAGTTACTATAATGAAAGTTGTTATATAAGAAAAAAATTTAATATTTTAATTGTATGTGCTAGTTTTCTTTTTGGTATATATAACTTATTTAATGTCATATAATTGAATTACTTTAAAACTTATAAAAGATTTATATAGTAACATTATTAAATATATGAAAGAACACATAATTTTCTAAATTAACATCCTTAAAATTGTTATAGTTTTGTTCACAAGTTTGTCTTTTATTATATATATATATATATAAAATCTAATCATCTTTTAATCATAATAATGATTATATTTAATGCATAAAATAAATTTGATGTAATGTCATTAATATGAACAACTTATATTATGTTTATTAGTATTTTTTAAAATCTATTTTAGGATTTTGTAATAACGACTATTATTTAATTGAGTCATTTAAGAATTTTAAAGATGTTTCACTAAACATTTTAAGATACAAGTTTTTTTATTCCTCAAGATAAATGTGTAAAAATGTAAGAAATTGTATTGTATTAAATTTATCATACCATTTCAAACTCAATTCCTTAAAAACATGTTTTCAAGTAAAACCAAGATATTTTGGTATATATTTGAGTTTATCAAATTATTTTTGATATATATTCAAGTTTATCAAATTTATTTTGATATATATTTTAGTCTTTGACATATTCTTAAATAATATTGCATAAAATCTTATTAGCTTTTTTGCATTTAAATGAAGTAGTGTAGCAAGTCAATGATGTCACACGAGAACATACTACATAAACATAAATTTATGTATTATTTAACAAATGTTTTGATTCGCATTTAGTACATAAACCTAAAACCAGTACCTAAATTTATGTACCTCAAAAATTTATGTACTAAATGTTAAAACCATTCTAATCCGCACTTAAACTTAAATTTATGTACTACTTAATGCAAATTTGTATTCCCTGTTGTAATCTTAAACAACCTCTCCCGTGAATGCATAAAATTTACGAAGTACACAAAAATTATATTCTGCTGAAGATTCTTTAGAGTTCATGGCTGGGACTTGACAGCGCGGTGTAGGTGTAGCAAATTCGGCTGTGGAAATATTATCCATTGGCGCCCAACAAATCCATCCCTGCCAAATCCACTGGTAAGCTTTTTCTTCTTATTTCTAGTTTTTTAGTGTAGGAAATAGAGGATGGCTTTGAGATTGTTTGAGGTGCTGCCAGGGCGGGGTGAAGGATAAAAACAAGGGGAAAAATTGGATGCTAGATGAATCGTTGGTGCTAGCGCAGTTGAAAGGACAATATCATCGACCAACAAGAGCCTATAGGTTGCGATCGAGGATTGGCATCTAATGCATAGTGGGAGGTGATTTTTAAGAAGCTTCAGGAGCAGGGGATTGATTGTGATGCTAATGCATGCCAAAGGAGATGGCTCAACATTTTGAGTTACTAAAAGAAGGTTCAAGAGAATTGGGGCATAGAGCTACTTTTCTATGATGGACACTCAGAAAAGAAAGCTCACTATTGTGAAATTTGATGATGAGTTATACAATTTTGCATGGTTTCCTCGGGGTCTGAGCTTCAACTCAACCTCCAAACATTACCGATAGCGAGGCAGACATTGAGGTTATAGTGACTATTGCAGTTGTAACTATTGCTACAAAGAGCGACAATTTTGAAATTTAAGTATAAAACCATGTGCGGATGAACAGGTTCTTAAAATTTATGTTTATGTACTATGTATGGACTAGACTTTATTTAGACATAAAATTTGTGCATCAAAATTTATGTATATGTACCATGTGCAGATCAAAAAATACTTAAATGATTTCATAAACTTAAATTTTAAGTACTATGTGTGGATCAAAGTAGTACATAAATTCTAAGACTAAGTTTTAACAAATTTAAGTCTATGTACTATGTGCGGATCGGCCCAAATGCTACTAAAATATTCCAATATATTGACATTTGATGTGCACTAAGCAGTTATTAAACATGGCTAAAGACAAACGAGAATAAGACATAGGGACAAGGTTTATTATAACTATAACATTAGATTGGAATTGAATATATTTTGGGGACAATTCGTGTGAATTTTATTAATTTCAATTTTCACACAATAGGCAAGTTAACATCTGAATAATCACATAAGTGAATTATTATCCGTACAACTTCATTGTTTTAAGTTGTTACGAGTAGAAAATATTTATATTTTCTTTGACTATTAATAACACATTTTAATTACAAATTTAAATAAGTTTAAAATTTCCTAAACCAAGATATTTTAAAATTATGTTTTTATATTTAAAAAAATTTAAATAAAGTATTTTAAAATAGAAATTTTAAATTTATAAGTTAATAATTAAATATAATTAATAATGTCATCATATTAATATGGATATTGATGATTTTTATTTGTTTTATTAAATGCAATGCTTTACATCACTTGCCATGTCAATTTACGTGACATGGCAAATGATGTGCAAGGGGTGATGTGGCATGGTATATTTCATCCTTTTAAATTATAATAAAATATAAACTTATTAAATAATTAAATACTAAAAGTCAAGAGAAATAATATATAGAAAAACTTGTGTATAAATAAAGAGCATGTAAAAACCATGTGTATTAGAAACCATGACTCAATAATTCTCATTATTAGAAGGTTTTAATTAAATTATTAATTAGTTATGCAAAGAACATAAATTTACATCTTTAATAACAAAAGTCGAGTGTTATAACAATGAATGTTCATGGAGGGAAGTTTTACATTTCAATGCGCTTAAGTTGCCTTGCATTTAACATTTCAAAATAAATATAATGTTTAATAATATTTATGAGATTTAATTAAATCTAATTAAGTTATATTAATGTTTAATATAAATCACACACACACAGAGACACATATATACTTAAAAATGTTTATTAAATATTATGTCTAAAGTATTGTTTATGTTGATCAACATATGTTGTTTTTATGTATAGCATATACTGTGTGTGTAGCTTTTTTTTTTCTTAATCTCTTTTGCTTATATTTAATATTCTTTTTTAAAGTTTGTCATCCTCTGTTTTATTAATGAGATGCAGCCTGTTTACAAAAGTGGGATATGGAATACTTTTTTTATAAAAAAAAATAAAATAGTTTATTTTTTAAATATTATTGTTATTATATATATATATATATATAACAAACATTAATATTAATGTTCACAAAAGGAAATCTGAACTGCAGTTAATCCAACGGTTGAAGGACATCTATTTTTACATTTCTATTTTTAGTTTTAGTTTTAGGAGGAATATATTGTAATTTGTAATGTATGAATACACCTATGTCGTGTAAATATATATAATTATATGTATAAATATTATATTCATATTGATGAGATGATTTCATAATTAATAAAAGTATTTAAAATTAGAAATTATATTTAAATAATGTTATATTCTTTATTACAAGGACATGTCTTAATTTTAAATATTTAATTTTTATATTTCATGAAAAACTTGTTAACCTTCTCATTAAGGTGATGAATCTTCCCATTATCATTTTCCTTATCTCTTTATATAAATCATTAACAAATAATTGTTAATAATCAGTTTGACTAATGTGATATAACTTATAGTTACACCTTGCTTGTGATTTGACTCCATTTTAACGTTTAATATTCTTTAATCATGTATAATTCTACTTATCTACTTAAAACCTGATTAATAGACAAATACTAAAAACCTAAAGAAATATGTATTAAAGAAACTTATATATACCAAACCAAATCATTCATTAACCAAGAAGGTCTTTTTAATTTATATCCTCTATAAAATCAATTAAATAATTAACTTAATTAACTGTGATTAAGGGAGGGGCCTAAGATATTATATACCTATATGTAATAAATTACACATATGTATATTCATAATAAAACTTTTATATAAATATTGGAGCATCTAATCCCATGTGAAGCAACTTTAATAAAATTATATTTAATCTTTGGTATATCTTTAAAATATATTGCATAGAATGTTATTAGAATTATTTTTTTTTGTTTGTCATTAAGTGAGGAGTGGATGTTTTAATAACAAATTTGAACATTTTAATTACAAATTTAAATAAGTTTAAAATTTCCTTAAACTAGAATATTTTAAAATTATGCTTTTATATTTAAATTAATTTAAATAAAGTATTCTAAATTATAAGTTAGTAATAAATTAGTCCCCTTCCAAATCATTGTGACATGGCAAGTGATGTGGAAGGTGGTATATCTCTTCCTTTTAAATTATAGTAAAATATAAAATTAATAAATACTAAAATCCAAGAGAAATAATATATATAAAAAATTGTTTATAAATAATGTAAAACCATGTGCATTAAAAACCATAAAAGATAATAAAGTTTCATTACTATTATTAACTCTAAAGGTTTTTTCTTATTACATTTTTAAGTGAAAAAAAACTAAATATAAACATAATACTAAAAAGCCAAGATTTATTAATTTATTTATTTAGAATTTTCCTGATTAAATCGTTTAATATAATCTAATAATTGTATGAAAAGGAACAGGGATTGTCCCAATCGATTATTTTTGGTACTCAAAATTCATTTCATGAATATAGTTTTTTTTATTTTACGTAACAAACAATCCATCAATAAAAGAAACGCACGCATATACATTGTGTGTGTATGTTAGTGTGTATTAATAATTAAATGTTCATGTTCAAAGTATTACTTCTTTGTTGTTGTCAGGTAGTGTTAATGGCCATTAGTTTTTTAACATGAAGGGCATGCTTTAAGATACTTTTCCTATTTTATTTCCTCTAGTAAAGCCAATTCTTCAAAACATCCTTGAATGTACATAAATATGTTAATGGTTTATACATATGTGTGTGTGTGTAAACATTTTTGAAAGGCTTATGTTTAGACCAATTAAATTATTATAAAATTCATTTCATGAGAAGCTAATGAAATATACAAATTATAATGGACATACCTGAAGAAGATGAAAAAGACTGTCTCCTCCTTTCTTCATTGTATTGATAAACTAAAGGAAAGTGAAACTCTAAGAGGTTCTGTAATTTATGTAGGTGTTTATAAGAAAAAAATATTTTCTTAATAATTCATAAACATATTTTCAAAATATTACACACTTTCATTTAACCCTTTTAGGTACGGAGCCTTACAATGTCTTTTTTTTTTTTAAATTTCACTCGTCCATCGGTAGAAAATAGGGTTTGTCACGACCCAATACATGATATAGGATTTCAGATACATGATATGGGTTGCAGGATATTCCTACAGGATATTCCTATAGGGATTTCAGTTACAGGATATTCCTACAAGATATGCCACAGGATATGCCTAGAGGATAAGGGACATGTGGACTCATCTTAGCCTCTGCATACATGCAGCCACTTTTAGATGCATGCAACCACTTTTAGCACTCATGCCTAGATTAGCTCTTGGAGTTGTGAGCATAAAAGCTCCGACCTAATTGTTGTACAATCAGTTACTATCAACACCAGTCTTACTACAATCAATCTTGTCTTGTCTTGTTCTTGTCTTACTCCTTGCTTCTTGTTCTCTCCTTGTCTTGCACTTGGATCCGTCCTGTTCCTGTCTTGTTCCTGGATCCTGTCCTGCGTCTTCTTGTCTTGCTCCCGGATCCTATCTGTTCCTGTCTTGCTCCTGGATCTGTTCTGCGCCTGGTCTTGCTTCTGAGTTCTAATTCCTATCCTGCTTCCTGAGTCAAGCCTTCTTGTTCTTGGAATCCTGCTCTCTTCCTGTTCCTGGATCGTGGCTTGACAGTTTGATAGTAACTCCTTTCATAGCTCTCCGTTTTCCAGCTATTTTTTTTTTTGATTCTTTTCCTTCGTTTTCCTCCTTTTTCTTTATAGATCATGGCTGATTTTGAGCACTTTCAACGCGAGCACCAAATGTTGCTTCATGAGCTGGCCACTTTGCGCCAAGTGGTCACCGATCTGCAAGGTTCCACCAATGGCACATGCAGCTGCTGATGCATCCTCCAAGGCTGCTGCGCAGGCTCTCTCTCAGGCATCGGTGGTTCCCTCTTCATCGAACTTTTCTTCGGAGCCGAAGATTAGCATGCCAGAAAAGTTCATGGCAATCGTGCCGATTTCCAAGGTTTCCTGAATCAGATCCGGCTCTTGATCCGCATGCAACCACACCGCTACTCGACTGATGCACAAAAGGTTGGCCTTTTGGCATCCTTACTAAGTGGATCTCCACGGGCTTGGGTTGCCCCTTGCTGGAGCGTGACGACCCATTGATGGAAGGTTTTGTGGCTGCCTTTGAAGCCTGCTTTGGAGATCCTGATAAGTACCGTTCCGCATGCACGAAGTTACGGAAGCTCACTCAAGGATCCCGACCAGCTTCCGTCTATGCATCCGAATTTCAGCAACTTTGCACGAACATTCCATGGGACGAGACTGCATTGATCGAACACTTCGTTTTGGGTTGAGGGATGACGTGAAGGACCTTCTCCTTACGTTACCGGATGCCCAAACATTAGCGGAGATCATGCAACAAGCTGTTCGTTGCGACAACCGTTTGTTCGAGCGTCGTCAGGAAAGATCCCGTCAGCAGTTCCTGCAAACCAATCCTGCAGCTGTGGTACATGTTCCTGCACCACCTTCTGGAGTAGTTCCTATGGAGGTTGAGAAATCCAACGTGGCTCTCTTTCGCTGCTGAGAAGCAACGTCGCCGCATGAGAACCTATGCTTGTATTGTGGTGAAGCAGGACAAGGTGGCAGAATGTCCTATTAAAGCCAGGAATTCAAGACGCGTGAAGTTGAAGCTGAAGTTCAGTCGGAAAACTTCAATGTCCACTTCGTTAGGAGCCGCGAAGTTGGACGTAGGTGCAGGCTCCATTGGTGCTGCTCATACCATTCCATCACTTAAGTTTCCTGTACACATTCATCTTAATAATCGAGAGCTCAGGAGTTTGCCTTGTTAGACACTGGTGCAAATGCATGCTTCATGGATGACACTTTTGCAACTCAACATGGCATTTCGGTGGTGAAGTTGAAGCGTGCAGTTCCTGTAGAGGTGGCCGATGGGCGTCTGATTGCTTCTGGTGCAGTTACCCATGCTACCAAACCTCTCTCTTGCAGTCATGGCACATTCAACTGTTCAATTTCCTTCAACTTGATCAAGACTCGGTCGACTCCCATCATTTTGGGCATGCCATGGTTCGTTGTTGCAAATCCGCAGATCGACTGGAGGTCTAGGACGCTCACGTTTTCCTCTCCGACAGCTAGGATCAATCCTGTACCTTCCTGCGTGCAGGATACATCCTTAGTATCTGAGGCAGTACAAGCTACAGGATTGACCGTGCCTGTTCCTGTATCAGTGTTGAAGACTCCTCCTGACAGGATTCACCTCATGTCAGTTCCTCAGCACATCCAGGCTCTCTCCACTCCTGTAAGTTTGCTTTCCTGTACAGGGTTCTTCCAATCCTGTATCAGTGTCGAAGGTTTCCTCAACAGGATCCACCTCCTGTTGGTTCGTCAGCACACTCGCAGGTTTTCCCACTCCTGTGCAACCACGGACTCCTGTACAGGATTCTTCCAATCCTGTACACTCGTCAACATCCACACAGGTTTTTCCAATCCGCCTCTTTCTGTTACTCTGCTTCTGTTCCACCCCCAAGATCCTTCCTCTTTTTCAGTCAAGCTCCCTCCTTCTCCTCTCCGAGTTCTTACCACTACCATGCATGAACTTGCCACTGATCCTGCTCCTTTCCACCTTTTTGCCTTTCAAGTAACTCCTACGTCCTCTTCTACCTTTCCTGTGACTCTCCTGTTTTTCAATCTCCTTTCCTTTCCTTTCCTTCTCCTCCTTCTTCCCTACCATCCAAGTATCACTCCTTTAAGGACGTTTTTGACAAGCACAAGGCTGCAGTTCTTCCTGTTCACAGGTCCTACGACTGTCCTATTGATCTTGCAGAAGGAAAGACTCCACCGTTGGACCGATTTATGCATTGTCACCCACAGAGTTGGAGGTTCTTCGTCAGTACATCGAGGACAACTTGGCATCCGGCTTCATTCGTCACTCAAAGTCCCTGCAGGAGCACCTATCTTCTTTGTCAAGAAAAGATGGGAGTTTACGTTTGGTTGTGGACTACAGGGGTTTGAATCAAGTCACCATTCGGAATCGGTACCCTTGCCATTGATCCGGAACTTCTCGATCGGCTGCGAGGAGCAAAGGTGTTCACGAAGATCGACTTACGAGGGGCCTACAACCTTGTACGGATTCGTCAGGCGATGAGTGGAAGACTGCCTTTCGTACAAGGTATGGACACTTTGAGTACACGGTGATGCCCTTCGGCCTTACCAATGCCCCAGCCGTGTTCCAACACATGGTGAACGACATCTTTCGTGACTTCTTGGACCAGTTTGTGGTGATCTACCTCGACGACATTTTGATTTTCTCCAAGGACCAGGCGGCACATGACAAGCATGTACGATTAGTTCTACAGCGGCTTCGCGAGCATGGCCTGTACGCGAAGTTGGAGAAGTGTTTTTTCGACAGGGATTCTGTGGAGTTCTTGGGCTACATCGTCTCTCCCATGCACAAGGTGAAGACCATGGAGTGGGAGAGGCCCAAGTCTGTACGAGATGTACAATGTTTCCTTGGCTTTGCAAACTTCTACAGGCGGTTCATACAGGACTTCTCCAAGCGTGTACTTCCACTCACGGAACTCACCAAGCGCACAGGGTTTTCTCTTGGTCCGACAAGGCGGAACATGCATTCACAACACTCAAGGACGCCTTCACGACAGCTCCGATTTTAGCACATCCTGACCCTTCTCGTCCTTTCTTCGTTGAAGCAGATGCCTCGGATTTTGCAGTAGGATCCGTCCTATCACAAGTTGGAGAAGACAAGTTGCTTCATCCTGTAGCTTTTCACTCTCGTAAGTTCCTTTCGGCGGAGATCAATTACGAGATTCATGACAAAACTCAAGGCCATTGTGGATTCGTTGAGGAGTGGCGGCATTTCCTGGAAGGTGTGCGCATCCTGTACAAGTTCTTACGGATCACAAGAACCTGGAGTATTTTCAAACGGCTGAGTTCTCAGTCGGCGACAGGCTAGGTGGGCGAGTTCCTATCACGTTTTGATTTCGTCATCGTTACAGGCCCGGTTTTCGGAATGGCAAGGCGGACGCATTGTCTAGCGCTCTTACCTTGCACCGATCCCGGGCGATCCTGCATATGACTGTCAAAGACAAGTGTTGTTGGGTCCTGATCAATTCCGGCTTGCGGCACTACAGGTTCATCAGGCTCCAGCAAATTCAACACTCCTACAGGACATCCGTTCGCAGTTGGCTACAGACGACTTGGCAAAGAATGTGTTCTCACACATTCATCCTGACATTGCAAGTTCCTCTTCCTCCAGTTCCCGTTCAGACTACAAGTTGTTCGCCATACAGGATGGACTCCTGTACCGGGAAGGTCTCCTGTACGTTCCTGTTGGTATTTCCAGGACTCGTGTGGTACAGGATTGTCATGATACCCCGGCTACAGGACATTTTGGTGTGGCCAAGACATGGAGTTGGTGACTCGCAACTATTGGTGGCCTGGGTTGCGAGGTTTTGTGGAAAGGTTTGTACGGAGCTGTGACACTTGTAACAGGTCGAAGATGCCTCATCATGCACCCTCTGGTCTTCTTCGTCCTCTTCTGTTCCTTCTGCTCCTTGGAGATCCATTTCTATGGATTTCCTCACAGATCTTCCTCCTCGTGGATTCGATGCAGTTCTTGTGGTGGTTGACCGTTTCACCAAGCAGGCTCATTTCCTACCCTGCAACAAGACAGCTACAGGTCAGACAACTGCTGAGTTGGTGATCGAAGTGTTCCGACATCATGGTCTTCCTGAGAGCATTGTTTCGATCGAGGTCCACAATTCATGTCCAAGTTTTGGCGAGAGCTTCTTCGGAGTCTAGGTTAAAGCGGATCTTTCTTCAGGATATCATCCGCAAACTGATGGGCAGTCGAACGCACAATTCAGACCTTGGAACAGTATCTTCGTTGCTTCATCAGTTACCACAGGACAACTGGTTGGACTTCTTCCAATGGCGGAGTTTGCCTACAACAACTCCGTTCACGCATCTACAGGACAGACACCTTTTTTGCTCTTACAGGCCACCATCCACGTTTTGACTTTGCTCCTCCCGCTTCTCCTTCTTCCGCTCCTGCAGTACAGGATCGTCTCCAGCATCTTCGTCAGGTACAGGATGATCTCCGGGTTCATCTTCAGCAGGCACAGGAACGATACAAGCATCATGCTGATGCTCACCGTCAGCCGGCACCTGCATACAAGATTGGTGATCTGTGTGGCTTCTTCGTCGACATATTCGCACCAACAGGCCTTCTTCTAAGTTGGATTTTCAACGATTGGGCCCTTACAGGATTGTGGCGGAGGTCAATCCTGTAGCTTTCCGACTCGAGTTACCATCTACGGTGAAACTTCATCCTGTGTTTCACACCTCCTTGTTGGAGCCGTATCATCCTTCTTCTCTTCCCGTCGTGCTTCTTCTCCTCCCCCTCTGTGGTCATTGACATGAACCTGAGTACAAAGTTGCAGCCATCCTTGATTCTCGTCTTCATCGCCGCCAACTCCAATACTTGGTGGATTGGAAAGGTTATTTGCCTACTGATCGCACTTGGGAACCTGCATCCAACTTACTCCATGCTTCTTCCAAGGTTGCTGCCTTCCATCGGCATTATCCTGCTAAACCAGGTCCCAAGACTCGTGGAACTCGTCTTTAGGGAGGAGGTGCTGTCACGACCCGATACAGGATACAGGATTCCGGATACAGGATACGGGTTGTAAGGATATTCCTACAGGATTCCGATTGCAGGATATTCTACAGGATATGCCACAGGATATGCCTAGAGGATAAGGGACATGTGGACTCATCTTAGCCTCTGCATGCATGCAACCACTTTTAGCACTCATGCCTAGATTAGCTCTTGGAGTTGTGAGCATAAAAGCTCCGACCTAATTGTTATACAATCAGTTACTATCAACACCAGTCTTACTACGATCAATCTTGTCTTGTCTTGCTTTTGCTTCTTGCTTCTCTTGCACCCGGATCCGTCCTGTTCCTATCTTGTTCCTGGATCCTGTCCTGCGTCTTCTTGTCTTACTCCCAGATCCTATCTTAT
The DNA here is from genome assembly GCA_003024785.1 of Selaginella tamariscina. NCBI lineage: Eukaryota > Viridiplantae > Streptophyta > Lycopodiopsida > Selaginellales > Selaginellaceae > Selaginella > Selaginella tamariscina. Next base: position 1,371,516 of record PUQB01000001.1, read on the forward strand.
TCCTGTCTTGCTCCTAGATCGTGTCCTGCGCCTGGTCTTGCTCCTGAGTTCCTAATTCCTGTCCTGTTCTGAGTCAAGCCTTCTTGTTCTTGATCCTGCTCTCTTCCTAATTCCTGGATCGTGGCTTGACAGGGTTGAGTTTCTTACTTTGTTGTGCATTAAGAAACTCAACTATAATGCATAGTATAATAATTTAGATACAATATTTAATAGATATGATATATATGTATGAACATTTTTAAATGTATATATATATATACATATATTAAAACATTAATACATTCAATTAAATCTCATAAATAATATTAAACATTAACTTGATAATTACTTTTAAATGTTCAATGCATCAACAACCTATGAAAATTTCCCTTCATGCATTACCACATTGTTTTAACTTTAAAACCCTTTCTTGCATATACCTTTTGTTATTAGTTTTGTTCTCTGTATAATCAATCTATGTAAGTTTTGTAATTAATGCTTAAAGAGTTCACACATACACATAATAGTGTTTATGAAATCAAAGGTTTTAGAGTTGGTTCTTTCGATAACTTTGGCCATGGCAAGGAATTATTTACTTAGTCATTTAGTCTTGAAGAATTTAAAGAAATGATTTTTTGTAAAAGGTATTCATACACATACACAACCATCAGATATGTTACAAGAGAACATGAATATATATAATAGATATAGATGCTAAAAACTCTCTTTTATAATAGATGCGACATACTGCAATCATTATAAATAAATTGCATCTTTAAACAACCTCACACACAAGCAAAAGAGGTTTGTTTTACACACTTATCATCCGAAATTGCATGTCCCAACATTTTTAAAACATTTCACAGTATTCCTCATGAATCTCCCATGAATCTTTAATAACAAGTCAATGTCCTTTCATCTTTCATTTGCACAAAGTTAAGAAACGACTAATCATTCCTTCCCTTATCTTTAGGGGAGAATACAAGTCTGTTGGTTTGTCCCTTGTAACAAAACCATTTACAATCGCTAGAAGCACGATTTACAAATGTCATAGTGTAATCTCCATTCACAACCCACAAACTTAACACCTCCATAGATTCAAGTTTAAAACCCTAAATCAAAATATACATTTGTCCTAGCTAACATATGATAGTCTTCTGGTACGTTGACTTATTAATATTAGGCGGTGAAAATAACTGTATTTTCTCCAACTTTTTCCAAGCGTATGTCTAACTTTAATAGAACCCAATCCTTACTTAGGCCATAGAGGAATCTGCTGCAAGTAACCATGGCAGCATAAAGGTTCTTATTCTAAAATAGCTCCACTACATGTCTGTGCGCAATAAAAATCCATTCACAATGAATATATTGTACATCCTATATGGTGACAACCTTAAAATCTTGCACCAGAGTTTATTATCAGAGTCATAAACAAGTAGACAAGTGTGCATCACTAAAGCAATAACTCGATAGTTGGCACCATTTATTTGTACCATCTTGTAAATGATGTTTTTTGCATTCACAAGAGCAGGAGGAAGATATATATCTTGTGGGAAAGCATTGGATTTGTAGTAACAACACCACCCTCATTTGACTTAAAAACAATCATACCCAACTCTTTATTGGGGCTAATAAACCAAGTCTTCTTACCAAGATTGTACCACTTTTTCATGTTATATAAGTATATATAGAGTTGTGTTTTCTCGTTTATCATCCAAATATATTTGTTTTCTTTTGTACTTGATTTGTACCTCTTCGTGAAGGATTGACTATCCAAGATTGATTTCCATTTCTTGCATACGCACCTAGCGTGTATTATTAAACAATTAATAAAGCAACTGACACATAGTACATGTTTTAATATAATTACATAAAATATCATTTTTGATATTTTTTCAATAAAACCTTTGTTTAATTAGATCATATGTCTTTTTGTCACCAAAGTGTGCAAGTAACAGGGTATCGTGCATTTCAAACATCATATAAGGAAGTAAGTCTCTCTCCTTAAGTACATAAAATCACCCCTTATAAAAAAGCATGAACGTAACATGTATATACTACATTATATTACATGTTTTATTATTGTTAAATAATAATACACCTCTCTCTCTCTCTCTACATACACACAAGCTTTATAATTTTCTAATTTTTAACTTTAATAGCCAAATGTACTTCACTAAAGCAATATTTAAGTATTTACATATGCCACTGCATTGTGTTTACCTTGTATATTATTTCTATATTATAAGAAAATTCATTCAGAAATAACTTCTAAGCATTTAAATATTTACACGTCTTATAATATTACAATAGTTTATAACTTAGATGGCAGGTTATTATGTAGACAATGTTTCCATAATCTTAATGTATAAATTAGTGTTAATATTAACAAAAGACTTAAGTTATCATAGTGACTAATCCTCGCACAAAGGGTAGACGGTGCTTAAGTAAATTTATTAAAGGCAAAGCCACCCTTGAAAATTTAATAACAAAACGTCTATAATAATTAGTTAAGTCTATCAAACTAATTACATGTTTCTCTTTGTATGCACAAACCCTAATTTGGATATTCCTCGCATAATAATCTTATGTTAAGGTCTGTTAATCCTAGTGACATATTCTTATTTTTCCCCTTTATTTTAATACCTTATCTACAGATTAAAGATAAATTATGATACCTTGTTACAAATAACATAATATCCTGAGCATATATGCTCTCTCTCTCTCGAAATGTTTCCTGTTTAATCTTTTTGTTATGTTCTAAACTTTATATATATATTTGTCCAGTTCTCTATTCATGTAAAACTAAAATAGTACATCATTTAGTAAAACAGTGGATATGTATATACATATCCACGTAAAGTGAGTACTCTCTCTCTCTCTCACACACACACATACTTGGTGCGTGCGTGTGTTATATACATATCCACGTAAAAGGAAGAACTTAAGTACCTTCTTCTTCTCTCTCTCTCTCTCACACACACAAACACACACACACACAAAAAAAAAAAAAAAAAAGGAGGAGATAGAAATTTTAGTTATATCAATCCAAAAAGGGCACTTTTCGCAACATGAAAACACCATAGGCAACACTTCAATCCATTAAATCTTCGGTGAAGTCTATTTGCCACTGCGTGTCACGGTACCACGGACCGAGGTTGAGCAGATCCTGTCACTAAATCATTTAACGTCTGCGTGTGTGTGCGTGCGTGTTGTGTTTAACACATACATATATGTATATATAATATATGCGATAGTATACCACTTTGCGCTCCATGGTCGTTCGCTTCTTTGGCATAAGCTGCTTGAGCTTCTTTTCATCTAGACTAGGAGAGAATGCAGAATAATAGTCTTCCACTTCTGGTGTATGCTTCAACAAGGCCTCCAGCTTGTCAGCATCCCAATTGCCCAGGTTGCGGTTCTCCTTCATATCCAAGCGCAAAAGCTTCAAATTGGGAAGCTTACGCTCAACGTCCACACCGCACATAGCTACGTCATCCATGAGCTTGAGCTTGCACAGCGCCGGTGTGTTCGTCAGCTCGACTTCCGCCTCCCACACCTCAAGCTCACGCAACTTGGGTGTGTCCAACACGAGCTTCAGCGCGTTTTTGTCGGAGTCCACTACGTACTGGGACCGGAGCTTCTCCAGCGTGTTGCTGCGCACCTCCCACACCTTCCTCGTCTCCAGCTTGGCTGTTATATCCAGCATCCGGTCAGCACATCCCACAGTGAGGGACAGTCGAGAGGCGAACTGTCGTAGTCCTCATGCTCGTCAATGCAAGAGAAGCGTTGAAGAGTGTCGGAGTTGACTTCAATAGTCCGTTCCACGAGATTCAGTCTACCGTCGTAATGCGGATCCGTTCTCTCGTACCGGAATGAAAGAAGTCTCTTTTCTTCCCACCACCTCGCTATGTCCTTGTCGCGCATACGGTCATCTCGGACTCGGACATGCACATCTGTGGAAGAAAACAGAAACCCAAAGTGAGGAAAAGAAGAAGACATTGATCCTTGTGTGTGTGTGTGAGTGAGAGAGAGAGAGAGAGAGGGGGGTTACTGTTAGCCATCCTTGCTACGCTGAAACCTAAGGACTCCTTGGGAGGGGAGCATTCAGAAGGGATATATTTGAGCATTTCTTTTAATCATGCTTGTTAATTAAATAAACACTGGAATATGCCATGTACGGCCAGCGTGAAAGTCAGAGGCGGCAAACACGTGGCCTATTCCGTTTTTGAAATTGTTTCCGAATATTCTGAAACTAGTAGAAGAGGAATATTCCATGTCAAAAGCCAGTGTATACGGCCAGCGTGACACGGTCGTGATGCAAGAGGCGGCAAACACGTGGCCTATTCGGTTACCAGTAGAGGCAGGGTATACCTCGTACCGTACGCATGGTGGTGACAAACACGTGGCCTATTCGGTTAGAGCACTGAGAAGGAGAACATTCTTTAAACAAACTAGTGTACGAACGATGATCACATTTGTTAAAGTAACGGTATATTCCAGTAATAACGTCACTACATGGTATATTCGGATCAAATTCATAGTGTAGATTAAATCGTGCAGTTTCACCTTGAAATAGTACAAATAACATAACATCTTTACGTAGTGAATATCTGCCATACTCAAATTCCGTAGTCACCAGAAGAACTTCCGTGTTTATTATGCTGTGTTATCTTAAGCTTACTTTCTCATCTCCTCCCAATCAAGTTCCACAGTTACCACTAGTTTGTCCTTCTACGTTGCCTCGAAACTAGTCCAATAAACACATATATTCATCGACATTTGATATCGTGTGTGTGTGTGTGAAATTATAAGGTTACATGTTCAAGACACTACCAGGATCGACAGCATCTCTTTCTATGGCGTGTATCCTGAAAGTATATTATTAGCATATTCCAATGTTAAAATATATATTGATAAAGTAGCATAGTATATAAATAAAAAATAAATTGTTTCTTTTAATCAAGTAAATATATGCGACGATCCTCCAATGCCTGCTTTTGTCAGCCTCAACACCTAAATCAAATAATATATAAATATATAATTAAGTGAAAAATATTTATATAAATATAATTTAATATACAATATTAGTAATTGCGTGTGTGTGAGTGTGTATCTACATATAACGCATACCTTTGAGATATCTTCCAGCTTTAAATCCCCTTCAATGTCCTGCTTATTAGCTCCTGCAAGACGCTGCACAATATCTTGAGTCCTATATACATACGTGTGTATACACACACACACACAAACACACACAACCTCTTCTTTGAGTAGATTGTGAAGTTCTTTCCTGCAGTCATCAAGACGGCGAAGATCTGCACTGTCTACAACCCACACAAGACCATCTGTTTGCTCATAGTAATTCCTCCAGTACGACCTTAGTGTTTTCTGGCCACCAACATCCCATATATTGAGCCTATATCTGTTTATATACATATTTACATGAGTGTATATACGCTTTTCTACACACACGCACGCACACGAACCTGCCATATTTCATGGTCTTTATGTTAAAGCCAAGTGTAGGACTGATACTACTTATATCCTCCCCATTCATTCTCTTCACAATGGTTGTTTTCCCGGCATTATCCAAACCTCTGCAAATAGTTAAATACTTTGCAACAATTTAATATTAGCTTGATGAACAAAACCATATACTTGTTTATACCACACACACACACACACACATATAACACAGATGGACGGTATATATGTATGTCTTACACCATAAGTATCCTTATTTCCTTCTCTTTCCTTTTGACTTTGCGTATGATTGTGAGAAGCCCCATTGCTCTCTATAAACTAAACATATATATGTAATCTATAACACACACACATACAAATATATATATTGCTATACATGACCGTATATCTGCACATATGATATATGGAATCGGAGATTCCGGCACAGAACGTCGAGCCAATTTCCTGATCCATCGACGGCTGCGAGGCATGACAGGTGGCAATATGGAAATATATGCTGCAAACCTTGTGATTAACAATTAATGGGACTTTGTGTGCTCAAATCTGCTTACGTCAATAAACCTACAAATATTTATTTACACACCTATTTTATGTAAACACACATCATTATATAATATTATTTTGATCACATAGAAATAAGACATTTATTAATAACATGAAAACTCCAAAGGTTTGTATATTTGTATTCATTTTATATGTTATCGTTGAGATTACATTATATATTTGTACACAAGTCTCTTTTCAAGTGGAAATTTGAAGTTCATGACTCAATAATTCTTAATCATTATTAAAAAGTTTTAATTAAATTATTAATTAATTATGTAAAGAAATAAACTTACATCTTTAACAACAAAAGTCGAGTGTTATAGCAATGCATGGAGGGAAGTTTTACATTTCAATGTGCATAAGTTGCATTGCATTGAACAAAATAAATATAAAGTTAATGTTTAATAATATTTATGAGATTTAATTGAATCTAATTAAGTTATATTAATGTTTTAATATAAATCACACACACACACATTTATATACTTAAAAATGTTTATACATATATATCGTGTTTATTAAATATTATGTCTAATGTACTGTATATTAAGAAACTCTTATACATATATAATAAACATTAATACGGAAGGACAGCGTCCCGTCTGCAGTTAATCCAACGGTTGAGGGACAGTCAAAATAAATTGAACCATTGAATGAGATGATTTCATAATTAATAAAAGTATTTAAAATTAGAAATTATATTTAAATAATGTTATATTCTTTATTACAAGGATGTGTCTTAATTTTAAATATTTAATTTTTATATTCCACGAAAAACTTGTTAACCATCTTGTTACTTTTCGGACAATCTTCACATTATTATTTTCCTTATCTCTTTATATGAATCGTTAACAAATAATTGTTTAATAATCAGTTTGACTTATGTGCTATAACTTGTGATTTTATAATTACACCTTACTTGTGATTCATTAACTTTTAATATTCTTTAATCATGTATAATTCTACTTATCTACTTAAAACCTAATTAATAGACAAATACTAAAAACCTGGAAAAAAAACATGTATTTAAAAAAACTTATATATACCAAACCAAATCATTCATTAACCAATGTCTTTTGAATTATATCCTCAAGAGAAATAATATGTATAAAACTTGTGTATAAATAATGTAAAAACCATGTGCATTAAAAACCATAAAAGATAATAAAATTTCATTATTATTATTAACTCTAAAAGTCTTTTTTATTGTGAAAAATATTAAATATAAACATATACTAAAAAAACCAAAATTTGCATTGGTTATATATATGTTTAAATCACTTGATATAATTTAATAATTGTGTAAAAAAAAAAAAGGAATTGTCCCAATCGATTCTTTTTGGTACTCAAAACTTGTCCACACAGTAATATAGTTTTTTTTTTAATTTTACGTAGTGAACAATCCATAAGAGAAAGAAACGCATGCATAGACATTGTGTGTGTGTGTGTGTTGATGTGCATTTATAATTAAATGTTTATGTTCAAGTATTGCTTTTTTATTGTTGTTGGGTAGTGTTGGTGAGCATTGGTTTCTTAATACAAAGTGCATAATTAAGCTCTGAGATACTCTTCTATTTTTGCTCCTCTGGAAAGCCAGTTCTTCACAAACATATGTTTCACTGTATATAAATATGTTAATGGCTATATATATGTGTGTATAAACATTTCTAAAACACTTATGTCTAAACTCATTATTATAAATTCATTTCACGAGAAGCTAATAAAATATACATATTACAATGGATATACTTGAAAAAAATGAAGAAGACTACCTCATCCTATTTGTGGAGTCTTCATTCTATTCACAAACTAAAAGAAAGTGAGACCACAAGAGTTTCTATAATTTATGTAATAATGGGTGTTTTTAATAAAATATATTTTCTAAATTTTCCACATGCAAACTCACATATACATATGTTCAAAATATTACACACCTCATTTAACCCTTTTAAATACACAATTTCCACTCGTCCAATAAGGTTGAGTTTCCTACTTTGTTGTGCATTAGGAAACTCAATATAATGCACACTACAATATTTTAGATACACTATTTAATAGATATGTACACATGTATGAACATTTTTAAATGTATATATATACATATATATTTATATTAAAACATTAATACATTCAATTAAATCTCATAAATATTATTAAACATTAATTTGATAATTACTTTTAAATGTTCAATACACCAACAACCTATGATAACACACATGTAAAATTTCCTTCCATGCATTGTCACATTGTTTCATGTTTAAAACCCTTTCTTGCACCTGCCTTTTGTTACTAAAGATGTTATAATTTAATTAAACCTTTCAATAGTGATTAAGTTAATAAAGTTTTAATTAATAAAAATAATGGTAAGTTTTATAATTAATACTTAAGAGTTCTATGTATGAAACACACATACACATAATAGTGTTTATGAGATCGAAGGTGTGTGGAATAGAGTTCATTGTTTTGATAATTGAATTATTTACTTTGTCTTAAAAAGTTTAAAGAGACGGGTTTGTTTTGTGAAAGGCTGACATGCAGGTATTCATACGCATACACAACCACTAGAGATGTTGCAAGAGAACATAAATATATTTAAGAATATATATAATAAATATAGATGCTAAAAATTCTCAATTACAACGGATGCAACATACTCCAATCACTCTAAATAAATTGCTCACACATAAGCAAGAGAGGTTTGCTTTATACACTTATCATCCGAAATTGCATGTCCCAACACTTGTAAAAATCTTCATAGTATTCCTCACGAATCTCCCACGAGTCTTTAATAGCTAGGTTATAAGTAAGTGTTCTTTTACCTTCCATTTGCACAAAGTTAAGAAACGACCGATCCTTTCTTTCCTTGTCTCCAAGGGAGAATACAGGCTGACTAGTTTGTCCCTTGTAAAAACCATTTAAAAAATCGTTAGGAGCACGACTTACAAATGTCATAGTGTAATCTTCATTCACAACCCACAAACTTAACACCTCCACAGATTCAAGTTCAAACCCTCGACCAAAATATACACTCGTCCTTCCCAACATATAATAGTATTCCAATGTATAAAATTATTAATATTGGGTAGTGGAAATAACTGTATTTCCTCCAACTTTTCCAAGCGTATGTCTAACTTTAATAGAACCCAATCCTTACTTAAGCCATAAAGGAATCCACTGCAAGTGACCATGGCATTATAATTGTACATCCTATCGGTGACAACTTTGAAATCTCACGCCAGAGTTTGTTATCAAAGTCATAAACAAGTACACAAGTGTGCATCACTAGGGCAACAACTTGGTAATTGGCACCATCTATTTGTACTATTTTGTAAATGATGTTTCCTACATTTACAAGAGCAGGAGGAAGATATATCTCGTGGGACATCATTGGATTTGCAATAACAACACCACCTTGGTTTGACTTGAAAACAATTATACCCAACTCTTCATTAGGGCTAATAAACCATTTCTTTTTACCAAGATTATACCACTTACTCATGTCATAAAAGTATAAACATACCTGTTTTCTCCTGTTTATCATCAAAATATATTTGTTTTTTTCTATACATGATTCGTACTTCTCTATGAAGGATTGACTATCCAAGATTGATTTCCATTTCTTGCATACACACCGGGCATGTATTATTGGAATGATTAGTAACTTTCCAAGAATGAACTCCAAGAGATCGTCCACTAGTTCATCCATTGAAGCTATAATTTATTACTAACTAAAGAGCTTATTGGGAAATATTTACTGCACACAAGATTTATCAACTCAAACCTCCCAACCAATAAACTCGTAGTGTCCCTGCCTAAGCAATAAGTAAACTTGTAGAATTATATGTTTAGCACACTATTGATTATCAACTTGCCCTAAGGATTCTAAAACCTTTTGCCTCTTAAGGATATTATATAGGCCTAACCTATTTATAAAGTTTTATGTATACTTAATATGGGACACATGTCATTAATATATTCTCAAATATTCCACTTAGTAATTATGAATCCATTATGTATGTAATGCTTCACCGTTTACAAAAATATTTGTTTTCAAAGATCAAAGAATCTTATTTAAATTTTCAGTATGCACACGTTAATTTATTTATTACCACATCAAAGTTTTGAATCATCAATTTGTTTTTGTAATTGATATACATCATTAATAATATCAATCTAATATTTTTCAATCGACTAACATGAAAGATAGAGTATATATGCATCTCATGATGTTAATTTATAGTTGTTATAATAACTTTAAATGAAAATTCATATCACATCTATCTTTACACAATGTTTTAATAAAGTTTTTTTTATAATCAAAGGAAATATCACTTCAAACATAAACTTTATCACCCACACGAAAAAACTTTATTTTTCACATAAAAATTGATGAAATGATTAATGCTTATTATGAGCTTTAAGAATAATATGCTTATAGTCTTAAAAAAAGTTCTTTAAATGTTCAATTAACTCACAAGTATCGTTATTAGCCATATGTTATTTCGAATTTACACCAATATTCAAAAAAGTATGAGGATATTTTTCAACCATTGCATAATATAATAAAGATTCATATAGGTAAAATCATGTTTATTATTATAATTAAAAAAAGATATTTATTGTATTTATCTTGAAGATTGCCCACAATAGCTTGTAATATGTCCTTAAAGAACTTGATTAACTCTCTTAATTTGATTCTAAAAATCACTGATAAATTTAGTATCTTGATTTAATTACAAACAAAGCATACCCATACCCTTAACATATATACACGTGTTAACTCCATAGTTACCACTAGTGTGTCCTTCTACATTGCCTCAAAGCTAATCCAACAAACATATATATTCATTAACATTTGACACCATGTGTGTGTGTGTGAGAAATTACAAGGTTACTCTAATAAATTGCCCTTCCCTCAATGTTTTACATCGGTCCAAACGTTTTATTATTTAAAATATGACCATGATCAACAAACGAATCATTGTAGTAGACCACAACATTCTTTGTAGGCACCGGTCCAAATGTTTTTCTATTATAAAATATTTTCATACTTTTGATATACTTTTTCCTTTTCCAAATTAATATTTTTGACAGAGTGGAGTGAATGTTCATTAATCGAGAATATTTTTTAAAATATAAGTATACTTTTAAGAATATCAATAAATTTCTTTTAGAAACCAAAATATAATTAAAGAAGTAATGAATTGATGTAATTTGAAGTATCTGTCAAACTTTTTTCGAACATTCACATCAACCCAATTTAAAAAAAAAAAAAAAAAAAAACAATTGTAAAAAGAAAGTTCGATAAAGTTTGACTAATGCAAATTAGTTTTTCACATTATATATTTTAAAATTAACTAAAAAAAAATGGTCTTAGAAATTTTGTACATGTTTTTATATTAAATGTATGTCATTTTTTATAAAAGATTGTTCCATATTTTATTTAAAAGTTAAAATCAATGTAAATTAATATTAACTATACTCTTTCTAGCTAAGTTTTAGGTCATTTATATAATAAATCAAATTGAATTTTTTTTATTTTTTTTGATATAAAACTCTACTTTATAATTAACTTGATAAAATTGAAACCAATTTGAATTAATAACTTAATCGATTTCTTCTCGTTTTTATTCTTGAATTTTGATATATATAATTCATAGTTACTATAATGAAAGTTGTTATATAAGAAGAAAATTTAATATTTTAATTGTATGTGCTAGTTTTCTTTTTGGTATAATAACTTATTTAATGTCATATAATTGAATTATTTTAAAACTTATAAAAGATTTATATAGTAACCTTATTAAATATATGAAAGAACACATAATTTTCTAAAATAACAACCTTAAAATTGTTATAGTTTTGTTCACAAGTTTGTCTATATATATATATAATATATATATATATTATATTATATATATATATATATATAACTAATCATCTTTTAATCATAATAATGATTATATTTAATGCATAAAACAGATTTGGTGTAATGTCATTAATATGAACAACTTATATTATGTTTATTAGTATTTTTTAAAATCTATTTTAGGATTTTGTAATAACGACTATTATTTAATTGAGTCATTTAAGAACTTTATGTTTCACTAAAGATTTTAAGATACAAGTTTTTTATTCCTCAAGATAAATGTGTAAAAATGTAAGAAATTGTATTGTATTAAATTTATCATACAATTTCAAACACAATTCCTTAAAAACATGTTTTCAAGTAAAACCAAGATATTTTGGTATATATTTGAGTTTATCAAATTATTTTTGATATATATTTAAGTTTATCAAATTTATTTTGATATATATTTTAGTCTTTGACATATTTTTAAAGTATATTGCATAAAATCTTATTAGCTTCTTTATTTAAACGAAGTAGTGTAGCAAGCCAATGATGTTAAAATATTTCAGTATATGTGACATTTGATGTGCACTGAGCAGTTATTAAATGATGGCTAAAGACAAACGAGTAGGACATGGACAAGGTTTATTATAACTATAACATTAGATTGGAATTGAATATATTTTGGGGACAATTCGTGTGAATTTTATTAATTTCAATTTTCACACAATAGGCAAGTTAACATCCATATAATCACATAAGTGAATTATTATCCGTACACTTCATTGTTTTAGGTTGTTACGAGTAGAAAATATTTATATTTTCTTTGACTATTAATAACACATTTTAATTATAAATTTAAATAAGTTTAAAATTTCTAAACCAAGATATTTTAAAATTATGTTTTTATATTTAAAATAATCTAAATAAAGTATTTTAAAATAATATATTTTAAATCTATAAGTTAATAATTAAATATAATTAATAATGTCATCATATTAATATGGATATTGATGATGTTATTTATTTTTATTTGTTTTATTAAATGCAATGCTTTCCACATCACTTGCCATGTCAATTTACGTGACATGGCAAATGATGTGCAAGGGGTGATGTGGCATGTGGTATATTTCATCCTTTTAAATTATAATAAAATATAAACTTAATAAATAATTAAATACTAAAAGTCAAGAGAAATAATATATAGAAAAACTTGTGTATAAATAAAGAGTATGTAAAAACCATGTGTATTAGAAACCACGACTCAATAATTCTTAATCATTATTAGAAGGTTTTAATTAAATTATTAATTAGTTATGCAAAGAACATAAATTTACATCTTTAATAACAAAAGTCAAGTGTTGTAGCAATAAATGTTCATGAAGGGAAGTTTTACATTTCAATGTGCTTAAGTTGCCTTGCATTTAACATTTCATAATGTTTAATATATTATGAGATTTAATTAAATCTAATATTAATGTTTATTAATGTTATTAATGTTTAATATAAATCACACACACAGAGACACATATATACTTAAAAATGTTTATTAAATATTATGTTTAAAGTATTGTTTATGCTGATCAACATATGTTGTTTTATGTATAGCATATACTGTGTGTGTAGCTTTTTTTTTTTTTAATCTCTTTTGCTTATATTTAATATTCTTTTTTAAAGTTTGTCATCCTCTGTTTATTAATGAGATGCACAAAAGTGGGATATGGAATACTTTTTTTATATAAAAAAAAAAAATAGTTTGTTTTTTAAATATTAATGTTATTATATATATATAATAAACATTAATATTAATGTTCACAAAAGGAAATCTGAACTGTAGTTAATCCAACGGTTGAAGGACATCTATTTTACATTTCTATTTTTTTTTAGTTTTAGGAGACCAAATATATTGTAATTTGTAATGTATGAATACACTTATGTCGTGTAAATATATATAATTATATGTATAAATATGAGAATGAACATGTTATAGTTTTATTTTAGTTACTAGGTTCATTTTGCATTAATATTATATTTATATATTTGGTTATATTCATATTGAAGCATTGAATGAGATGATTTCATAATTAATAAAAGTATTTAAAATTAGAAATTATATTTAAATAATGTTATATTCTTTATTACAAGGACATGTCTTAATTTTAAATATTTAATTTTTATATTTCATGAAAAACTTGTTAACCTTCTCATTAAGGTGATGAATCTTCCCATTATATTTTCTTATCTCTTTATATAAATCATTAACAAATAATTGTTAATAATCAGTTTGACTAATGCGATATAACTTATAGTTACACCTTGCTTGTGATTTGACTCAATCTTAACTTTTAATATTTTTAATCATGTATAATTCTACTTATGTACTTAAAACCTGATTAATAGACAAATACTAAAAACCTAAAAGAAATATGTATTAAAGAAACTTATATATACCAAACCAAATCATTCATTAACCAAGAAGGTCTTTTTAATTTATATCCTCTATAAAATCAATTAAATAATTAAGTTAATTAACTGTGATTAAGGGAGGGGCCTAAGATATTATATACCTATATGTAATAAATTACACACATGTATATTCATAATAAAACTTTTATATAAATATTGGAGCATCTAATCCCATGTGAAGCAACTTTAATAAATTATGATTAATCTTTGGTATATTTTAAAAATATATTGCATAGAATGTTATTAGAATATTTTATTTTTTTGTTTGCCATTAGGTGAGGAGTGGATGTTTAATAACAAATTTGAACATTTTAATTACAAATTTAAATAAGTTTAAAATTTCCTTAAACTAAAATATTTTAAAATTATGCTTTTATATTTAAATTAATTTAAATAAAGTATTCTAAATTATAAGTTAGTAATAAAATATAATTAATGATGTCATCATATTAATATGGATATTGATGATGGTATTTATTTTTAATTATTTTATTAAATATAGTCCCCTTCCATGTATGGCAAGTGATGTGGAAGGTGGTTATCTCTTCTTTTTAAATTATAATAAAATATTAAATTAATAAATTAATAAATACTAGAATCCAAGAGAAATAATATATATAAAAAAGTGTATAAATAATGTAAAATCATGTGCATTAAAAAATAGAAGATAATAAAATTTCATTACTATTATTAATTCTAAAGGTCCTTTTTATTACATTTTAAGTGAAAAAAACTAAATATAAACATAATACTAAAAATCCAAGATTTATTAATTTATTTATTTAGAATTTTTCCAATTAAATCGCTTAATATAATCTAATAATTGTGTGAAAAGGAACAGGGATTGTCCCAATCGATTATTTTTGGTACTCAAAATTCGTTCACATCATAAATATAGTTTTTTTTATTTTACATAATGAACAATTCATCAGTAAAAGAAATGCACGCATATACATTGTGTGTGTATGTTAGTGTGTATTAATAATTAAATGTTCATGTTCAAAGTATTACTTCTTTGTTGTTGTTGAGTAATGTTGGTGGCCATTAGTTTTTTAACATAAAGGGCATGTTATTTTACTTCCTCTAGTAAAACCAATTCTTCAAAACATCCTTCAATGTACATAAATATGTTAATGATTTATGTATATGTGTGTGTAAACATTTCTGAAAGGCTTATGTCTAAACCAACTAAATTATCATAAAATTCATTTCTAATGATATATACAAATTACAATGGACATACCTAAAGAAGATGAAGAAGACTGCATCCTTCTATTTGTGGAGTCTTCATCGTATTGATAAATTAAAGGAAAGTGAAACTCCAAGAGATTTTGTAATTTATGTAATAATAGGTGTTTGTAAGAAAATATATATTTTTAATAAGTCATAAACATATATGTTCAAAATATTACACACCTCATTTAACCCTTTTAGGTACGAAGGCCTTACAATGCCTTTTTTTAAATTCCACTCGTCCATTAGTAGAAAGTAGGGTTGAGTTTTCTACTTTGTTGTGCATTAAGAAACTCAACCATAATGCACAGTATAATACTCTAGATACAATATTTAATAGGCATGATATATATGTATGAACATTTTTAAATGTCACACACACACACATATATATATATTAAAACATTAATACTTTCAATTAAATCTCATAAATATTATTAAACATTAACTTGATAATTACTTTTAAATGTTAAATGCACAACCTATGAAAATTTCCCTCCTGCTACCACATTGTTTCAACTTTAAAACCCTTTCTTGCACCCCCAAAAGTTGCAAGTTTTGTTCTCTGTATAATCAACCTATAATTTAATTAAACCTTTGAATAGTAAAGTTTTAAACACTACATATGAGACAAAGCTGCTGAATCATGAATATATAACTAATAAAGATAATGGTAAGTTTTGTAATTAATACTTAAAGAGTTCACACATACACATAATAGTGTTTATGAGATCAAAGGTGTATGTAATAGAGTTGGTTCTTTCGATAACTTTGGCCATGGCAAGGAATTATTTACTTAATCATTTAGTCTTGAAGAATTTAAAGAAACGATTTTTTGTGAAAGGTTATCATATCCATACACAACTACCAGATATGTTGCAAGAGAATGAATATATATAATAGATATAGATGCTAAAAACTCTCTTTTACAATGGATGCGACATACTCAAATCACTATAAATAAATTGCATCTCTAAACACATTTATCATTTAAATTGCATGTCCCAACATTTATAAAACATTTCACAGTATTCTTCACGAATCCCCCATGAGTCTTTAATAACTAGGTTATAAATCAGTGTCCTTTCACCTTCCATTTGCATAAAGTTAAGAAACGATCAGTCTTTCCTTCCTTTATTTTCAGGGGAGAATACAGGTTTGTTGGTTTGTCCTTTGTAACAAAACCATTTACAATCATTAGAAGCACGACTTACAAATGTCATAATGTAATCTCCATTCACAACCCACAAACTTAACACCTCCACGGATTCAAATTCAAAACCCTAGATCAAAATATACATACATATGATAGTCTTTCGGTACATTGACTTATTAATTTTGGGCAGTGGAAATAATTGTATTTTCTTTAATTTTTCCATACGTATGTCTAACTTTAACAAAACCCAATCCTTACTTAAGCCATAGAGAATCCGCTACAAGTAACCATGGCATGATAATTATACATCCCATAGGGTGACAACCTTGAAATCTCGTGCCAGAGTTTGTTATCAGAGTTATAAACAAGTGTGCATCACTAAAGCAACAACTCAGTAATTGGCACCATTTATTTGTACCATCTCGTAAATGGTGTTTTTCACATTCATAGGAGCAGGAGGAAGATGTATCTTGTGAGGAAGCATTGGATTTGTAATAACAACACCATCCTCGTTTGACTTAAAAATAATCATATTCAACTCTTCATTGGGGCTAATAAACCAAGTCTTCTTACCAAGATTGTACCACTTTTTTATGTCATATAAGTATACATAGAATTGTATTTTCTCGTTTCATACAAATATACTTGTTTTATTCTGTACTTGATTTGTACCTCTTTATGAAGGATTGACTATTCAAGATTGATTTTCATTTCTTGCATACACACCTAGCGTGTATTATTGAAACGATTGGTAGCTTTTCAAAAATAAACTCCAAGAGATCATTCATTAGTTCATTCACTAAAGCTGTAATTTATTTTTAACAAAAGAACTTATTGAGAAATATTTATATCTACACACAAGATCTATCAACTCAAACCTACCAACCAATAAATTCGTAGTGTCCCTCCTTAATAAATATATGTTTAATATTCAAATTCAATACTTTCTATTGTGACTTAAGGACTCTAAAACCTTTTGCCCCTTAAGAATATATTATAGGCCTATACTATTTATGGACTCTTATGTGTGCACACTAAAACTTATATATAATTCTTGAATCATTGAAGACAAATATCTTTGTAAAGGGGAAGCATTACATACATAATGGATTCATAATTACTAAGTGGAATAATATATATTAATGGCCCATATTAAATATACATTATATTTATTACCACATCAAAGTTTGAAAGGGCCATCATGAATTAGTTTTTATAAATTGATATAATGTTTTTGCATCTTTAATAATATCAATCCAATATTCACATTGAATTAAAACATTTTTCAACTGGCTAACATGAAGGACAAAGTATATACACACCTCATTATGCAATTATAATTTATATGCAACATTATTAATTGTTTTAATAATTTCAAATGAAAATTCATACCACATTTACCTTTACACAATACTTTAATGAAAAAAATTTCAAAGTAAAAAAATATCACTCAAACATAAACTTTATCACTCACATGAAAAAACTTTATTTCTCACATAAAAAATGAAAATTAACAATCACAAGCTTTAAGAATATTATGCTTATAGTCTTGAAATTTTTTTTTCAAATGTTCAATTAATTCACAAGTATCATTATTAGCCTTATGTTATTTTCAATTTACACCAATATTTAAAAAAAGTATAGGATATCTTCTATACAGGTAAAATCATTTATTATTATAAGTAAAAAAAATTTATTGCATTTATCTTAGTGATTACCCATAATAACGTAATATATCCTTAAAAACTTAATTAACTCTTTTAGTTTGATTACTTGTTTACGAATGATAATTAAGTTTAACCTTAATTCCATACCTCAAAAAGATTAAGTTAAAAATCACCAATAAATTTAGTATTTTGATTTAACCACATAATAAAGCATACGCATATCCCTAATATATATACACTTGCTAAGTCTGCATTTTTATCTTTATTGAGAGAGCATACTTAGTTAAATGATTAACTAGAAGCCATATTTATTTATGCTTTTACAGTAATAAATTCATATAGATACTTTTCTAATGTTTTTTATGGAACTTCTAACAAATGCAATAAGCTAGATTGTGCAACTTGTTCAACCTTAATTGACTGACACATAGTACATGTTTTAATATAATTACATAAAATATCATTTTTGATATTTTTTCAATAAAACCTTTGTTTAATTAGATCATATGTTTTTTTTTCTCCAAAGTGTACAAGTAACAGGCTGTCGTGCATTTCAAACATCATATAAGAAGTAAGTCTCTCTCCTTTAAGTACATAAAATCACCCCTTATAAAAAAGCATGCATGTAACATGTATATACTACATTATATTACATGTTTTATTATTGTTAAATAATAATACACCTCTCTCTCTCTCTACATACACACAAGCTTTATAATTTTCTAATTTTTAACTTTAATAGCCAAATGTACTTCACTAAAGCATATTTAAGTATTTAACACGTGATAATGCATATGCCACTGCATTGTGTTTACCTTGTATATTATTTCTATATTATAAGAAAATTCATTCAGAAATAACTTCCATTATGACAAGCATTTAAATATGTCTTACAATATTACAATAGTTTATAACTTAGAGGCAGGTTATTATGTAGACAATGTTTTCCATAATCTTAATGTATAAACTATAATCAATAGTTCTTGTTTGTATATTGAATTACATTTTTCTATGTTACTAAGTTTTTTACTTTAGAAAACAATAACTAGTGTTAGTATTAACAAAAGACTTAAGCGTTTTCAAGTTATCATAGTGACTAATCCTCGCACAAAGGGTAGACAATGCTTAAGTAAATTTATTAAAGGCAAAGCCACCCTTGAAAATTCAATAACAAAGACGTCTATAATAATAATTAGTTAAGTCCATCAAACTAATTACATGTTTCTCTTTGTATGCACAAACCCTAATTTGGATATTCCTCGCATAATAATCTTACGTTAAGGTCTGTTAATCCTAGTGACCATACTTTGTTACAAATAACATAATATCCTGTAGTAGTTGTATATTTACTATTATTATGTTTTATTTGTACATGCGTATCCCTCTCTCTCTCTCTCTCGGAGTGTTTCCTGTTTAAATCTTTTGTGTTATGTTCTAAACTTTTATATATATATTGTTGCTTGGATTCTCTATTCATTTAAAACTAAAATAGTACATCATTTAGTGGATATGTAGTACTCTCTCTCTCTCTCTCACACACACCACACACACCACACACACACTTGGTGCGTGCGTGTGTTATATGCATATCCACGTCAAAGGAAGAACTTAAGTACCTTCTTCTCTCACACTCACACACAAAAAGGAGGAGATAGAAATTTAGTTATATCAATCACTTTTCGCAACATGAAAACACCATAGGCAACACTTCAATCCATTAAATTTTCGGTGAAGTCTATTTGCCACTGCGTGTCACGGTACCACGGACCGAGGTTGAGCAGATCCTGTCACTAAATCATTTAACGTCTGCGTGTGTGTGCGTGCGTGTTGTGTTTAACACATACATATATGTATATATAATATATGCGATAGTATACCACTTTGCGCTCCATGGTCGTTCGCTTCTTTGGCATAAGCTGCTTGAGCTTCTTTTCATCTAGACTAGGAGAGAAGGCAGAATAATAGTCTTCCACTTCTGGTGTATGCTTCAACAAGGCCTCCAGCTTGTGAGCATCCCAATTGCCCAGGTTGCGGTTCTCCTTCATATCCAAGCGCAAAGCTTCAAATTGGGAAGCTTACGCTCAACGTCCACACCGCACATAGCTACGTCATCCACGAGCTTGAGCTTGCACAGCGCCGGTGTGTTCGTCAGCTCGACTTCCGCCTCCCACACCTCAAGCTCACGCAACTTGGGTGTGTCCAACACGAGCTTCAGCGTGTTTTTGTCGGAGTCCAGTACGACTGGGACCGGAGCTTCTCCAGCGTGTTGCTGCGCACCTCCCACACCTCCCTCGTCTCCAGCTTGGCTGTTATATCCAGCATCCGCAACCGAGAAACGAGCTGATCCAGCGTGTTCATTTTCACTTCAGACCAACAAGCTTTGTACTCAAGAGTATGCAGCCTGTGGCATCTGGTCAGCACAAGCCACACTGAGGGACAGTCGAGAGGCGAACTGTCGTAGTCCTCATACTCGTCAATGCAAGAGAAGCGTTGAAGAGTGTCGGAGTTGACTTCAATAGTCCGTTCCACAAACGTAATGCGGATCCGTTCTCTCGTACCGGAGTGAAAGAAGTCTCTTTTCTTCCCACCACCTCCTTGTAGCGCATACGGTCATCTTGGACTCGGACACGCACATCTGTGGAAGAAAACAGAAACCCAAAGTGAGGAAAAGAAGAAGACATTGATCCTTGTTGTGTGTGTGTGAGTGAGAGAGAGAGAGAGAGGGGTTACTGTTAGCCATCCTTGCTACGCTGAAACCTAAGGACTCCTTGGGAGGGGAGCATTCAGAAGGCATATATTTGAGCATTTCTTTTAATCATGCTTGTTAATTAAATAAACACTGTTAATAAAAGAGGAATATGCCATGTACGGCCAGCGTGAAAGTCAGAGGCGGCGCCTATTCCGTTTTTGAAATTGTTTCCGAATATTCTGAAACTAGTAGAAGAGGAATATTCCATGTCAAAAGCCAGCGTGACACGGTCGTGATGTCAAAGGCGGCAAACACGTGTCCTATTCGGTTACCAGTAGAAGCATGTCGACGCCGGGGTATACCTCGTACCGTACACATGGTGGTGACAAATACGTGGCCTATTCGGTTAGAGCACAGAACATTCTTTCAAACAAACTAGTGTACGGTCAGCGTGACAAAGTTAGCACGTGGCGGATTCTACGCATGATGATCACATTTGCTAAAGTAACGGTATATTTCAGCAGTAACGTCACTACATGGTATATTTGGCAGATTAAATAGTGCCTTGAAATAGTACAAATAACATAACATGTATAATGTAAGTAAATCTCCTATATATCTATATGTATATACATATATACGGAAGTATTATAGATAGATAAGATTAAGCCACTACATATGCATGTACATAGTATAACAAACATGAAATGCAAAATTCAGATTATTAATATGTCTTAATCATTAAAATCAATTGAATATCTGTATTATATTTGAAATTTTAATTATTATTAATTTTAATTAACTTATGCGTGTGAAAATGTCTTGGAAAAAAGATATATCATAAAAAACTAATTTAATAATATTATTACCTTATAAAAACCTTATATGTTCTTATCGAAATTTATTATAATAATACTGAAATTTATTATAAAAACTGTTCTTATCAGAATTTATTATTAAAAAACATATTAAAACCATTAAATTTTTTAATAAACCACAACTGTTACTACAGACCTTGCCGGTACCCAGACAACCACATTAGGAGTCTGAGCAACAAAAGCTAAACTCGGTAGCTCAACAAAGTCTTCCTTAACTGAGCTCCTATAAACCGTAGCTTGAAACGCCTTTGAAATAACCTCAGGAACACAGCTTGCATTATAACACACATCCCTGTTCCTGTTAGTGTGATTAACTATAATTAACACCAGTTTAGTCCCACTTAAATCCTTAGCAGCGACTAAGGTATCAGAAAACTTCTCATTTGGTAAAACCTTGTAACCAGGTTTAATAAACTTGGTAAAATTTTAAACACTTGATACTGTTTACGAATACGTAGTGTGTTCGTAGCTCTTCTTCGTATTCATACGGGTCCTTTTCGTATGTGAATGGGTTTGTATAAGTCCCCAATGTGTCCCAGGGACTTCTAAGGCTTGCCAGTAACACCATGCAGAGGGTTTTAGCTGGTTTATGTCTAAACTTATGTGTTTAGCCACTGCTAATGCTACATCCATTCCGTACCTTTCCAGTTTAGAGGTCCGTACTCGGACATCCATAGTCTCTTTCCTAGTGAGCTTACAATCTCTCTCACCTATTAACTAGAGCTTTAGTAAACTATACGCTACTGGGTGTGTGTGTGTGTGTGTGTGTGTAAAGTTTCCTATACAAGACGTATAATACTACATTATTAATACATAAATATTTAGATACATTATGAATGTTAATACTGTTATGAAGTTTACCTCGTTTCTTCTAGCACTTTGTGGTCGTTGAATGAAATGAATATATGTATGCACATTGATTTGATCAATTGCTGAGAGAAGCTCGTCGTCTATTTGACGCAAAAGCTTTGGTGTATTGGAACTCCACGCGTCAAACACGCTGATCTTTGTTGATAAACCTTTCTTAACAACCGCTTGCTTAACCTTCATAATTACCTACACAAAATTTGATTAATCAGATCATAAAACTTGTGTGTGCGTGTGTGTTACAAAGCAGCACTATACATTTTAAAATTCCCTGGGTAAATATAAACATGTTTGCATCTCTCTCTCTCTCTCTCTCTCTCTCTCTATCTATCTCTCTATATATATATATATATTAAGAGGTAAAGATTAGGTGTATTGCAACTCCACGCATCAAACACACTAATCTTTGTTGATAAGCCGTACTTAAAAACAGCTTGCTTAACCTTCATGATTACCTAGACAGAGTTTTATTAATTAGATCATAACACCTCTGTGTGTGTGTGTGTGTGTGTGTGTGGTACAGAGCAGCACCACAGGTTTTTAAATTTCACATAAAACCAGGTAATATAAAAATATTATACATAAACATGTTTGCATCTCTCTCTCTCTCTCTCTCTCTATATATATATATATATATATATGTATGTATGTATGTACGTATGTATCTATATGTGTGTGTGTTCGCGTAGACACAGTGCATGGGTGAAAGCGAAATCCCTAAAGCAGTAAAGTTTACTCGGTAGTGTGTGGTTGTGTGTGTGTGTGTGTGTGTGTGTGTGTGAGTGAGAGTGAGAGAGAGAGAGAGAGTACCTTTTGCATAGATGAAAAATTGAAGTTGCACCCTTCTTGAGCGGGTTTTTTACGATCAATATTCCACCATCCTTCAGCAGGCTCGTTAAAAGGTGCAAGAAAATCAAACTGTAGATTATACTCGTCTCTGTAGTGTTTAACAACCTCTGTTAAGTAATCCGCAAATGCATCATAGTATTTAACGTCCAGATTATCTTGGCCCCATTGTTTATTCCCTGAAATAAAGCTGATGTGTATGTATACAACGGCACACACATATATTATATGTGTGCGTGAATCTCTCTCTCTCTCTCTCTCTCTCTCTCTATCTATCTATCTATCTATCTATAGACACACACGCACGCACGCAGGCACCAGTTACTGAGCCACTCATGGTCATCCACCAAGGGGGAGAGTTAGAAAAAGCTTCAAATACATTGGCACCACGCTCTCTAGCTCCCAAGAGTACAGACCTCTGTCTCTCATCAACCGACCAAATGTACGGGCCATACGGTCCCCCGGGACGGAAGCCAGGCATGTCGGCAAATGGCCGTAAGTTCTTATCTGCGCCTCCCGCCATAGCTCCCCCACCTACAAAGTGTGTGTGCGTGTAAGTGCGTTCGTGTGTGTGTGTGTGAGAGAGAGAGAGAGAGAGAGTTATATATTATGTCGTAATGTTCAATAATATAATGTATCCGACCTATATTATAACGAACAATGTTTAAACCAAGGCCTTTTTCTGAATCAAAAAGCAAATCCAGTATATACTGAAACTCGTCATTAGGCAATCCTCCAACAAATTTGCCCACCTGTATTTATAAAATATTAAACATGAAATATTTATATTAAATACTTTTTGTTAATGTTGATTAAATAAGTTAACATACTGTGAGTTTCTAAAAAACGAATTTATACCAGCAAAGGGAAGTTCCCCAGCCTTCCCATGTAAACGAGGGAGTATTTGAGGTATCCGGGACAATTATATATTCGTCCTCCTGCTCGTTTTAATTAGTACTTATCTTATAGTTAACTACACACACACATACGTATGTGTGTGTGTGTATAGATATATGCGTGTGTGTGTGTGTCTCTCTCTATATATAGAGAGAGACACACACACAAATTTACAATGTATATGTATAATTGTAAAATAAATATAAATATAAATTTATACATATATCAACGAGTGTGTCTCCTCTCTCTCTCTCTCTCTCTATATATATATATATATATATATATATATAGAGAGAGAGAGAGAGAGAGAGAGAGAGCCACATATATATACACATCACACATACATACATATATATGTGTGTATGGTGTGTGTGTGTGTGTGTGTAGATATATGCGTGTGTGTGTCTCTCTCTCTATATATAGAGAGAGACACACACACACAAATTTACAATGTATATGTATAATTGTGAAATAGATATAGATATAAATTTATACATATATCAACGAGTGACTATTTATGTACACATGTGCATACATATAAAAGAATACATACACATACACATACACATACACATATACATACATCACACACGTCTGTCTATGTATGTGTGTCATTTGTAAATCACCTTAAGAGATGGGATATATATATATAATATATATATAGAGAGAGAGAGAGAGAGAGAGAGAGAGAGACATACATACATATATACATACATACACACACGTCTATGTAATGTGTATGTATGTGTGCATTTGTAAATCACCTTAAGAGATGGGAATATCAAAATTGATATGAGAATCACCTTAAGTAGTCCTGGCCATATCTTCATCCACCCAGACCTTCCCTGCTCTCTTCCTGCTGGAAACCAATTGAATCTCCAGCAGAAGTTGCCATTGGGAGCTCCTGAATCTGTGAATATTCGAGAATCTGTGGAGATTCGTGAATCTATCGTGGAGATGCCTTCCAGTGGAGGAGCACACCACACAGACGCTCGAAGAGCAGCAGCTACACTCCATGAGTGAGACACCTCGCGTTGGCACTTGGCATGCATTTTAACCGTCGGATCGATAAACATTTCCAATGCCGGAATGTTCAACAGATTCCCATGTTTTTATTTTGTATAATAATTTTATTTAGTGAAATAATTTAAAAGTTAAGAAAAAAGTTATTATATACACAATATGTGTGTGGCTTATCATTGTCATAGGAAATATATATATACAATAATTTAAATAGAGATTCCATGTGTTACCACATATGTACACTAACTTAAGTTATAAAGAAAGAGTTACATTATTACATTCCTCAATTATTCAATTAGACCCGTAACCTCATTATTATCCTTAACATGATGTAAACTGAATTCTTAAGGTAATTATTAAATTATTTTATGTAATAACTTAAAAGTTATTGTATAACTTCTTTTTTAACTCGTTTAAATTCTGGTGTGTATAGTTAATTACAAATCTTCACACGAAGATGTTCTACGATTGTAACTTTTTACCTTTAATAAACCCTTAATTGAGTAATTAAAGGCTATAAAGGAATGAAAATTTATATGTACTTCTAATGGATGTATTTAATAAGGCAATAGTTAAAACTTGTTCTTGTCATTAACATTACAAGCTAATCGTTGTGGCACTATAAAGAAATGATTTAATATATTAAAAAAAAATGTTTAATTCTTCTTAACTATTGTGTAAAAGTAATTATGAAATAAAAGAAAGTCGGCTTTTTTGTTCAATAATAAGCAACCATAAAAGGATTTTGCCATTGCATTATTATAATTTATTAGAATGAGATGTTGAAATTAAGATTTCAATGATATAAATGGCTTAAAAGGTGTATAGGCAGATGTGTATATAATAAAGAATGAAGGCAACTGTTAACATGGATAAACTTTTTTGTGTACAAAAATCACTATTCATAACATAAAAAAAGCTTATGGGATTTCGACCTAGAATAGCTATATATATATAACTTATCTTGTCTCTAAGGTCAAAGATAGGATTTTGCTTTGGCTATTGCCATGTTATAGCATTTACAGAATATCTTGTTTATAAAACAAGCATATATTCAATATATATTATATATCATAATCATGCACTTGCATTACTAAATGATTATAAAGAAATAACAAGTGTGGAGATTTACTTCTCTCCTAAATATTCTCTCTCTCTCTCTCATATGCATTCCTCTCCATATCTCTTCATAGCCTTCTTTCTCCCCCCTTCTTGCCCTAACCAAATCCTATCCTTCTCAATTGTTATAATCGTATGTTTCTTACTTGTGTAGGATCTTTCCTACCGCCATAGGATTTTTCTTGTCATTGTAGGATTTTTCCTACTACTCCTTTCTTACTATTTTTCCTCCACCGTATGAAAGTTCTATATATGCTATGTTCCTATATGTTCTATTTTTGGTCTGTAACACTATTTTCCATCTTGAATCATGTAGTGTCCTTACTGCAATTATCCTATGCCTTCCATATGATGTTGATATTCATGATGTTCTAAATTCTCCTCTTTATGCTTTTGAAAGTTGTTCCTTTTTTCCTTGAGTCTTAGTTGGAAGTTAATACCTTGACTTTTAACACTTGATTTTCTGCATCTTGTTTCTTAGACTCACTATTTCCTTTCTCTTTATGTTTTTGAATAATTTTTTCTTCTTGTTTTTTAGGCTCATCCTCTATAAACGGAATAGGAAAAACATCATTTTTTGTGGCATCATTTAGCTTCTTGTAATTTACATATACTCTCAATTTCCCATTCTTTTTAGAAACAATCATAAGTGATGATAACTATTGTACACTTTGTATAAGATAAATGAAACCAACATTTAACAGCTTATCTATCTCCTCCTTAACAAACTGTGCATAATTAAGATTCATTTTATATGCTCTTTATTTCACAAGTTCACTTCTTGATAATAATTATATAGTGTGTGTACACAATTCAGGAGGTATACCTTTAAGAAGATAAAAACATCTTGATACTTTTGAAGTAAGTTCAATCATTTTTTTCAGAATTTCTTATTTAATTCTTGAGCAATAAATAAAATTTTAGGCTCATTTTCTGTGCCTATATTCACTTGTTTTAAAGGTTCTGTGGTATACACATATGTATACTCTGCAGGTTGTTCCTGCAAATCAATCTTATATGGGATTACTTTATAGAACCTTTTTTGTAATCCATGCCTATCGTTTTCCTTTTACTAAACAATTTACTTTCTTTTCAACACTACATGAAGATCTATGTCTGTCAAGATTTTCAAATCAGGATTTCTATTTCCTCCTGATCATCTAACCCATTAAACCAATCATATCCTTTTAAAAACAATAGGTCGGTTTTCCTTTTTAACATACTTCTTAATATGATTATAAATCACTAGTTTTCCCTAGCGTCATCTTTCATGTTCTTCAATCTTGTATCACTTTGGCAGATTTCAGCCAAGGTTTACCTAATAACATAGTATATACAATATCTTTTTCTTTTATTTGGAGGACAATGAGTGACACCTTATACTTAAGACCTTTTATGAATATAGTCACTCCTTTCACTATATCTATAGGCTTCACACTTCCTTGATCTGTCATTTTTAAATTAAAAGGAGCAGGCTCAATAGGGCCTAAACCCATTTTCTTACAAGTATGTTCTTTAATAAAGTTAACTCCTAAGCCTCCATATATAAGTGCTCATTTTATCTTATTTTTACCAATATATATTGTGATACTTGGTACATACTCATCATAATCACCTTCTTTTTCATAATATTTTTCTACTTGATGAATTTCATGTCCTATATAAGTAAGTAAAGATTTCAGGATAATGTTCAACATTTGTAAAACTTATATAGGGCAATATGTATTAATTGTCCCAACATAATTGTAATTTCTTAAGTCAATGCACTATGAGCCATTGATTCTGTCACGTCATCCTGAATTTGTTTCACAGGAATGCTCTATTTTCTAGGGATACTCTATTTTATAGGAATATTCTTTTTCTCCTAAATATTTCTTCCTAAAATAGAATCAGTTGTTTTTAGATCTTTAGGTATATCTGTTGATTGTTTCTCATCATCCGAGATACACTCAGAGAGATCTTGTTCTTGAAATGAATGTTCATCTCTTCTCTTATCTTCATACTATCATGTGATAGATATACAAAATTTCTTTCTTCTGTTGTCACGAATTCCTGTTTTTGATATTTGTTTTCTTTTATATAGGTTACTGCTCTCATGGCAGCATGATTTTCTACCTCACTCTCTTCCACATCAATTAATTGAGCTCCAAGCTAATGTTTAGGAACATTGTTTGAAGTAGAAGGTTGACAATTTAAAGAAATATGTTCTTTCTCCCCACATGTATAACAAGTAAGATTAATGGAATTCCTTCTTTGTACTGTTCTTTATGTATAATCATTTTGATCTCCAGAAACTTCTTTTCTTGGATATGACGTCTATTCCTTTCCACATTAAGCTTGTATAATAGAGCATAATTAGTTTGATTTCTTTCATACAACCTATCATTTCCTATGTAAGGAACATTCTTTCTAATATTAAAAGAATTTCTGTTTTTTCCTTCATGTTAATTCCCAATATTTGCCCCATAATAAAGTTTCCTATTATGAAATGAGAATGTGCTAACAAGAGGTTGTCTCACAGGAAGCGGCCTGTTCTATCGGCCTTCCTTCCTTCCTTCATTTTCCCTTTCTCTTTCAACACGTGCCACATTTTAATTAAGAAAATACTTACAATCTCTTTACCGAATGTCCTTCTTTATCACATGACATTTTGGCAACTTTAGTCTACATTCAACCATAGTCTGCTTAGGATTTTTACACTTGGCACACCATACCTTGGCATTTAATTCCTTATACATAGAACTATTTTTCAAAGACTTAACTAAATATAATAGCATCAGCTTTATAGTCCCAAACCTTAATAGGTTCTTCCACTATCCTCTCTTCTTTTTGAGGACTTTATCTTTCCTTCTGCTATATTCTATATTTGTCTGCTCTTCTTTTCATAATCTTTTAAATGCTTTACAAGATCTTTCCTGTATACTTCTTGAATGGTTATTGCATAATGCTTATATGGCTTCTACAATTCTTGCTTATATGATTGAAGAAACATCTTCCTTAACATATATTTTACATCTCTTTTTGTGCTTCTTAAAATAGTGTGTATATTCTTTTATAGTTTCAGTTTTTTTTGCAAAATATTCTAGAGCTTCTCTAAGTGCTCTTTCGGTAATTCTTTTTTTTTAAAAGTATTCTTTAAAAGCTTCTGTAACTTTCTTATAATCTTCTATCACATCTTTAAATAGTCCTATGTTGTATGTTACAAATATAAATAAACAATGTTTTCAATTTTCATCATTATAGGATAAGATAATAAAACAGGTGTAACAAGTTATAAATCAAGAAGTTAAAGTTAGACTTGTACAATTGATTCAAGTTGCTCCTTATATAAAAAAATCAAATATTAAATGTATTAAACATAATTAAAAAGCCATTACCTTCAAATGAAGAGTATAAAGTTTGTAAAGTGGATAATGAAGTGAAGTATAAAGGTAATTATAATGATCAAGTTCTTTGTATCATAGTATATGTAAAAAGAAATAAATTAAAAAGAGTGTTAATTGATGGAGACTCATGAGTAAATTTTACTGGAATGCAAAAGAATGGGTTTAAAACCTATACAACCTGGTCCATTTAATTTAAAAATGATTGATCAGAGAAGTGTTAAGCACGTCGGTATAGTGAAAGGAGTGACAATATATGTAAAAGGTTTTAAATATAAGGTGTCACTCATTATTTTACAAATGGAAAGAAAAGATATTGTATATATTATGTTCTTAGGTAAACCTTAAATCAGTGATCTATAACCATATTAAGAGATATGAAACTCTATCTCTTATTTTAAAAGGAAATGATTGATTTAATGAATTAAATGATTAAAAAGAGGTAACAATTTTGAAAGTATATCTCGATGTGAAAATTTTAAACTTTTATGTAAGATTGAAAGGACATAAAATTATTTAGTATGACAAAGATAAGTTTAAACTACATGAAGAGTTTTATTAAAACAATCAATATGAGATTGATTCATATGAACAACATGTGGAGTATACATATGTGTATATTACAAATTCTTTAAAGCAAGTGAATATAAACACAAAAAATGGGTTAAAGAGATAAAAAGAGAAAACTATTCAATAATAGATGGTGAATTTAAAAAAACAAAATGGAGAAAATCAGGTATTAAAACTTTAAATATTAACTTTCAATTAAGAATTTAAGAAAGAGAAAAATAATTTTTAAAAAGTACAAATGAGATAATTCACATTATCATGAAGATCAACATATAAAAGAACGAGTAGAATAGTTGCTGTAACGACATAATAATAAATAAGAATGGAATAGTAAGGATAAGAAGTTAAAAGCATAAGACATTTTATTGTATAAAGAATAAGAGGTAACTTTTAAAGAAAGATATGAAGTTTAAAAAAAAAAAAAAAAAAAATAGAAATTTCAAAAGTAAAATGATTATGTGGCAAGAAAAGAAAAATATAAAAAGGTAATTATGATAAGGGAAAAGAAGTTTTCATGTTTGTTCTCTTGTATTCATTTTAGAAAAATAAGTGCATATTATAAAATCCTTTGTGTATTTACAACGGATGTGTTTAATAATGCAGTAGCTAAATTTATTTGATTCCATAGACTAGTTATTGTGCTACCATAACAAAATGATTTAATATATTGAAAAGTAAATGAATAAAAAATGTTTAACCCTTTTTAATTGTTGTGTGAAAATATTTATTAAATAAAAAAATGTGGGTTTTTCCATTCAACAAGGTAAGATAACTACTCTAGAGATCCATCCAATTAAAAATAAACAATTGAGTTAAGGATCCAATTAGAAATAAAATCATTATGTTAAAGATATAATTAAAGTTTAAAATATTAAAAATAAACTCACTAGGTTAGAAATAAATTCATTAAATTAAGAATAATAATTAGGCTAATAATCCATTAATTAATAAATTATTATTAAATAATTAAGCTCACCAGCGTACTCATGCAAGTAATAAATAATAAAAACAAATAAAATTATCTTTTGGAAATATACACTTATTCCTTGTAAATAGTTAAGTTCATCGTGGTAGTTAAATAATGAACGATTCACCAGATTACTTCTGGCGCTTGTAAATCTTCGACAGGAAAGATTTAAGAACTTGCTGCACAGCGTAAAAGTATATATATATATATATATATAGAGAGAGAGAGAGAGAGAGAGAGAGAGAGAGAGAGAGAGAACCTGGAGTTCAACACTCTCCACTTTGTCAATTTCAGCAATGAGTTCATTGTAGCTTGTCTCTTCGTAGTCCAGGAACAGTTTCTGCAATAATAATCATTTAACATAATTATAAATATAGTTAATTAAATATCACTAATGTAACCCCTTCTCTAACTTGACATGAATAACACACCAAGCCTAATTTACTTTCCTATAGCATTTTGAATACGCCTCCTTGTAAATAGACATGGTATAGCCACACACGCATACACACACACACACACGCCTGAAAAACAAATTTTACTATGTACCTCAAGGTTCAGCTCATTATAAAGTTGTTTTACTGCAGCCACACAGGCTTTGTCCTTCTTCCCATAGTTGCTCTTCAGCCTCTCCTTCTGCTCAGGGCTCGCTCGTGCTATGGCTTGCACAACGAGCCATGAACACTTTGTGTCCTCAATATCAGTACCAACCTGGAAAAAAAAACCATGTTACACACATAACAAGTCTGTGTGTGTGTGTGTGTTTGAGAGAGAGAGAGAGAATGTGTGTATATATGCAAGCGTACCTTTCCAATAACTTCAGGATCACCGTAACAATCCAGATAATCATCCTACGTAACACCAGTAAAAAGCTAAAGCAAGTGTCTACTTGACAACTTAAATTATATTTATGTTGATTAATATTATAAACCTGTATCTGAAAGTATGTTCCCATCTGAACAAGAATGCGCTTTGCGGATTCAAACTTGGATTCGTCTTCTTCCCCAGACATGTAAAGAGCACATGCCACCTGTAAAAAAGCATTATATCAGATGTATGTGTGTGTAGTATGTATATACATATATGTATAAATATATATACTAGTACTTACGGGAAGGTAAAAAGAATAGTAAGCTGTTTTATACGTCACAATTCTTAAATGCCTGACGACAGAATGTGAAACATTAGTTAATAAATTTAATCGTTACTATATATTAAAAATAGTCAACACATCGTATTTACTTACGTCTCTATTACGTATTTAGACAAATCAACCTCTCCCGTTGGCGTAGTAATAAGGTCCAGCATTTGGCCACAAGCAGTCTGATACTCAGTCTACAAACACAAGCGAGTTATCTATCTATCTATCTATCTATCTATATATAATGACTTAAGTATTATGTGGTTAAAATATAAATATATAAGTATAAAGACAGTACACGGATTATGTAGGAACTATACCTCGTCGAAGAGCTCGCGGAGGTTAAAATAATAGGGCTTATCCTGGAAATGACGTCTCAAAATACGTGGTATATAATTCCTTAGAAGTATACCATCGTTTACCGCAGTCAATCCGACCTGTTAATATATCCAGTTGAAACATACGCACACAAACGCGGCCGCACGCACGCACGCACACACACATTCAGTAATGAATAAAATTATGATGTTCATACCTTGTCGTTCCTAAACCAGCATGGCTGATTCCTTCGAGTATGAGAATCATCCATTATGTCATCAAGGACCAAAAAATATGCTTGGAGCTAACAAAAGAGTCAAATACACATATCAATGCATATACATAAATAAATACATGCATACATAATACACAGAGATGCGTGGGTGTGTATAAAGTTGCAATGCGTGTAGACAAACACATATACACTGATGCATACATTAACTTACAAGTTCAATGCACCATCCAAGGTAAAAAGCGTGCTTGATTTCATCTTCAGATAAGTCCTCCCCGGACTTCAACAATACCAAACTGTCCACAACTGAAAGTCCTCGGTTTAATTTACCTGCAACTCCAAGTTTGAGTGCATATGTACATATACATGCGTGTATACAAATGCATGCATACATACACACACATCTGTATTTTATACTTTAAATTTTACTTACACACTTAAGTTTACGTGGTTAAATCTATAAAGCTATTCTTTCTCTTTCTCTACAGTCCAGCTTTCCACTGTTCCTCAGTCAATATTGTTAAACAGACAGATACATATTGCATAAAAGTAGTCATCTTATAAACAAACACTAGCCAAATAAGAGCTTAAACTAAACTTCACAGTTTGAACTAAACTTGACTACCAGCACTGTTATACATTATACACCATACATAAAAATACACATACATATACACACTTAAAACAATAATCCAAGCAAATTTCAAACTATATGCATGCACATACATACACATACATATATGGATACAGTATTGAAAATGAACTTCTCCTGCTACACCAGGACACACACGAGGTGTGTACATACACAATTACGTAAGTACTCTTCTTATAAAGAAACACCAACCAGTAAAGAGTTTGAACTATTTACTCTGCTTATGATTACCGAGTCAAGATGGGTATTACACATGTACAAGTACTTATAAAGATACGCACACGTTTAAAATTGATATTTAGACACATAAATCATGTTTGACCTTCCTATTTAACTTTACACACACACCCACACGTACACCACACAATGGATTGTATGTATGTATTCCATTATGTAGCACATATGTATAATGCATTCAAATATAGTCAGTTCAACATGTATAGTGCTCACCTCCGGGAACGTTGTAATCCAGCATCTGCAACAAAGGCCATTTATCAATTGCCATAATATACATACATATGGATACAACAGCACAATAAGCATCTACACTGTACCTTGGAAACCCATGCTCGGGATTCTGGGTATAAGAGAAGCTTTCACTATCGGCAATGAGCTCATTCTTGAGATCCTTGTATGCATTCTTAAACCTGCTTAAAATCGTACAAATCTATACAATGAGATATCTCTCTCTCTCTCCTCTCACACACACACACACGCACAAGCACGCACGCACAAATCTACACGAAGAAACAATAAAGAACCTTATCTAGAAGGATCCAGTCTTTGAATCGACCTTGGAGCCATTCATGAGAGCCTCCATCTCACAATCTTCAGATCGCACCCCCTGTTTCTCTCTCCCTGTGTTCTGCTTAGGGTTTATATTGGGGGACGATGAACAGTAGAACCCATGACTTTTAAAGATTAATTGGAATTGAACGTAAGACCTCTAGAGTTTGATCCGGAATCGAGCCCATCATCTGTTGACTGACTTAAGCCGTTGGATAAAAACCCTGACCTGCAGCCGTCAGATTTTAGGGCTTTGAGCTTCCGAAAAAAACCC
Source organism: Selaginella tamariscina (assembly GCA_003024785.1). Taxonomy (NCBI): domain Eukaryota; kingdom Viridiplantae; phylum Streptophyta; class Lycopodiopsida; order Selaginellales; family Selaginellaceae; genus Selaginella; species Selaginella tamariscina. The sequence goes on from PUQB01000001.1 coordinate 1,406,543, forward strand.
TCAACCAGGAGGAAGAAGGAGCGGTCGGCGCGGCGCGAGGAGCAGCTATGGCGGACAAAGGCTATACAATTCGCACTCGCAAATTCATGACGAACAGTCTCCTGCAGCGCAGGCAATTCGTAAGTCCCTCTCTCTCTCTCTGTGCCTATTTGCACACAGTTGATCGGATCTAATCACAGGTTCTGGATGTTCTCCATCCTGGGCGGCCGAATGTTTCGAAGGTAATTTGCATAAATTTGTGTAAAAGTTATTTTTGAATCTCAAAATGTGTTATTTCCTGCAGGCTGAGCTAAGGGAGAAGCTATCAAAGCTCTATGAGGTCCGTGATCCGCAATCCGTCTTTGTGTTTGGGCTCAGAACCAAGTTTGGTGGTGGGAAATCTTCGGGTTTCGGACTTATCTACGACAGTGTGGAATCTGCAAAGAAGTTTGAGCCCAAGTACCGCCTAGTCAGGGTATGTATCACTAAGATGCTACATTCTGCATTCGTACATTATGGAGAGCTTGATTAGTTGTATACACTTATGTGAGTGTGTGTAGTCGTATACGCTTATGTAAGTGTGTGTAGTTGTATGCACGTATGTGTATATCTTAGGTAGCCTGTAAATATATATATATATATATATATATAAGATTATAGTTTGATTGCTTTGGCTTATCTGCTATGGTTAATGTTTTCATTGTTGTTTTGTTTCTTCTGTTTCTTCAGAACGGTCTGGCAACTAGGGATCAGAAGTCTAGAAAGCAGCTGAAGGAGAGGAAGAACAGAGCAAAGAAGATCCGTGGAGTGAAGAAGGTTTGTGTCATACATATGTGTGCATATACACATGTAGTATACTGTACATATAATATTATGTGTGTGTGTGTATGTATTTATACTTGGTTTTATAGGTGAAAGCTTCGGGTGAAGCACCGAAGGGAGGGAAGAAGAAGTGAGCAATTCTATTTATATCTCACTATTTGGCTGTTTTTCTAATGAGTGAAATTTTAAAAGCTTTTTGTTGACAATAGATCTTTTAATCTTTAGTGGAGTTTCATAATGTGTATCATGTGATTTGTTCGTATTTCGGTTTTGATTATGAATTATTTATTAATAGTATTTGAAAGGGGAAGTATATTTAATTAAATAATTTAAATTCTTATATTCTATTTTAAAATAATAATTATTAATAATAATGTATGTTAAGGATATACGGTCGATGATATAACATGATATTCTATGTACCAAATAAATAGAACATATATAATATAAAAATTATTATATAAACAGGATATATAGATAAAATAATATGGTTAATATATTTGTTAACCATATATGGTTTATATTTATATTAATATGGTTAATATATTATAAGCTATGGTTAATGTTTTCATTTTTGTTTTTGTTATATTTATAATGTTTATGCAGGAGATATAATTTAATATATTAGCATATTTTTATTTAATTTAATTAAACAGGATTAATATAATTAAACAGGATATATATATATATATATAAATATGCTAATTTTTAAATGATTTAATTTATTAACCATAAAGTATTTATATTTTTAGAAGTTAAATCATGAAAAGGAGACATTACCTATATATATATATCTAGATACGTGAACTATCTATGACACTTCGTCGTTTTCCAATATTTCATGTCACTCTAGTATATGCATTAGAAGCATATCCGTAGTATATCGGCATTTGTTTAGAATGCAGTAAATTTATATATATATATATATATATGCACTCACACTTTGACTTGTCCTATACAGATAATGTTTAGATCATAAGATTAGGAGTAACTTAACTATTGTATTATATCAAACTACAGAGAAAAGATATCATTTGATAGATGGAAAATACAATGTCAAACTAGCAAAACCGGCTGTTATATATCATTATTAATAAGAACTTGAGATCCGTAGTATATCTACAGGGGCAGAAAATGAAATTGTACTCACTTCTTGGCAGAGCGCTTAGCATACTGCTCCTTGATCCACTTGAGACCGGACATGGTACCAGATTTAACCTTGAGCGCCCCCGTTTTGGCCTTCTCAGCGCCAACGGAAGCCACCACTTTGGCCTTCTCCGCCCCGGAAGTGGCAGCAACCTTGGCCTTGCTCATCCCCGCCTTCAAATCCTGCATCCTCTTCTTCTTACCCTGCTTCGGATCTGATGCGGGATGTAACGCACCACCCAATTCATCGTTGCTGTTGCGCGATCCCCACTGCTCCGACCAGCTCAATCCGCCATTCGATCTCGACATCGCTCCGGCTCCGATCCGGAAAGAACCCTAGAATGCCCCCAAGAACCCTAAAAGATGATCCCAACTTTGCCGCCGCCGATCCAATCCCATCGTTTTAAGATTCTTAAAATGTAACGGCTGAGATTTTGACACGTAGCAAAATAATTCGCGGCGATCTAGTAACATATCAACGGTTGAAGAAATGCCACGTCTACCGTTCTCATTATAATTAAAATATCATGTATGGATAATAAAAATACCAGCATTTAATGAACGGTTGCCACGTCTAGAAGCCCAATTACTCCCGCCGCCGATCTAAGCAGGTTTATCACGTGGTATAGAAAAAAAACCAGCGGCAAGGATGCTGTCACGTGTCACTCTACCTGCGTAGTCTGGAACGTTCTTTAAGAAGCGGCAATGCAAAATCACGGCCTAGATCTCGCCACGTTTCGGAAGCTTTGAGAATATTCTTCGAAACGAGTTAGGGTTACGTTTAGGGTTCCGAACCGACTCTCAGGCGCGGTTCTCTCATTTTCTTGCTCGGATTCAATCGGTAGTCAGTTCAGATCCGGCTCTCATCCGGCACGCGGGACGGTATTCTGTAGATTAGTGTAGAACAAGGCGGATCCCTGTGTGTTTTTGTACAGGGAAGAAATCGCCACATTCTCCTTATTTTTGCCGCTGGAGAATCCTTAGAACAACGATTTGTAGGCTGTATATAGATCGTAGAGCGGTGGCCATGGATTCTGTGCATAATCCAGATGTGGAATGCGAGAAAATGCAGCGGATGAAGAGCTGGGCGGAGAACTCCATCTGGGTCACGCTGGACTTCCCGAGATTTTGCCTGGAAACGCTGATTTCCAAGACGGATCGGGAGAATTCGTTAATGTTCTCGTGTCTGATGGAAAATGCAAGGAGGAAACTGGAGGAGGCCATACCCGGGAGCTGTTGCAAGAAGCCATGTTGTAAAGATTACAAGAAAGAATGGGATTCTCTGGGATTTGAGGGTCTAGAAGAAATCCCATCCGAGAGCTCTTCTTCGTCTTTCTTTGGGAATTGGGTTGTTGATGTGGAGCAGAAGCAGTCTTCGACAAGCCCTCATGAAGGATTGTTTTATGTTCTTCCGTTTTTGATGCTCAAAGATCTTCTTTCCATCGAGCAGGTACATATAATTAGATCCATATGCATACAAATGCATGAACAATCAGTATGCATATTTTTGTATATGGATCTAGTTTATAGTATATTGTAGTATACGCATCATGAGTTATATACACACATACTATCGTATAGCACCCTTCACACATACTCCATATGTGTTTTTCTGCAATTTTTAGAAACTGTTTACTGAAGTCATATACACGCTTAATATTGCGTGTGTATATACAACACTTAATGGATATCCCATATGTTTATATGTATACATTTATTATTCTACAACGGACTCTTATGTACGTGCACACGTATGTATATAAGTATCTGGTGTCACAGTATATATATTGTTTGTCGATTACACATCTCATTGTGCATAAACATACAATATATAGAAGTTGTGTCAGCGAGCAGCTTCTAAGGACCTAAAATTACGATTTGTGGATCATTGATAACAATGTTATTATGGGCGTTTCCTTTCAAACCCATATATTTACAGTGCATATTGTTGCAATGTACGTGTATTTTGCTGTTCGTGAATTGATGATAGACACACGCAGCACCAGTTTTAGATTTTCATGTACCTGCTTGGGATATATATGTGTATAACTACGTATTTATACTTCTAAACCGTTTACTTACATATATATTTTCTGTATGCATGTAATTAGCTTCTTTGATTGATGACACGCTCGCGTATGTGTATGTGTAAGTGTGCTTGTATATGTTTTATGAATCTTCTTTCAGGTTTGCAAGTCGCTGAAAGATGCTGTTTGTGGGGATATGATACTTGGAAGCATATACGGATCGATCACTCGTTAAACACCAAGCTTACGGACGATGTTTTGCTTAAGCTAGCGGCCAGGACTGAAGGACGGCTTGAGACTCTTGTTCTCATAGACTGCCTTCGCATTTCTGATGAGGCTGTTGAGAAAGTGGTCGCTGCCAATCCTATGCTCTCTAGGGTGAGAACTTATCTCTGATACATACATGTGTGTATGCATACTTTTGTGCGTCTAGTATCATTTACACGGGTTTCTCATGGTCTGGTTGCAGTAATGTTGGTGAACAACCTGTAATTCTACATGATATACATGCATAATATTAGTGAATATGTAACTGTATAGGATGTCATCGCAGTACAAAGTTGTAATACATAACATGTTTAGTATAAACTACACGGAATTAAGTAGACGTCCTTATGCTGGTGTGTTTGTAACAGATTTTTCTACCGGGATGCATACGGATAAGTGTTGATGCGGTGGTAAGGATGGTTGAGCATGGGAAATCTAGGGGATTTCCTGGGATCAAGCAGGTGAAGATTCGTGGGGTTTCCGGGGTAACCAAGGAAAACCTCTCCCGTCTTCAATCGCTCCTCGGTGTGGACGAGGGGAAACAAAGACGTCGCAACACGAAACCACATTATTACATTTGTGGAGACGCCACAGCTGCTTTTGATGAGCGTGCTATAGACGTTGAGTCCTGCCCTAGGTACGAATATAAACACAATATAGGATATACTTAAGAGTGAGGTGAGCTTATAAGCCACTAGTTCTCTCAAATCCTAGAATTGACAGCTGTGTGTGTGTGTGTGTGTGTGTGAGAGAGAGAGAGAGAGAGAGTAACTGTTTTATTTTACTTTCTTAGGTGTGGACAACCTCGAGCCGTTTATGACTGTACAAGGGAGAAATGCAAAACACGCGAGAATCCCCCTTGTAAAGGGTGTATTTTCTGCATTCCTCGCTGTGAGGTAACGTATGTTTTTCTCATATATCTGTTAACATATGGTGCTATATCAATAATTACATACAATATGTTATCTCAATATAATGGTAATGTAGTTGCACACTCGTTCGTAACTATGTTTGCATGTGTGTGTGTTTGTCTTTTTCAATCACTATTTTAGCTTAACTGTCGTTTGCCTGTATCCCAAATGCGCACTCTCTACCTCCACATACACAACATATTATGTAAGTTAACTACATGCACTAAACATGTTAATTATGTGTTTTATTAACAGGATTGTGGGATGTGTATTGATGATACGGACTACGAGGAGACTTTTTGTTTGCGTTTACTATGCTCAGAGTGTTGGCTACGTCTTCCAAAGTGTTTGGAGTGTAACCGGCCTGGGTGCGAGAGTAGCTCCGAGTATTTTATACGTAGACCCGATGCAATGTTTGTGTGCCCGGATTGTCAAGGTGCTTACAACAAAACCGGTGCTGGCTTGGAGTTTTACGTCATTTGATTTTTTGGTAAGCATAATTACCTATCTTTCCCCCACTAGGTATATATACATATAGGGTGGCATATATGTGTGAGTTAAGAGAGTGAATCTCTCTCTTAAAACTCGGTTTTTAAAATTTATTATTTGCAGAGTGGCTATACTTTAACAATTATAAGAATGGCCCTGCATGCTACACTGAGCGGGATAAGTACATATGCATTGGGGATATTTGTGTTTCGGATGTATGTTGTTTTATAGAATTTTCTTCAATGTTGCTTTCAAGGAGTGGGAAAAGCTTTCGACCTCCTTATACCCTGGTAAGGATTTACTGTGTGCGTGCGTGTTTCATTTACATATATATGATGTGTGCGTTCTCATGTGCCTCTGGTTTGTGTGTATATACATTTGTTTGTATACATAGTCATAAACACAGTTTATTTGTTACAGGCTGACGTGGAATAAAGGGTCCATAAATTTAAGTTTTAAATTGTATTCAGTAAGTTTAAATTTTGAAAACACAAAAGTGATATATATTAGTTTAATAATTTTTTGTGTACATAATCGTAGACAAAGTAATTATTTATCAAGATTAGTGTAACCATTGGTTTTTTAAAGAGGGACAAACCTTGTTTATATAGTGAGGTTTTCTTTATAATACATTTTTATACTACAGTATCCTTTCCTTTTTGAATTGGTTGACCAAATCTTTAACTTCATTTTGAAGCACGACGAGAGCCTATGGATTACCCTTCCCAAGCCACGTGGTGACAACGTGAAATGTTATAGGTGTCTAGGTGTTGATAAATTGTTTGATGCCTTCAATTGGAATGAGAAAGATATGTGCCAACAAATATAATAGAATAATTTTTATTATGATTCCCTCCTTTATTTTGAAGATGGATTGTTGTTACTTATTGGATTATGTAATAAATCTTAGATGTAGTGGGATTGTTGTTACTTATTGGATTATGTGATAAATCTTAGATGCAGTGGGAGAAACAACTGCACTAGGGGTAATTTGGTCGGGGTACATGTCTCGAGAAACTCTAAGCAAAAGTAAAAATTACCTTTTAAAAAATTCTTCCTCAATTTTGACGTCCTAGTTAAGTAATTTAGGGGTTAGGAACATCCCTAACCCTAAGGTTGTCCTAACCCATGCCCTAAATTCCCACCCCCAAGTAGGATTTAGAGATAGGAGTTAGGTTACGTTGATAACTCATCTCATTAACTAAGTAATTAACATTTCATGAGGGGGACTCTTCATCACATAAATAAGAGAACGTAGTAATAAGAATTTCTAAGTTCATAACTGAGTTCGATACTCTTTTACTAGTGCAAGATCTAGCTTGTGTTGTCAAGACATAAACTTAATATGTTGTGTTGCCTTAACTTCCAAACAATAAAGGTACGTCCCACTTTTTGGGATAGTTTACCCTTAACATTAGTAAATTCATGCTTGGGAGGTTTTATCAGATTGCACGTTCTAAATGTCAGAGGTAGAGGCTTGTCTCCAACCTCCTCTTCAATGTCAAGTTAAAAGTGATACTTATAATTAAGCAGGGCACATTTGTATCTTGTATAACTATGGACGTAAGATATTAATTGACAAGTTTTCTTTACTAAGTTTCTGAGGGTTTACATAAGGGTTCTAATGGCATTTATGAGCCACGTTCATGGCGCTTGATGTAACTCTTGAATCTAAAGGGGCTATGACATGATAACCCACATCATATGAAACAGTGTCACATGGAGTGTGACATTAGGCTGGATGGCACATGGTGAGGCATGCCCTTTAGGGTTGTCTCAAGGGCTCAATGCTAAGGGGTTGAATACTCTATCAAGCAAGCATGTTTGTGCTCACATTAAAGTGTTAAGCCTTGAGCATTTACTCAAGGGAGGTTATATTTCCTAATTGGATGTGCCATTGACACACTCGACTAAGAAGAGGGTCTTCTCCTCGGGATCCAATAAGGCATTCGCAAGGTCATATACTTAGGGTTATTCAAACCTAGCCTTAAGGAGTTTACTTAATAAAATCGCTCAAGGGAGGTTAAGTCTCCTAATTAGATGTGTTATTGGCACACTCGGTTAAGAAGAGGGTCTTCTCCTTGGGATCTAATGAGGCACTCGCAAGGTTATATAATTAGGGTTATCCAAACCTAGTCTTAAGAAGTTTACTTAATAAACACTTATGTTCACCTACGACGCACACTCATATCCTTAATAAGTACTAACCCTAAGTATAAGGTATACTCAAACCCTTATGGATTAATTGTGGTTCAAGGTACCCCTTGTTGCCATATAAGGGTTGTACTCCCGGATGAGGGTGGTTTCTCTAAAGGTAAGTGATGATGCCTTAACTTTGTCACGCGGGCATGTCTTCTTGATGAGGTTAGGGCATGAACCTGTCTAAGTTTATTGAGATAGGATCCTAAAGTCTATTTGGATTGTTTTATGGGATTCAAGGATAGTCATTCTAAAGGATTTAAGGTAGGACCCTAGTCTCATGTTTATTTAAACAGTTAAATCAGACTTTTAAGGTTATCTTGGAAAGACTTAACATTATTCACATTAGGTGATGATATCGAATAGCCACTTGGTAGTCACATGTTAATCCTTCGGATTAAAAATCTGACAATAATTATAAATATAATATAACTTGAATTTTAAAGATCACATACTTTAAAGTCTCAAGGCTAGGTTAAAGGCCTAAGTGACATTAATTATTATTGCCTTGTGGGGATTACATCAATTTAATATTAACTCTTTAAGTTTAAAATTGAAAACATTATTTGCACTACGAGAGATTGGTTATAAGAAAGTCATGATATATTGTAGAAAATATAAAATATAAATAGAAAGTATAACTAACTACAATCAATCTTTTGAATTTATCTCCACAAAGTACCATCAGAATTAAGCATGGTAAAAGGAGAACTTTCAAATTCATCTTGTAAATGTTTGGTTTATAACTTAAGTTTTTGTGTAGCTTGTAATGCTTTGTACTTTCAAAGATAGTGAGTCATCGTTAAACGCATGGGACTTGCACCAAACCAAAACAAATAATAAAAATATTATCAAACAATATAGAATTCACATGAGTGTTCATGAAATGCATCGACATTAATCATTACTTATTTAAGCTAATACACCATCTTGAAATTGTAAATTTGAAGTTGCAATCCCTCCACCGATGAAATAGAATGAATTATATAAAAAACAAATTATATATAAATGAATAATGTATTTCATAGGAGAAACCTGTTTGTAGAATGGATCTTCCCTGCCACATGACACACATGTGACATGTGGAGGCGAGATCACCACCCATGTGTTAGTATACATGTGTGTATACTACAGTATATACACACAGGTATACAGTGTGATACTTTACAATATCTTTTCACCATAATTTATTATAATAAAAAATTAATTCATTGGAACTCCTTGGATAATGACATCTCAACTGTAAGTTGACTAGTAAAGTATTAATAATTATAATGTTATATATTATTTTAAAAAGAGTAAAAAGAATAAATAACTTTATATCTTTATGCAAATATTAAATAAAACTTTAAAATATTATTATTATTTATAAATATTTTATTTTAAGGTTAAAATATCTTATATTCAATTTTATATTTTAAAATCTGTGCACTTACGACAGATTTCATATGTAATCATTATTATAATAATATATATTGTGTTTGCCTCTATGATTAGATTTATATAAATGTTTCAATCAAGTAAAAATATATTTAAATAAGTCTATATTATTTAAATAAATTATAAGAAAATAAATTAGATATAATGTACTATATTGTAAATAAAACTATTTAAAAAATTTTAATTTACGAAGATCGATTAAGCTACACGTGGTTTTACTCCTACCCCTGAACTACTTAATACACTTCAGAATTAAAAATTAGTATGTATTTAAAAAATCAATAAGAATTTATAATTAAATGTTAGATATATATTGCAATAAAATTAATTATGTTAAAAATTATGCTATAATATTTATTTAATAAATTTCATTCTATTTTATAAATTAAAAATATATTTATTAATTATTTATAATTGTAGTGATTGTATAGCAACTTTTGCAGCAATAATGGATCTGCTCTCTTGTGCATATTTGATAGAACTTAATAATCTCTCCTGTGTATCTGTTAAATCCATAGCATTTAGCCTTTGTTGTAACAATCCTCTAAGTTCTTTCCCATTTGCACCTGTTAATTAAAACATATAAAAAATAATTAGTATAGATATTTATTCAATATGTATGTACACATAAGACATGTATACATAATATGTGTGTGTGTGTGTGTTTGATTAGCATAATTATATATTATTAATTATTAACTAAAATGTAGCTTACCAGTAACTGGTTGCAAGGCAGCAAAGGATATTCTTTCTTCTGTACTGGGAATAAAATAATCAAGCTTCTCATTAAACTTTGTTTTTTCAGCCCACTCTAATGCTCCCTTCAGAGGTGTCTGCAGGGGTTCCTCTTTTGAAGCCTGTATATATTCATAAGACTAGTGTGTGTGTGTGTGTGTGTGTGTGGCGTGCGTGTATTTAAATAAACTATAATATTTAGTTAATAATCAAATAATCTAAGATTAATTACCTTAAGCTTGATTTGTAAGCGCTCAACATCTGCTAAAGTCCCTTTCAAACTTTCAACCAGAGAAGAATATTCCATCTTCGTTGTCTGAAGTTGCGTCTTTTAGAGGAACAACAAGTCCCTTAAGAAATGGCTCCAGCTGTATAACTTATTAATTACATATACACCTATAATGTATATATGTGTATATACATGTATACACACACACACACGCACGCACGCACGCACACACACACACACACACACACAACCTGTGACAAAGAAATCAATTTAACTCTTCCAATGCCCCGGATAGTTACTAGAGCTCCTATCTCCAACCTCTTCACCTGATAACATGCTCTCTCTCTCTCTCTCTCACACACACACACACACACACACACACACATATAGATACACACACCGACACATGGTTTGTGATCTCTCTCTCTCTCTCTCTCTCTCTCTCTCTCCACACACACACACACACACACACACACACATATATATATAGAGATACACACACCGACACATGGTTTGTCTTCTCTCTCTCTCTCTCACACACACACAAACACACACAAACACACAAGCACACAGGCACACACACACACAGGTATGAAGCTTACATGTTGAATATGACTTAAACAACCATACCGAAACGAATATTCGTTAGATTCTCGTCCAGTTTGTTGAACAACCACGTGAACAAACAAATTGTTACATTTTCTTAAAGCCTAATAAAACGGAAAAATAAAAATAAGAAAATATTAAATAATATATAAGTTTTATTAACCTCTTCTAGGAGTGCCAAAAACCTCGCCTCGTATAAATGCAAGACCTTAGTTGAGGAAGGTACCAGCACCTATACACAACCAAGTATATTCTCTCTCTCTCTCTCACACACACACAGTGCCACGTGTGAAAACTCCACACGCACGCACGCGCACACACACACACATATATCATAATAACACGAACCTCTGCCATATTGAAGGGAAGACATGGTAATTCCACTCTAGTAGCTTCTGCAAATACAATATAAGAAAAATAAATAAATATAATAAATAAAAATTTAAAAAAATAATAAAAAAATAAAGTACCTTCCATAGCTGAAACATTGCTCACGTGTGTCCGAATATTACACCTTTTAGAAAATGAGAAACACGTGTTTGTAAAACTTTTAATATGGACAGCGTTTGAAGAAGAATATGGAGAACATACAGCCATAGCCATATATAAAATAATGAAAACCAAAGGATCTAGAGTTCAATTCCCAGGACTCATCGTTAATTAACGTTAATTATAGTGATAATCTTACTTATTAAACCAGCTGCTAAATATATATAAACGTTACATATTTATTATACATAATATAATTATAATAATTTTAAAAGTTATAATAATAATTATGTATATATGTATTTATAAAAGTTTATAATTAACATATATTAGTATAATTATATTATCAATATATATATATACCTATAATTATGATTATAGTTATTGTATTAAAATGAATTAGATTATGCTTCATTATTTATAACTTTAAGGTAAATCTATATATATACCATGCTTTAAATATATTTTATGTATAAAAAGCATAAGTATTATGTTTAAGAAATAATAATGATATATACGTATACGTGTCATATTAATGAAGACATATTCTAGAATATGCTTTACCTACCCTAATTTCTAGGTCTACCAACTGAGGATTTTGCTTCAAGCAAGAGAATTTTGCCCTTTTTCACGCGAAGGCTGCCCTTCTCTGGTTAGGGCATGGCTCCTCCAAGAAGATCACTGGTTAGCGCCTTCCTCTGTCTCTTTGCCATCGCATTTCTGTTCTTCCCAGTATATAGTGCTCAACCGGACGATTCCGAGCTTTCAGGTATGTGTATATGTGTGTAGGGTGTGTGTGTATATTCATTTGGGGGTGTTCTACAGAGCTGTACAGTAAATGGTGTAGAGATTTCAACAAGGAGTGCGCAGCAAGCAATTCATTGGTTAATAATCGATTTGAAATTTTCAAGGACAATGTCAGGTTCATCCGGGAACACAACAGGGGAAACCATTCTTATCGACTCGGTTTGAACCAGTTCAGCGACCTCACGAATGAGGAATTTCGTCAGCGATTTCTAGGTATGTAATACATGTGTGTGTATACATACATACATACATATTCCAAAAAGATATGTATATATAGGTGTTCGTGCGGATACAATTGGGTTTAATCCTCTTAGAACCTTGGTCGACAAAAAGGATGACTTTGTTCAGAAGGCATCACTTGCTAAGTCAGTTGATTGGAGGAAACATGGTGCTGTTACAGACCCGAAGGATCAAGGCAACTGTGGTATGTACATGTGTGTGCGTGTGCGTGCGCGTGGAAGACACTTGTTGGGCTGTATGAACCCTTTGATTAGATTATGTGGATACATATAGTAGATGGATATATCTACACTGTGCATTTATATACATACATACATTCATACATCTACACACACACACACATACAAATTAGTATATAAACAGATATATATTATATTTATTAAATATCTGTTTATATACTGATTTATATTGTTTAGGTGGTTGTTGGGCGTTTTCAACAACTGGGGCTATCGAAGGGATTAACAAGATTGTTACCGGGAACTTAATAAGCCTCTCGGAGCAGGAATTGATTGACTGTGATACAGATAAGGATCATGGTTGCAACGGAGGTCTCATGCAGAATGCGTACGAGTGGATTGTGAAGAACAAAGGCATTGACACTGAGGAAGACTACCCATACAAGGCTGCACAAGGGAGATGTGATAGAAACAAGGTGTGTGTGCGTGTTAAGTAAAACATATATAATTTGCTTATGTATGCAGATGAGCTCTCGTGTAGTAACGATTGAGGGTTATAAAGCCATAGCTGAGGGGGGTGAAGATGCCATCTTACGTGCTGTTGCAAAGCAACCAGTTAGTGTGGCCATTGAAGGCGCTGGAAGAACCTTTCAACACTATGCTGAGGTGTGTGTGTGCGTGTGTGTGTAAGGTTTAACACCATTGTATACAGGGAGTGTTTACAGGGCCATGTGGGGAAGATATAAACCACGGAGTTTTAATAGTAGGATATGGAACGGATGAGAGCGGGATTGATTATTGGATTGTGAAGAATTCATGGGGCGGAACGTGGGGAGAGGGTGGCTTCGTGAAGATGCAGCGCAGTACTGGCAAGAAAGGAGGACTCTGTAGCATCAACACTCTAGCATCTTATCCTGTTAAGTCAGGTGTGTGTGTGTGTGTGTGTGAGAGAGAGAGAGAGAGAGAGCACGTTGATATATGATTACGTCTTAACATGTGTATAATAAATTGTAAGGTGATAATCCTCCTGCTCCATCTCCTCCATCACCGGAGCCTCCTAAACCAGAGCCACCCAAGCCAGAAGAGCAATGTGACAAGTTCCACAAATGTCCAGGAGGCACAACATGTTGCTGCAGGTATGCGTGCGTGCGTGCGTGCGTGTGTGTGTGAGAGAGAGAGCGAGAAATTTGAGTGTTCTTATCTAGGTTTCCTCTGAGGAAGAAGTGCCTTTTGTGGGGATGCTGTAACATAGAGTCTGCGATCTGTTGTGATGATCACCAACACTGCTGTCCCCGGGATTACCCTGTTTGTAACCCCCATGAAGGACTCTGCATGAAGGTACACACACGTGTGCGCGTGCACACACACACACACATACATATACTTGTATTTGCAGAAATCGGGTGATACAGCAGGAGTAAAGATATCAAAGAATAGACCTGCATTGAGAGATTGGAACGCATTGTGAAGTTGATTAAGGATCATTCTGTATGTATGTGGATAGTATATGCTTTTGTAGCTCCCCCATATATCTTTTGCTCATATAAAGCAATTTTTATATTTTAAAATATCATATAAAGCACTGCTTATATAAAAGTAATTAAAATACCAATACCAACCTAGATTAATTTTTTAATTTTAAATATCATATTATAATAATGATGTAAAAAAATATAGAAGTTCATGTCTTGTATAAACAATTAGTCAAAGGTCAAAACGGCATATTCTAGGTGAAAGAATATACTAAGCATATTCGTTAATGCCAAGAATATCCAAGCGGCAGAGGATACCTAAATAAAAACCTAGCCTTTTTCTTTTTGCTAGGTTTAGGGCTAGGGCTTTTTCTGTGTCTAGGGCTTGAGTGGCTGTTGCGCGCGCCAGGTAAATCCCTATCCCTATCCCTAATCTCCGTTCAAAGTTCTCTGTTCTCAAATTTGCGCCCTTCTTGCAGCTCCAATTCTGTTCTTGAGCGCAGGTGAGCAAGGAGCACAGACAGGGTTCTTCAGATTTGTACACATTCTGTAGCTGCCAAGGCCGGTTTTTGCGTCGCAGGTGAGAATTGCCGATTTGGGCGCGCCACACAAATCTGCACAGAATGACGGTTTCTATGACTGATTCTATAGCTGTATAGGTAGATTCTTGGATGAGATAGCGTCGAAATGGGGGCGCCGAAGCAGAAATGGACACCTGAAGAAGAAGCCGCATTGCGAGCTGGTGTTGAGAAGTATGGTGCCGGAAAATGGCGGGCTATTCAGAAAGATCCCAAGTTTCAAGATATACTCAAGCAGCGCTCCAATGTCGATCTCAAGGTGAGCTCTAAACGGTTAATTATGTCCAATTTCATTAAGTACGACATGCAATGTCATACTTATATATTAAATTAGTGTTCTTAGCAATGGTTTACAGTTAATGTAGTTAGTTTAACATTAAGTTAGATTAATATGTTTAAGTGGTTTAACTTTAATTGTGCCATTAATAATAGTGAGTCATTTAGTTAAATAATTTAGGTACATAGTTATATAACTGGCTGGAAATATAAGGTAATGAACGATCTTCATTTTCTTTTCCAGGACAAATGGAGGAACTTAAATGGGCCTATGATGCGAGATGTTAATAGTCCCAATGTATAGTATTACATAATACCATTAGGAAGTTTAGTGTAGGTTTTACGTGAAATATATATTAGGCTTATTAAGTAAGTGTACGTGCATAATGTTTGCTTTCTTACAGGATAAATGGAGGAACTTAAGTGTAGGTCCTGGACATCCACGACAGAAAGGAGTAGCATCCTCGGGAAGCTTTAAGAAATCCGCTATGGACAATGATGCCTTCTATGCAAATGCAGCCGTATCCCGATGCTGCAGCCTTTCCAGTTCCAGCTACACCAACTGATCTTAGTCCCCATGCTTCCAGGTGCGTATATGTTTGAGTATGTTTATATGTAGTGATTCTAGTATATGCTCTAATGAGTTTGATTTAAGAGAATAAACCCTGATCAAGTTTGAACTCTGCAGTTACGACGAATTTATAGTTGAAGCAGTAATGACAATGAAACAGCCGGCGGGTTCAAATGTTGCGTCTATTGCTAACTACCTCGAGGTAAAATAGAAGATATACATTACATTAGCAAATCTGATGTCTTTTTGAACTCCAGGAACGTCATGGTGTACCTCCTAATTTCCGTAAGGTTTTGAGCGCGAGATTGAAAGCGTTGTGTGTGCAAGGGAAGTTGATGAAGGTCAGCCTTACATAAATATATACATACGTTCTATGCATATATAGGGTATATACTTTTTGTGCATGCATACATAAGATGTGTTGTATGGCTATTGTACGCTTCGGGATCTGTCTCTCTCTCTCACACACACACACACAAACTTGCAGGCTTTTGTATAATGATGTATTTATCGAGTTGCTTTACACATACAGAGATGTGATGTGCGTATGTAATCTATTTATATACATATCCGTAAGACAGACATGCATACACAACACGCATACACACACACACACACAGGCTGAACTAAGTGCTTTTACAGGTAGAGCAAAACTACAAACTGAACGACGGGGGATGGAAAGGACGGGGCCAAAGCAACGGCATGGAGGAGGACGATAAGATGAGGCATATGAGGTCGAGGAAGGGGCCGCGTTTCGGGATGGAGGCTGCACAGAAGATAGTACGAAACGCAGAGGAGGCGGCGTTCATAGCTGCGAGGGCGGTGGTGGAGGCGGAGGCGGCCGCGGTTGCTGCTGAGGCTGCTGCTCGCGAGGCCGAAGCTGCTGAGCTTGATTTTGAGTCCAAGGAGATTGCTGCCGAGATCGCTGCATATCAAGCTAGGCCTCATAAAAGAAGTAAGCTTGGTCTAGGCACGCACACACACAATATACGCACCTAGACACTATGTATATCAACGTATATTAGCTATGCTAAAACTTTAGAGACAATAATATATATATATATAGAGAGAGGGGGGGAGAGAGATTATTTATTATGTATTTATTCAGTTATTTCTGTATGTAGACAGCTAACATCAATATATCTTTATGTATATATATAAACCTGCATCATCCGCGCGCGCGTGTTTGAGAGAGAGAGAGAGTACACACACACACACACACACGCATATAGGCATAAACATATATGTATGCACACGTACTAACGAGGTGTATTTGACAGTGCGATTTGCGGCTCCAATGTATTGTAATCCAATAAGCACTCAAAGCTAAGAGCTTAAGTATTATTAATTTTTTCTTCTTGATTAAAATTTGGAGTGTAAATTTGATGACAAATGGGGGAGGTTGGTTGCAATTTGTAAACAATTGATACCGTATCAACATGGTGTCATTTGTGCATTTGCGCGTGTATGTGTGTAATTTTGATTTTATATTATAATATATTAAATATAATTTAATAAAATTCATTTGTAATTGAATATAACATTTAACAATATAATGTTTAAGCTATATTTAAAAGTTAAGTCACATTACAATTTAATCTTATTATTAATAATATATAATATATAAAGAGAAACTATATAAGTTTATATATACATAAAAGTATTTTGTAATTATTTTAATCATGGTGTCACATTGACATAATTCATATATATATGTGTGTGTGTGTGTGTGTGTGTGTGTAAAAGAGACAAGCTTTAAACTCGACTATATAAGATTGTACAAACTAATTTGAAAATAATTTAAGTGCCGTCAGTACTAGCGGAATATTATTCCTTATTGCTGGAATGTCCTTGACTGCCGTCGGAAGAAACCTTCCCTGTTTCACCCTGTTCAAATAAACTTAGTATTGCACCACACACACGCGCACGCGTAAACATCTACGTGTGCGTAAATAAATTACTGACAATACGAACCTTCCGCTATATAAACAACGTTATTGTTCATACATACATAGAGAGAGAGAGAGAGAGAGAGAGAGTGGGGGGGGAGTCGTGTGAACGAAATGCACGTACCGGGGAAGATAACCGACATGTCTCCGACAGAGAGACACACTCATGATGACGGAAGCAGTGAATGATGTGGTCGTTAGTCATGCCGGCAGCCTGCATGAACGAGTACATAATTGTCGGGCCGACAAACCTGAAGCCCCTCTTCATGAGTTCCCTGCTCATATAGTCCGATTTTGCTGACTTTATGGGCACCTGCTGTGGTGTCTTATATCTGTTCACAATTGGCTTCTGGCTTAAGAAGTTCCACATATACTTGTCCAATGACCCAACTTCTTGCACAACCTGCACGTATGTCTCGTGTGTGTGTGTGCGTGTGTGTGTGTGTGTGAGAGAGAGAGAGAGAGAGCCTGGATGATTAAACGATTGACTTCATTGTATCTTCAGTTAAGTATACATACATATATCCATACACACACACCACACACACACATATGAGCTTACCTCAACAATGCATTTGGCATTATCAACAATCTGTCGTAGTTTGCCTTCGTGTTGCAAAATTTCAGGATCTGCTGCCAATGAAGAAATCTTTGCCTCGTCAAACTTCGAAACGATCTCAGGATCAAATCCACAAAATGCAGTTCTAAACAAACAAATAAATGAATAAATAAATCATGTGTGTGCGTGTGTGTTATATGTATATACATGTACATAGGTATAGGTATTTGTTATACTTAATTATATGTTTTATTTTTTATGTAAGTATTTGTGTACCTATAATGTTCTCTCTTGCTCAAGATGGCAGACCAGCTTAGTTCTGCTTGTGCACCAGAGAATACCAATAACTCAAAGAGTTTTCTGCTTGCAAATGAAGAAAAACAAGTTATATGCATATATCTGAGTGTGTGTATGTGCATCTCTCTCTCTCTCTCTCTCTCTCTCTCTCTCTCTCTCTCTCTCTCTCTCTCTCTCTCTCTCTATATATATATATATATATATATATATAACTTACTTGTCATCATGAACAGGAACACCCCATTCTGTGTCGTGGTAATCAATATAAGCAGGATCTGTAAGGGATATACAGCTTAATATCTGTTATATGTACATCATACATTACATACATACATATATGACACACACACACACGTATAAACAGATATACACATAAACGCACGTACACAAAAATATTATATACATATACATACACATGTATAACATACCACTTTGAGGTGTAATCCACGCACACCGTTTCTTCTCAGTTGCATTTGACAAATCTACACATCCTTCAGGAGCAATCCTATTAAACTTCGGTGAACCTTGGTTCTTCCAGCTTGGCTGTAATCCATATAATCATCAGTATATATTAATATAGTTGTTATATACAAAGAGTACACTATTAGTGTAGTATTTGTTATATATATATTACTATACAGCTGGTTATAGCTTAATTCTCTCTCTCTCTCTCTCTCTCTCTCTCTCTCTTAAACAATGTGTACAAACACCCATACACGCACGCACGCACGCACGCACACTTACAGAGGATCTAAGATTTTTTGGAGATGGAGCTGGTGGTAAAACTTCCTTCTCAGCAAAAGTAATAGCCTCCGGAACAGCAAAAGTCACCTTCTTCTTCCTTTTACTCTCACTAACTGTTAATATATACTTACTTATATATACATATACAACATTTATATATAAATCTGTTCTACATATGTAGAGATAGAGATCACTTACCAGATGGAGGTGAAGGATCGTCCACAGTACTACAACAGCTGCTCGTAGACAACTCCTCATCTAATTTAACACCATTAATACAATATACATACATATTCATATTAATATTATCACAATACATCAACACACACACACACACGCAACAATATACATATTAGTATATAATAGAAATACTTGTGTTACTATATCCGCTAACCTGTAGGATACTATGTATATACGTTTACTCACATATGACACATATGTCTCACTGCTATTACAGTATTGACTAGTGTATGTATCATATGTGATTAAAAGTATATACATATGTGTATCTATCCTATATATATTCTTTACTAAATAGTGCATATATAAGTGTAATATATACAACACACATACATACACATGCGGAAGCATGTTAAACACCTTCTCGTTTGTTGTCTGAGTAGAGCCCGTATGAAAAACTGAGAACAAAGGCGTTGGAGGGTCCATAATAAGTCCATCTTTTCTTAAAGGACTTTGATAATCTAATGACCCATTACTTTCCTCTACATCTACACTATCAAAACTAGATATCTTCTTAAGTATTGGTGAAGGCCTTTTAATAACACTCTCCTCTTGGTTTTGCATATTGTATTAATTGGTGTCAAACCTCCATTTCGTATACTTAAATTTTCCCATTTACTAAACCCTGCTTCTTCTGAGGTTTCACATTGCTTTGCTGTAATGGCCTTGTAGACATCTTGCTAATTATCTATTACCCTTAATCATTTTCTGTGTAAGAATGTAATATATTAGCTACTTTCACATATTATATATATATATATATATAATATATATATTATATAATATATATATATATATAACTGCTTAAAAACGTTTTAAGTGAGAACATACATATATATACATACATATACATATATATATATATATATGTGCATGTGTTTTTCATATATAATCAGCTGTCCAGGGCTTCTATAAGAATGTAGTATCCCATTATACGTGTATACTAAACTGACTAAAACATTCCCTGTATGTTTTCTGTAATAATGTAGTATATTTGATACTAAACTGCCCATTAAAACCTTGCTAAGTATCTATGCAATTTATGCAAATTGGTACCTGGATCCGAACCTGTTTACTCCATAGAAAGCCCCAAAACGCTCAAAAACACCCCAAAACGCTTGATTTCGAGTGATTTAGATAGGGCACAAGCAATGTGAGTGCTTATCAAGCAGAGATTGAAACACTCACTTAGAAACGAAGAAAAATAAATTTATGTATATATAAGGAAGAAACCATAGTGGTCCCCTCCCTCGTTATGACATGCCCCGCAACTGGATTATGACATGTCAGAAAACAACCACTGATATGTGAACACGTCACTCAGGACCGGGATCTCTTTGCCACGTCTACTTAGGGCAATGCCATGACAATGACATGGAATACTGTATTCTTTGACTAGCTTTGGCTCTAATATCAAACATTTATATGTGTGCCAATGTGTATACATATACATTATAAGGATGTGTGTATATGGACAGACACATACATCTGAACAGGTGGTCGTTACAAAAATTAGGTGGTAATATATATATATATATAGCTTGACACTTAAACATCTCGGGCATATTGACTTTATTAAATAAAAATGTTAGGTAAAAGATCATATATAAAACATCATAACATTTAATGTACAATGTGTGTGTGTATATGTGTGCGTGCGTGTGTGTGTGTATATATATATATATATAACCAAGATAAGTACCAACTTCAGAAATAACAGGTACGTATTTGTTAAACTTTCGCTTTCCAAATTATATATGAAAGCTATGTTTAGACATCATGACATCACATTGATAACCCTCCTAAAACTTCCAGCTTATACGGGTATATTCTTTAATTTAGGTTAAACATTACATGCATATCATGTGACTTCAAGACAAGACAAAGTAACAATGTAGATATATATTTAACCTATACGATCGTGGTATAATATATACGATTATAATATACGTATACAGTACTATATCTTATATATTGGATTATAATATACGTATAGTGTATTTTAATATATGTACTGTTTTGTGAAAAGTGAAAGCGAAGAAAGATTGGAAACAGCTATAGCAAACAGATGGCAGAATCAGACGGCTGTTGTGCGACAATCGGACGGCTGCAGACTGTTGCATGTGCAAACAGGACCCCACATTTCAGAACGGAATGTTTGTCTTTGGTAGATTTCTTATTTATTTATATTATATTAATATTAAATATTAAATATTATTATATACTCCATCTATGTGTATGTGTGTATTGTGGTGTGTTTGATTTAAATGATCTATAACAATGAAACATACACCGCACACACACACACACACGTTAAATAATAACATATTTGCAGAAGGCCCATTGATATTATGTAACAATGAGTTAAGATAATGAAAGATACCTGAACGATTTCCAAGAGGTACAGAGTTCGAGCCCGTTCTTCCGTATCCACCCACGGAAGCCTAATATACTTAAGATAATGTTAGTACTAATTACCATATACATAGTGTATGATACACTGTATGCATGCACATACTTGTCTATAGTGTTCTCTGTGTAGTATATAATTGCATATCCTCGAATCTACACACCAACTAATATATATATATATATATATATATATATATATATAGAGAGAGAGAGAGAGAAGAGAGAGAGAGAGAGAGAGAGAGAGAGAGAGCAATACACGTATACATACAAACACATTTCTTCTTACCTCTCTCTTCGTTAATCCTTCAACTGCGCTACTAAAGTTTGGACAAAATGCAGATCATGTTCCGGCTGGATCGGCCTCCCAAACCCTGCGTCCTCGTGCCATCCTACGTCCGGATTGAGAAGAACCGGATAAGTAGCCTGTCCAGCTTTGCCGGCCCAGTCAAAATCGATGAACATAACGTCGACGGCTCCAGGACGGCAACGGAGCTTAATATTGGGAAGCCGCATATCACCATGCACGTAACCTGTACTGTGGCCTTTCACAGCTGCAGCTCTAATGGACTCGGTCAACCTGGCAAGAGCCTCCGGATCCCCTGCGCACTCGGATACCACCTGCTTTGCATCCCGCCAGCCATCCATGGTCCCCAGATATGCCATTTCAACCAGCATCCAGCCACCCCCAATCTGCAAGACGTTGTACAGAGGCGGGGCGACATTCTCTTCTGCCCAAAGCCTATGCGCTTCCTCGGAGTATGACTTTGTCAGCTTTGCAACTCTGTCCGGATCCAGCAGAAAGACTAGCCTGTCTTTCAGCTGTTTCGCAGGCTTGGTCTTGAATACGAACGGCACTGCAGGATCAACCACGTCTTCCGGACGATACTGCAAACAGAACAAACGGACAGCTCTCAGAGTGGCCGCCAGCAACAAAACGTCATCGAACTGTTGCGGACCGAAGCAGTTGACGAAGCCCGTCAGCGGCTCGGCTACCACCTTCTCCGCTTCCCAATCCATGACAACTGCAACGGCTTGAATGTGAGGGCAAGCAACCAAGATGAGCAGACCGTAAGACAATGGGAATCCTGACTCATTGGACGACACAAACCGCCTTCTGAAATACTCCAGCCCTTGAAAGTAGCCATCCGCAGGATGTAGCTTGTGCTCGAATAAAACCATCGTTCCGTCCACCACACCATCAGCTCTTCTGTTGTCAACAAACCGGCGGAGGTACTTCTGGAAGAGCTCATTCACGTCAGGGGTCATCTGCGTACCTTCATCGTCCCAGCCTTGAGAGCAAAGCTTCCACAAGTGATGAGCCGTGTCAAGGTCCGCTTCTTCCACTTGCGAAGTTGCAGTCGCATTTAAGCGGAAGTCAAAGAACCTCCTGTCAACCAGAGCAAGGGGAATGGTGGGGGATGCTTCTGGAGGCCCCCTATAGCATATGAACCTGGGACCTCCTTCCGTTTGGAACTGCACTTCTCTTGCTACACTGTGACGGACTAATTCTGAGGGATTGTCCTCTATTTCTTTTTGCTTATGCTTCCATACCTCCTTCTTAATCATCTCTGCCAGTCGCTCTTCCCCTAGATACCGAGCGCCCCAAGCAATCTCCTTGAGCTTCGCAACGGAAAGCTTAAGTTGCGCAGCAGCCGCCGATAAATTCTTTGCAGATCGCTCGGAACCTCTACCTCCCGACTTCCTGTCTGATGACATTGTTGCGTTTAACCCTAAACCTAAAACAATTAATGGGATCGCTATCGACTGTACGAGGAAACCTAGACAGAATCATGCATTAATCTCACGTGTCTCACACGTACCCCGGTTTAAGTTTTTCATAAATATTTATTAACACTTGACTAAATCATTATTAAATACCCCTATTTCCTAATACATTTAAAACTAATTAACATAATACAATAAATAATAACAATTAACTTTAAAAAATAAAGAGTCTTTTAAGTCACGACACCATGTTATTCACTTCACAACCTTTAATTATGTCCTTAAGTGAACAACCTTTAATTATGTCCTTAAGTTTTACAATAAGTACCTTGACCTAATTAAATAAGTGAGTATTGAACCTTGACCTAATTAAGACCTTATACATTATAAAATTTGTGTATATGCTTCCCCATGCATGTTACCAAATGTGTACAATGTGAAAAGTAGAAACTACAATAAAATACATTGCTTTAAAATTAAAATAAAATACATATCAATTAGTATTCTTTAATTTTAATGTTGTTAAATATTTAATCATATATGTTTCTATAACTTCAGTTGCTAAGGTGTCTTTAACTTTAGCGCGCGCGCGCGTGTGCATGTGATATGTATAGACTAAGTATATGTAGCGGTTATAGATAAGCAAACATACCTATATAGAGTATTTAATATTTAATATTAGTTAAATATGTTTATAATACAAGATTATCATCCATTAAGATGGCAATTGAGAGAATGTTTGGCATATTAGAAATAGATAAAAGTTAATTTTTTAAATGGTGAGAGTTGAGTTGTTAATGAAATTATCATGTCTGCTTTATGTTATACATATGAGATTTGGTTGATGAAGTTGTGTTATGATGTATTATCTATTATGTATTACATAAGAATAATAGTATCCGAGGATATAACTAAATTTACCAATTAAGTATAAGCAGTGCTTAGCTGCTTTAAAAAAAAAAAATGCCTCTCAATAGATAATCGTTATATATATCTATTTATGAATAGATATTTACCGGACTATCGCCCCCATGGACGATTCCCAAGAGGTACGTTGTTCGAGCCCGTTCTTCCGTATCCACCCCGGCCACGATCACGGAAGCCTAATATAATTAAGATAATGTTAGTACTAATTACCATATACATAGTGTATGATACACTATGCATGCACATACTTGTAGTGTTCTCTGTAATGTGGTGTGTGTGTTGTATGCATATCTGCACACACAAACGAAATGATATATATATATATATATATATATATATATATATATATAGAGAGAGAGAGAGAGAGAGAGAAGAGAGAGAGAGAGAGAGAGAGAGAGAGAGAGAGAGAGAGGAGAGAGAGAGAGAGAGAGAGACAGCAATACACATATACATACAAACACACATAACAGATGCAAGGCCTATACATACATACATGTCCTTTCTGTGTTTATATATTAGTTCACTGGTGATTGATGTGCTAAATATGTATAATAAGACTTACCTCCTCCAAAGCTTCTGGCGCTGCTGACCATTGACTGCAACTCAGGGTTGATCTTTTGACCGGCTTCAGCAAGAATCGACACCAGCTCCCTTGCATGTTTTGCATTGGCAACAGTAAAGAACGTATATGCTATCCCCTTAGCTCCGGCACGACCCGTTCGCCCAATCCGATGCACATAGTCTTCACATGATCCCGGAAAGTCGTAGTTAATCACCACCTTAATGTCCTTAACATCTGCATAATACAACGTTTGATCAATATACTTAATAATATACAAATGATATACCTATTATATTAATGCGTAATACTACACTACTATATACGTTAAGTTTTATATCCTGCTTACTCAAATTAACATGTACATTTCAAGCATACTACAATATAGTTAATGAGGCTAGTGATAATACTTGTAACTTGTATATATCTAGTCAATACGACCTATATAACATATAGACAAACTGTAAATATAAAATATATATGGTTATACATCTAAGAAAGAAAAACTATAGACCCCAACTGATAGTGTGATACTCGGTTTTACCAAAGACACCCATGATGAGAAACTCGACTGTGTCCCAGCCTCTGTGCGGAAGCAGCATGGCGGCTAAATGGTCTCTTTGTTGCCCAGAGGAATATTCTCTGCTGCGACGTAACGAATATCCCTCTATTTCTCCGCCAAGCCACATCGCGCCAATCAGGAAACTGGTCCACAGTCCAAACCCACTTCCTCGTCACCTTACATGTGACAGGCATTGTTCCCAATCATAAAAATAAAACTTCGAAATGGAAGTAATAGAATGGGCTATAGTGTGCAACACACTGAGACGGAATGTGTGTATGTAGAGAGGAGAGAGAGAGGGCGAGAGAGAGAGAATCATCTGTGTTATTGGACCGTGAAACAATATATACCAAGATGGGCTTCAGAATGTTCATTGTGCAACTAGACTGAAAATATTCTATGTAAGAGAGATTTGTTTCACACAGCGGGGAATTATACACCGAACTAGATACGATGCAAGAAACGGATGCAGGGTTTATGCCTGAACGCATGAATACATACACACATACAGATAATCAAACCAAAGATGTACCTAATCCACGTGCTGCAACATCAGTAGCCGTCATAATTGGACTCTTGCCGGACTTGAACTCGGACAAAACCCAATCACGCTCCGCCTGGCTTTTGTCACCGTGGATTGAAAGAGCAGGCCACCCGTCCATTCTCAACTGCTTTGTTACTTGATCGCAGCCACGTTTTGTCTCCATGAATATTATTATCTTTCCACCGTCCATTACATCGTCAAGCAAATTCACTAGCCTGGTCAAACAATAAAGTTATGTATAAATATACATGTATGTCAATGCTATGTGCACGCAGTTCAGTTGTGTTTACGTAGTGTATGTGCATGTGCCTCTGAGTGTGTGCATATATGAGTAGATATAATGAATATATCCATGTCTCATGTATAACATAGACATCCACACATGTAGCTGCATAATATTTGCTGTTTTTAAGTATAGACACACAAGTACATATGTGTGTATTAAATGTTTGTACTTACTTTGTGTACTTGTCGTATTCGCTGACCACTTCAACTATCTGAGATATAGAATGGTTGGCTTTCAAGCTTGTGGATCCAATCACCACCTGGAATATCAGACTCATTGCTGTAAGAACACAAAGATACATGCAACCAAGTGCAACATATCACATCGTATGTATGTGTGTCCATACTATTAAACGAACCTTGTACGGATCATGAAGAAACTGGTTAGCAAGCTGTTCAACATCTTTGGGCCATGTCGCACTCCAGTATAATGTCTGACGGTCAGGCCTAATCTGATAACATAAGGACAAAAAAACAATTAAAGACAAGCGTATGTTTGTTTTTGTTCGAAAACAGGTTGATGTTATTACCTGTCCAACTATTTTCCTGATTTGAGGCTCAAAGCCCATGTCCAACATTCTATCGGCTTCGTCAAGCACCAAATACGTGACCCTTCGCAAGTTGGTAGTTCGACTCTCAAGCATATCAATCAGACGCCCAGGAGTGGCAATAACAATTTCCACACCTAAAACATAGTGTATACAGATAGGAAAGAACATCTGTGTGTGGATTTATATGGATATTTGCATGCATATGGATTCCATATGCATATAAGTTACGCATATGGACACGCACGACACACACAAAATAGCTTAGAAGTACAAAAGTTTACCTTGTCTCAAATCACGAACTTGTGGTCCTTTAGGAGCTCCACCATAGATACAAGTGCTCTTGATCTTTGACGAAGCACCAAACTTAGCTGCTTCTTGCTGGATTTGCACGGCCAGTTCTCTTGTTGGCGCTAACACCAGGACTATAGGCCCATCGCCAGGCTCTGCAAACACAAAAGCATAGACAGTATGTCAGAATACATACGTATGTATAATACATATTACTCTGCCTATATGTTTACTAAATTTACCTAGTAGTGGTTGAGCATTCACATGAACAATTGCCGGAAGAAGGTATGCAAGCGTTTTTCCGGATCCTGTTTCTGCAAGGCCAACCAAATCTCGTCCTTTCAGTGCCATCGGCCATCCTTGTGCTTGGATTGCGGTGGGTTCTTTAAATCCCGCTTTCAAAACCTCCTGAAGGACGTAATCTGCACAAACCCGCGATAATGTCAAAACTAATAGACAAGCACGCATACACACGACGTAAAGTTACATACCTGGAAATCCGGCTTCTGCAAAGGATCTGACAGGCTTTGGTATGTTTCTGCCTTGAACAGAGATATCTTTCCGCCTGCGAAGCTCGGTAACTTCTGCATCTGTTAAGGCTGACACAGCAGGATCCTCCTTGTAGAAATTCTTCTCGAATGTCGAGAGATTGTCAAACTGCTCTTTTGGTAGGACAGTAGAATCTAAGTTGCCTTTACCACGGCCTCCTCCGCTGTAGCCACTCCCAAAATCACTGACCAACATCAGAAATCACATTAGCTATTTGAGCACACATATTTGGCGGATGTTATATGCATACATATTCACTGAGTAACATATCTAAATTTGTGTCTGAATAAGTTGTGGTCTGCGCTTACCTCTTTCTGTCGCGATAAGAAGACGGATCACTGTAGCGGTCATCGTAGCGACTCATGCTGTATTATAGATTCTTCTGCCTGCAAACATAAAAATGCAAATTTTATCCCCAAAACGCAAAATTATAGCAAAAAGACACAGATTTACATCAACAAAGAAGAGAAATCTGCAGATAAGTATATCGAAATCTGTCATACACACGACTGGACAGACAAATACACATCGAAAGGGAAAAAAAACATTAGAATGTAGGATTTACACAGAAAATCAAAGACCATACCTCTGAAATCTTCAGTAGAAAGGAGATCCTGCAAGATTGAAACGCAGAACTTCACGAAGAACAGGGCGCCGACATCGCTTCGAAGGCACAACCCTAGAAGGAATGTGCTTAGGGCACAAAACGTTGTCAACAGAGATATCCTAGGGTTAGGTCTATACACATCGACCGTACATATCTAAACAGAGACCGTACACGCTAGTGGCATTCCTCAGTCAATATAGTCTGCCACACATAGTGTGCGTGTGTGTGTGTGTGTATATATATACACACACATTTATATGTGTGTGTGGAAACTGAACACAGGCACACATACACATGCACGTGTGCCGTTTGTATTCATTAGAATGTTCTTGTTGTGTACTTATCTTAGTGACTCACATCTAGGATTAATTATTCAATGGTTAAGATTAAACAAAATTAGCTACCTTAATAAAATAGTAAGAAAAATGATGAAAAAAATATATTTATAATACTAACATAAAATAATATATATGCTAATATTTGTTTATTATTTATTTATATACGCAACATTTATTTTCAAACAGACTTGTAAAACCACAGTGTTACTTAACGAAGGTTAGTAAATGAATATTTTTCTTTTATCTCTTTGTTACTTTGCATGTTTCAACAGAGAAATGCCATTAAATATTGTATTCATGTCATACTATCTATTCTAAACACATAATAAGTTAGTTACGTGTTTATTAATGTCATACTGGCTAATATACACACGTTCCTAATCAAATGTTTACATTCTCATATAATGTTTATACTTTAGTTTATTTCCTATGTCAATACTAAAATGTGCCTTGAAATATTCTAAGAATATTTTATGTATAAAAAGTCTATATAACAAGTACTATGCATTCTAACACACAACTTTGGGATTCATTTATATCATATTCAATTGCGTGGCCAAGCTCTCTTTAAAGCAATATATAAGAAGATTCATGTTTAATTAATTATTCTCTTGTTACTCTTTATTCTCTTTTGTGTATAAATAAAATTTATATTTCAATTCATTTTTTATTTTTGGCTTCAGCCTTGACAGTTTGAATCATAATCTCAACTACTGAATCAAGTTTAGAGTAATGACCTTAGTAACTTAATAAGATTATAATTATATGCTCTTTAAATTGGATTGTTTACACACCATGTTCAACAATTTGAAACAGAAAAATTAACAGTTAGTGATAAAGAATGAAATATTCATGAACAAGAAAGTATAACTCACCAACATCAAGAAGTGGCATGATATAAAAGGGCAAAAATTAATGAGGCAAGTGGATAAACTATCACAACAAGTGAGACAAACTTCAAGGTAGGCCATCAAGTTCGAGTGCTACCACATGTGCATGTAAGTTTAAAGTCAACTTATTAAAGAAGTTTGATGATACTTAATTTTAATTTTGTAAATTCATGAATCAAGTCTACTTGGTTATCCAAATTAATTTTAGTTGCTACTTTAACGACCATTCAGATGTAAGCTTGGTCAATTTAATGCTCATCATGGTCATGGTTCACCCCCTTCTAAAGAAACGTTCCTCCTTATTAGACAACCCTGAGGAATTCATTTAAGAATTTAAGAACTGCTTCAGTGACATAAACAATGTTCGCATGGAAGTCAACAAAATCTAATGATTCACCCAAGGTAATTATCATGCATCAATTTATGTGTCCAAGTTTTGTCTCCTGACATGTGATTTTCCATGTGATCAAGAAGCTTTGAAGAATCAGTTTTGACAAGAATTATGGAACGATGTCAAAGTCCTCCTCTTGACATTTTATGAAGAGTTAATGTCCCTTATCAAAGCCATTAATCGTGCCATTTGGTACTATAATTGAGCATCATTTAAAGCGATTCTAAGTATCTCAATTAAGGCTTGAATATACCTTGTAAAAATAATAGCAGATACCCTAGATGGTAGCTCATGCCCCAGTTCTTATTAGAGGTTCAATTTCCATGGAGTGTGAGGTAGTCTAGACTTATGCCATGGACCTCTTAGCTATAACTAAGAAGCAATGCCGTAGGATTAATGGTTTTTGCCTATATTGTGGTGGTTTTAAGCCCATGGAGAGCTTCTAAGTTATAGGAATAATAGCTTAAAAGTTATTAGCAAGCTCAACAAGGATTTAAACGAGTAAGTTCAATCACAGTTATAGCCCAACCCCAAACATGAAGAGTCCTTATAAACATTTGACTTCATTTTGTCTTCTTGAATTAATAAGTCTTTTGAGCTCCACACACATCACAAGGTAATAGTCTTGATTCTCTTGAATTATGGAGCCAACACTTGTTCCATAGATTGTAACTTTATTCATCACCATGCAATCACCTTGAAGAAGCTTCCTTATAACATTTCATTTTCAATTGTGGATTCCCGACTTGCATTAGGTGTTATCATTAAGGAGGTCAAATATCAAAGTTTAACTCGAAGGGCCAACAAGTGGCAACACATGGCTACCAAGTGGCCATTCGGTTGTGAACAACGTTAAGTCTTTCAAGACAATTTTGAGAGTTTAACTCAAATGTTCAAATAAGCATAAGACTAAAATATTTACCCTAAGTCCCCTAAACTGACTATTCTCCCGAAACTCAGAGGATAATCCGAGTAGACTTTAAGATCCTACCTTAGAAGATCTAGACATGCTTATGCCTAACCCCACTAAGGAGACGTGTCCCACACATACAAAATTATGGCCTTATCACTTATCCCTTGAGGAATCAGACCTAGTGTTAGTACTTAGTGAGGACACAAGTGTGCGTTATAAGCATACATGAATGTTATACTAAGTAAACTTTTTAAGGCTAGGTTTGAATTACCCTCCTTAGCCAAGTGTGCTAATAGCACATTCAATTATGAAACATAACCTCCCTTAAACAAATGTTCAAGGCTTAGCACCCTAATGCAAACACAAATATATGTTCTTGCTAAAGTATCCAACCCTTCAACGTTAAGCCCATGAGACAACCCCAAAGGGCGTGCTTCGAGTGTTGTATTATGAACCCTCTAGCCTAATGTCACATCTTCATGTGACACTTTTTAATATGTGGGCTATTTCACTATAGCCCCTCAAATTCAAAAGTTACACCTAGTGCCACAAACGTGGCTCACAAACGCCAACTCTAGAACCCCTTTATGAACCTTCAAGAACTTGATAAAGAACATGTCAACTAAGATTTCATGTCCATAGTTAAACAAAAACACAAGTATGGCCTACTTAGCTGTAAGTGCTGCTTTTAACTTGATGTGGAGGAGGCTGGAGACATGCCTTAACTTGTGACCCTTGAAACATGTATTCCTATAAGACCTCACAAGCATGGATTTATCACTATTAAGGGTAAACTACCCCAAAGGTGAAATGTACCCCTATCATTTGGAAGTTAAGGCTGTACAATAAAGGGCTGTGTCTTAACGACACATACTAGAGCTTGCATTAATAAAAGAATAACGAATTCAATTATAAACTCATGAACTCTTATTACATATTTTACTTAATATATTTAATAGAGCCTCCCCTCTATTTTCTTGTTTTATAAAGTGGTTAGCACAGAATATCATTTTAATAAGAATATACTTGATAAGTTTAATTTAATAACTCGTTAATCCTTAAATCCTAACCCGAGGGGTTTAGGGCAACCTTAAGGTTAGGTCAACCCTAAGGGTGTTTCTGCAGGAAAATGGCGGTGGTCATGGCGAGCGTCTCCGATTCCGACCTTACCTTCCAGATGCAGATAAACGAGGCGATTGCTGCCTCCATGGGTGTAGATTACAGTCCAGGTCTCTCTCTCACACACACGCACACTCACGCGCACTCTCTCTCCAATTTTCTTGTATGTTTAATGTTCTTATTGATAGACTCCCAAAAAAATCTATATAACGAATACATGTATATTCATATAGGTAATACAACGAACATGTATTATATACATAATGTGTGTGTCTGTCTGTCTGTCTAGCGAGAGAGAGAGATTATATACACACATGTAGGAGTGAGAAAAAGCTTTGAAGAAGAATAGGAAAAGACACTATCTTGGCACGTCGTATACAAGAGCTGGAACTCGAAGCCCTGCAAAGTGAAGAGCTGGACAGAAACTTGGCTGCCAAGGTTAGCTTATACAGTACAATTATATATGATGTGTGTGTGTTATTCTAATGTTCTTATTACAAGGTACTGAAAGACGTCACGGGAGATGCTGCACAACTACTACACGACTGTCAAGTTGCCCGTGAGATCGATGAGATGTCCGAGGACGAATGGGAACAGGTAAATAGTTACTTGTAGTATTTATATTACTAAAAGCTATGAATTATATATATATATATATATATATATATATATATATATAACGGTTTCTAGATACAAGTGTAACACACACAGAGTTTAATTCTGTATGTTACCCAATATTATCTAACTATTTTTTAATAAATGGAGATTTATACGAGAGACCCTATGAAAGAGTGAAGCAGAAGGAACAGGCAGAGGGAATATACCGAGTATTTTTCAAAGGTTTTCTTTGTCTACAGATGGAAACCTAGTTGGTGCAGTTTTGGACGCTGGTGGTAACCAATTGATTCAAGTTAAGAGGTTAGCTCAAAACTTACATTTAAGTGCACACATGTTTGTTAGTAATTAATAATTAATAGGTATCTGCAATTTCCAATTGGGAAGAATGCTGTCCAGTATCATGCTCTTCTGGATGTTTTGGATGCTGCTCAGTCCTTGGGTGCACGTAAAATCATTGCTTACACGGATAGCAAGCCCCAGGTTCTCCTCTCTCTCTCTCTCAGTTTTGGCATATGCGTTGTTGGGTGGTTGCATATATATAGCCCAGTTAGGCTTATCTAATATGCCTTGCATGGACATATCCGCAATGCATGGTACACACGCCGCACACAATATATCTATCTATCTATCTATCTATCTATATATATATAGACACACACACACACACACTGTGTTGTACGAGTGTTGAAAGTACTTCTACATATCCGTACATACATGCATCTGTACATGCAATTTATCTTCAGACTTTTATAGCTTTTATATTGTCAAATATGCATGCATGTTTTTGTATATTTATACGCTTCAGTTGTATATATAGTGTATTTCACAATGTTTTACAGATAAATGGATTCTGGAGGATGAAAACCAAGACGTTGAACGACCTGTATGAGAAAGCAGTGGATCTGATCCAACGGTTTGTGTCTTTCGATTTAAACCTGGCACTTCATGGTGAGAACTGGCCAGCTCAGAACCTTGCAAGAATGGCAATCGTTGCACAGAGGCAGACCGTGGGATCAAGCATGGAGGATATTCCGGATGAGGATAAATGCATATTTATGTATTATATAGGAAATTCCTTTAATTTTTTTAATTACCTCATTTCTTTTTATTTTGTTATTGAGAACTCTTTAAATAACCCTGATTTAATATATATTTTGATGTTTAATAATTACATATTTCTACATATCTTAATAAATAAAATAGAATTTTCAAACTTAAAGGTGATTACTCTGCTTTAATTTTGTATGGCATATTCCGTCGGAAAAAGGTAAGAACCCTAAACCCAGAGAGTGTTCTTCGCCCTCCTTCGGATCCTTCTGCTTGCACTAGCGTAATCTCCAATCGGGACTGCTCTACATCGAGAAGGTGAAATTTCTGTAAAACAATCCATAAAATCATATGTAAAACTGCTTTTTTTTAGATTCACTCTCCGTGTTTCATGTGTTTTTGCAGAAATGAGATTCGATCCAATTTTAGTTGGATCGGGGATCATAGGTGCTAGTATTATTATAGGACTCAACACAGCAGCAAATAAGATAAACCAAGGAGCAGACAAGATCATAAGCTCAACAACAAAAAAGATCATGAATTCACCTTTCGTTGCATCTGTGGATCGTGCATGCAGGAAAGCTGAAGCCATGTTCGACGCCCTTTGTGATGTGTGTGTGAGAGAGAAATCAGTTTGTGTTATTATGTGTGTATGTGTGTGTAGAGAGAGAGAGAGAGAGAAATCAGTTTGTGTTATTATGTGTGTGTGTGTGAGAGAGAGAGAAAGAGAGAGAGAGAAATGGCAGCTATACTCGTCATGGAGCATCTTCTACTCCTCCTCTCTCTCTATACACACACACAAACATAGACACACACACACACACACATGTGATGTATCAGGAACCGGCATGGATGAAGGCAAGGCAAGCACGTGTACAGGAACAGTATACAATAGAAATCCTGAGGAATCGCAAGCTTAAAGATATGTGAATATCTTTGTAAGGCTGAGTTTACTATTTTGTATTTGTGAGTAAACTAATAAATATATTTTAGTTTGATTTGATATATATATTCAAATGATTCAATGCGTGCACATTTTATTGGTATACATATGCTGTGGGCGTGTCTGCAGTATAGAAGGTATACATACATCTTGTGTATGTTATGTGTATATGTATACAGATAAGTATAGTAGTGTTAAACATTACAAATGTTAAGGATTATGCATTTGTTAAACATATATAATGATTTCATTAAATATTCTCCTTAAACGAGCACTCCTGTTAATTATCTTTCTTTACAGCTTAATATTATAATTTTATATTATCCTATGTGTGCACATTATCTTGTGTATGTGCTAAAGCTAATGAAGTATTTACTTCTCTTAAGAATCTATTACATTTAAACAATGTATAATTATATGTTTACTTTAGTACACAGTTACTTATTAAATACCATACACACACACAAGTCAAACAAATAAATTTAAATATTTTATATGAAAATAATAAATGTGACACACACACCTTGGTTGTATAAAGAGTATTTAGATTTATTTTTGTTACATGTGCATGTACGATGGTATATTATACGTGTGTATACTTAAAAGTAATTATATATTAAAAAGAAGTAAAAAAAAATGCTTCATTAGCTTCAGCACATACATCATATAAAATAATAAAAATGTTAATAAATAACATTGTCACGGCGTTTCCTAAATTACATTAAGATAAAAAACATTATTACTGATCGTGATTTTATAATAATTTTTAAAGTGTTTTTAAAATAATAAATTGAAAAGCATTTCATAAATCATAAAATTGTGTGAACAAATATTTTATAATTCTTCCAAAAGTGGAGTTCATATAATTTAATATGTGGTCATTATAAACATAAGGAATTCACATAAACTTTTTTATTGATGATTAATAACCCAAATAATAAAGTTCAAAAGAATATTTATTTTTATTTTTATTAAATTAAATATAATAGTTGTATGCATCATTTTAGTAACTTAAAATATTATAACTTTATATGCCATCACATATCTCTCAATCGTAATTGTTAAATAATTAAAATTATTAATAAGTTGTGTGTGTAGGAGAGATTGATTAATTTAATATATTATAATATACCCTTTTAATTATATCATTTTTGTTATAAGACAACAAATGTTTTCTTAAACTTTTTGTTTGTTGTTAAACATTAATAATGAAGTTATATGAATCCCTCACATTTTTAATGTCCACTTATTTGATTGTGTTAGTTTTAATTTTTAAGAAATTGTAAATTCCCTTTTAAACACTCTTATGATTTATGAAATGATTTTAATTTATTAATTTAAAATGTTTTAAAAATTATTATAAAATCATAATAATTAATAATATTTTTATCTTGATGTAATTAAGAAATGTCACGACAATGTTATTTATGGGTTTTTTTATTATACTTTTGAGTACTAAGTAATATTAATTATGCATTTGTTAAGCATATGTAATAATTTGTTATATATTCTCTTTAAACAAACACTCATGTTAATTATTTTATTTTACAACTTAATATTATAATTTTTTATCATCTAATTTATAAGTACACACTTACATTGTTCACATAAAAAAATATTAAACTAACGTGAATTTACAAGTGCACATATACATTGTTTGCATAAAAAATATTTAAATAAATATAAATTTATGAATGAACACACACATCATTTGCATAATGATATTTAAATAAATGTGAGTTTATAAGTGCATACACACATTGGTTATATAAATAATTTTTTAAATAAATGTGAGTTTATGAGTGCATATACACATTATTTGTATAAATAATATTTAAATAAATGTGAGTTTATGAGTGCACACATAAATTGTTTGCATAAATAATATTAAATAAATGTGAGTTTATGAGTGCACACAAGTTTTTGCATAAATAATATTTAAATCAATTTGAGTTTATGAGTGCATATACACAAATTATATTTTAAATAAATGTGAATTTATTAGTGTACATATACATTGTTTGCATAAAGAATATTTATCTTACATGTGCACATATTGTATGTGTGTACACTTAAATGCACGTTGTAACTAAAATGGGTATGATATGTGATAGTGAGAATATAAAATAAATATTAATTAATACTTAAGTTCTAATTCTTAATTAATTATTTAATAAATATATATTTAAATATTTCTTTAAACATATATTATTCTAAAAAATATTCCTTTAATATTAAAAAATGCTAATTAAATATTTAAAATTGTTAATATTATTAAGAAATTGGACTATAAACATGCCCATTTTAGTTACAACATGCATTTAACAATTTGAGTAATTATATATTCAAAAGAAACATATAATTATGCTTTGTTTAAATATTATAAATTCTTAAAAAAAAATAAGAGGTATAATACATGCACATGTATGCATACATAAGATGATATAAAAGTTCAAAAAATATTTAAAAAATACATTATAACATGTCACGTATAAAATAATTCCTCTTTCGTACATAATTCACATTTGTTAATAATTTTGATTATTTAACAATTACAATTAAGAAATGTGATAACAAGTAAAGTTGTGATATTTTTCATTATTATAATGATATTTTTAATTATTACGTTTTATCCAAAAAAAATTACTTTTATTTTTATAAAGACACACAAAAGAAAAAATGGAATAATCTTGATTTATATTGTATATAATAAAACACATCAACTTAAGACTAAAATTTACATTGTATATGGATTTCTTACATAGTAATGGATTACTCTATAGAATTGTTATAAAATAAAAAATTAATTTAATATATAATTTAAATTTTAATAATTAAATGTTTAATTTGTACATATTTACAAAGAATAAATCAATTAAATATATTTAAATTATCTTATGAAAGTCTTATAATTTTTCATAAATTTGTTGCAATTATAAAAAAAAGTTAAACATTAAGCATCATTATAATAACAAGAACCTTAATAAGGTGGGAAAATAAAAATAATATGTTTGCATTGAAGCATTTATTTATCATAAGAATAAATAATATTTAAATTAAGAATCTTTTATAAGAACTAATAAACTTAAGGGTAACATTTCTATGGGTGTTAAGACTTAACTTAATATTGGATATAGATGCATAACTATATTTTTTTTTATATGCAATATATCATCATATTTTCTTTAACGTATTTTTGAAGGACTTTTAGCTCTATTGGGCACATGTAAAATAAATAAATTTAAATACTGTAAATAATGTGTGTGTGCATTCATAAATTTACATTTATTGTTTGCATAAAGAGTATTTAAATTTATTTATCTTACATGTGATCATATAATAATATGTTATATGTGCGTGTATATTTAACAAGTAACTATATATTAAAAAGAAACATATAGTTATGCATTGTATAAATGTTATAAGAAATAAGTACTGGGTGTTCTTCCTGGGATCTAAGGGTTAAACAACTTAAGCTCTTGTGTACTTAAAATTATCTAAACCTAGTCTAAGGGAGTTTGCTTAGTAGAACACTCGTGTTCACCTACAATGCATACTCGTGTCCTTACTAAGTATTAGCCTTAGGACTAAGGTATAACTTGACCACTCAAACCCTTATGGGTTAGTCGTGGTTCAGGGCATCCCTTGTCATCTTAAAGGGGTTGTACTTCCCGATGAGGGTGATTCCTCAAGGGGTAAGTCACAATGCCTTGGCTTTGTCACGGGGGTATGTGCTAAATATGTTTCCTTAGCGGGTTGGGGCATGAGTCTATCTAGGTCTTTTGGGGCAAGGATCCTAAAGTCTACTTGGAATATCCTTTAAGATTCGGAGGATAGTCATTCTAGAAGACTTAGGATAGAACTAAGTCTTATGCCTATTTGGGCATTTGAGTTAGGCTCTAGGAATTGTCTTGGAAGACTTGGCGTTGCTCACACAAGGAATTGACGCCGGAAGGCCACTTGACAGCCATGTGTTGCCACATGTTAACCCTCCGGGTTAAAACTCTGACTCGGTATTGGAGCCTATTCTTTATGGTCAGTAAAGACTAGTGTATTTTTAGGGTTTAAGCTAATTCTAAAATTCTTGAAGTACTTAATTACTTTCAGTTAACACGTCTAAATTCTGCGTGGAGAGTTGGTCCTGAGATCTGTAACTTTTTAGAAAACACCTACTTCATAGGTGGGTGTGGTTATAGACTCCAATATCGAAGGTAGCACTTGGAACACAACTTTCAAGTTGCATGCCATGTTACTTTTAAATTATTATATGTTTGTTCAGGTTACTTTATCATACACTTCTACAAGGCATGGCAAATTGGTTTGTTTTGGTTTACAAACGAAGTCTTGTGAAAGTGGATCTTGTGATATCCTAAGTCTACACATTATTGAAAATTTTTCTTTTTTTCTTTAAGGTGTATAAAATTGGAAAACACATGATTAAGAATGTGACAATGTCCATTGAGTTTTAACTTGTGTCAAGATTCAATATCGGTTTTGACAATAATGTTCAAGTGGGGAAAAACTTATGTTCAAATGTACGTTTTTTTACTTCGAAAAAAAAACCATATTCAAACATAAGAATGAACACTACAATCTGACACAGAGTGGAAATTGTGTTGTCACTATAGTGCATGTTTTCAAGAGTGTAACTTAAGAAACAAGCTATGGTGTTGAACTTATAGTAGGATGAAAAGTTGGATATTAACATATGATGAATATGTTAAGTAGTTAGGTCGAAGATCCAATGTAATCAAAGTATTGTCCAATGTTCGCAATATTTTGATGACGCTAGCTACAAGTAACATTAGGTAGAATAGTTTACTAAGTTCAAGTCCCTTGATTTGAATAAAGTATAATATAAAACCTTAGTTAGTTGTAAGCATGCACTCTATGTTCAAGTTAGCTAACTTGGCTAACTCATTTTAAGTTATATGAGATCATGAGAGAGACTTGAGGATAATAGCTTAAGGATTCTGTGTTCTTATCAATACAATTTTGGGGTAGATGGCGTGATCTATCAAAAATGAAAATGTTGAAAACATTTACATTTTCAATTTATTGAGTATTGAAGGACTTGCATAATAAAGGCATTTGGCACACACTTGTGCATTTTCATTGTTAACTCTTTAAGCTTAAAATTTGTAACGTTGTTTGCAATATGGGAAAAAGCTCTTGAATAAAAAGGTGATACTTTGTTTAACAAGAGCATCAGTTAAGGTTCTTCACTATTAAATAAGGAAACTTGTTAAGTTTGATAAGTTATGTTTAGTGGTGTCAATGAGCTAAAAGCTAGTTGAATATTCATTTTTGAGGTTTAAGTGTATGTACCTCCTTAGAGAGTCGGTATTTAGTGGGAATTAGAAGTTGGTATTGGTTTTTAATATCCATTTCATTTTAAAATCAAATATTATTATTCAAAAGACGGTTTCTTGACTTTGCATCATGGTCGTAATTGTGTACACTTAGAGAAACATATAAAGTATGTATCTTTAGTCCTTTGAAATGTTGAAAAAGTGAGACTTTTCTTGGCTCAAGGTTTGATGGTGTTCCTTGAGTTTGGTCCAATATCCTTAAAAGTGCGATATCCAGTGGTTAGATTAGCTCAAGAAGTTGGTGTCCCTTCTTAATGATCGTAATATAAGTTCCTAGCGTATGGTCCAATATCCGATTCGAGAATATGAGGTTTCCTATCACCTCATCTGTTGAAATAGTTATACTTTAGACTTTGAAAATATTTGTGACGTTTTTTTTAAGATTAGTTATAAACGACTTTGCAAAGTATGGTATAATATCTTTTAAATATTGAGTTTAAAGTGCTCGATATTAAGACTTGGTTATGATCACATGAGGTGGCCATAATCATGAAATATAAAGATTTGGTAAGGCAGTAACTTAGTGTTGTAACTTGAAACGTGTTTTCAAGTTAGTTGAAAATTGAGGCGTTTCTCAATATTTGCTTAAGGAGCAATGTGGTACTTTGTGGATTCCTAGGTATTCAAATGGATAATGTATCTTAGTTCGACGTATTGAACTAGATATCTTATTTATGTTTAGGGAGATTTGCTGAATTATGAAATATAATTGAAACATGAAGTTCGTATGGGGCTTTAGTGTCATGATAAAATTAGTGTGAAAGATAATATCTTACTAAATTAGTTAAATGAACCAAACACTAATTCATGATTCCTCTTAGTCTCTGAACAGTTCTTCGGAATAATGAAGTAGCATTATATTTTTGTTTCAAAACTAAAGTTCGGTTCATATCAATTAAGTCCATGTCCATATTATATTTGTAACATTTCGATAAATTGATGCAATTGTAGGGTTATATCTGTTGATGTAACGACTAGTTAGTAAACTCGAGATTTGAACGTTAGGTGATCGTTATATTTTGGAAGTATCAATATCAAAATTGCAATTGTTTATGGAATAAGAATTAATTTAAAAAGATGCTTATCAAAACACTATTACTCAAATTAGTGGAAATGCTATACTTTGATATAGTGTTGAGAAACATTTACATAATTAGTTTGAGAATTGGAAGTTGATATAATGTTAGTAAAGCGTGCAATATTTTGAGTTCAAGGAAACTCTTATCGTGGAAACTAAGTTTTGAGATAAAGGAATTATAATATACAGATACACATGTACATATAAATACAATTGTGTGTGTGAAAGAGAGATAAAGAACTTATATATACTAATACACATGTACATTCACATACAGGGCGGCGGGATTAATCTCGCCACCCTTCTCCGTCTCAAAAAGTGGTGAGCGAGATTAATCCCGCCACCACGTCCCTACCTCAAGCATGTGTGTGTGACAAAGACAAATATAAAACACTTATAAAATACAGATACACACGTACATATACATACAGTTGTGTGTATGTGACAGAGAGAGAAATAAAGAACTTCTATATACAAATACACAACAGGTGTGTGTGTGTGCAAAAGATAGATAAATAAATTATAATATATAGATACACACATATATATGTATATGTATATATAGGTGTGTGTGTGTGCGAGAGACAAATAAATAAATTAAATTACACAGATACACACACATATATATGTATATGTATATACAGGAGTGTGCGTGTGTGTGCAAGAGATAAATAAATAAAATATAATACAGATACACACACATATATATATGTATATGTATATATAGGAGTGTGCATGTGAGAGAGAGAGATTTAACCTTGCTGCACCGCCACCTTCAAACCCTATTTGCACCACCGCACCTTCTTGCCTTTTTGTGAGAGTGGATCTATGGTCTGATGGTGCCGCCGCTCTCAAATCTTCCGTGACCTTTTTTCTCCGCTGCCTTGAAACCCTAAGAATATATCCTAAATCCTAGAATTAATGATATATATATATTAATCCTAAACGAATATTTTTTCATTATATTATCATAATCTTTAATAAGTTTATTGTATATGTGTGTGTGTGTGGGTGTATCACATACACATAAAAATATAGATCATGCATGGGTGTAACATATGTGTCTATGAGAGTGTTAAGTTTTCACATACACACAATATATACACACACCACACACACACACACACACATAAATACATAATACATATGCGAATGTGTCACGTCAGTACATATGGATTGTGCATGGTATGTGTGTGTGTGTGAGAGAGAGAGTGTTGAAAAATTAATTTCACACACATTACATACATTAGTACACATATATACATAGACACATGTATACATACAGACATACATACATA
Source organism: Selaginella tamariscina (assembly GCA_003024785.1). Taxonomy (NCBI): domain Eukaryota; kingdom Viridiplantae; phylum Streptophyta; class Lycopodiopsida; order Selaginellales; family Selaginellaceae; genus Selaginella; species Selaginella tamariscina. The sequence goes on from PUQB01000001.1 coordinate 1,448,807, forward strand.
TTACATGTGTGAATGTGTTATATACACACAATACATACATGTATTTAACATGATGTTTTCGATAAAAAGCAACAGATCCCCAAGTTGGGCCTAGTGGCCCAACAATGATCATTTTTAATCAATCATTTATCTTGGTATGCCACATTGGTAATAAGCCAATATTAAAATTATGTGAACATTATCAGCATTAGACATATGATCACTGTCACATATCATTACTTGTTTGGTTTATAATTTAATCCTTCATTATAGTCCCTTGACACTATACACTAAGCCCTACACCCCTGATAAATGAAACCCTACCCCTAGTGTATATATATATATATATATAAATGTTTGGTTTAGGGTTTAAACCAACGCAAGTATTTTATTATTTGTATAAAAAGTTTATTATTCATATAAAAATACACAAAAAACACGTATAAAGAATTGTCAAGTAACTATTAATATCATAAATCATTCTAGCGATTTATAAATTATTTTTAAAAATGCTATTATAATTTGCTTATACATTGAAATTATATATATATATTTGAATTTTACCCTATTGTAATTTAAAATGACATAGTGATATTAAAACATATTTTAATGCAATCATAGCACATACTATATATAATGTATAGTATATAATCTTTAAGACATAGAAATTAAATCATGCACATTTTTATAAATTTTAATATACATTTACTCTAGACCCTAAACATAGATATATACACTCAGCTTGGTTTGGGCTTGATTTAGGATTTAAACCCTAAACACTAAGCCCCAACATGTGTTGAGTCTATAAATATTTCGTGTGTGTATATGTAAGCCGCACTCATCGGCGTGTGTATGTGTGTGCATATGTGTCTCTATGGGTGTTTTTAATGTGTATTGTGGGATGTGCTGTGTGATGTGGAAGTCTATAAATGTGTATGTACATGTAAGCCCAGTGTATAGTGTGTGTAACGATAAATGCTTGGTTTGGGTTTAAACCCTAAACCCTAAATACAAAGCTAGATGCTAGACCCTTAAACATTATTTATATCGTGATCCACTAATCTACATGTGTATGTGTATGCATATGTGTCTCTATGGGTGCTTTTAATGCATGTGCATGTATATGCAAATTTTTTATTGTGTCTATATATGTGTAAAAGAAACATTGAAATAAAGTGAAAATAATATTAATATATACACTGAATATATTTGAAATGATACATAATAATATATCCTTTTATCTATTGTATAATTATATAGTTATAATAATATATATTGATTTAATATTGATAATAAGGTTTAATATTAGAATATTCTTAGAATAATAATAAAATAGCTAAGAAAATCCCATTATAAACAAATGTGGAATAATTACTCGAATTTCATACAACTTGAATCACTTGTTAATGTTAAATGCATTAAATGCAATTTTAAAAAACATTAGAATTGTGTGCAATATTGTTAAAAAGTCGGTCACTTGTGTTAACTCATTGTAAATTTTATTATTATTAAAATGTTAAAAATTTGAAATTTTGACATAAATATTGTCAATCTGACATGTAAATTTGAAAACGCTTTCAATTTTTCACTCAAATATAGATCGGTATCTCTCATAAGGATTTCTTCAATTGTATCATTTTCTCTTTTTAAATCTCCTTTTTCCTAAATAGTGTTCACATTAGGAGTGACACTAAATTAGGTACTATCGTTTATAAAAAGCATGGCGCCCCTTATGATGTTTACAAGTAAGTATTATAAACAAATTTAAAACTACTCATAAAGACTCATTCTCTTACACTTTCAAAATCAAATTTAGGGTTTACATAAACAAATTTACATTCTCTTTATAAAATGCATAATACTTATATGGTTTAGAAATCCATTAAGATTGCACTAGATTTCATTAAAAATTTATTTTGTTCATACATTTTCTTTACTTAGAATTCTCAGTTAGTCGAGATCTTAAAGAGTTCTCGATGGGGTGGCGGGATTAATCTAACCAATACTTCCCCGTCTCCTAAAATGGTGGGCGGATTAATCCCGCCCACGACTATTTGAAATGGAGAAGAGATGACAGGCCAATGCTTCCATGCCTCCTAAAATGGATAGCGGGTTTAATCTAACCCACAACTCTTTGAGACGGTGAAGAGGTGGTGGAATTAATCTCAAAGAGTTGTGAGCGGATTAATCACCCTTTCCCCGTTTCAGAAAGTTGTGGACGGAATTAATCTCGCTCAGCATTCTAGGAGGCAAGAAAGTATTAGCAGGATTAATTCTGTCACCCAATCAAGAACTTTCTGAAAAATCAACTAACTAAGAATTCTAAGTAAATGGAATGTGTAAATGGGATAAATCTTTAATGAATTCTAGTGCAATTCTAATGGATTCTTAAATCCTAAAAATAGTTTCACCAAATAGCAAATTGCAACAAGCCAATATGTAATCATGCCCACCATTTTAAGAGGTAGATTAATCCCCGCCAATGCTTACTTGCCTAATCCCACCCACAATTCTAAGATACGAGGAAGCATTGGCGGATCAATCATGTCACCTCTTCCGACGGTAGAGAGTTGCGAGTGGGATTAATCTTGCCCACCATTTTAGGAGGCAGGGAAGGGGTGGTAGGATTAATCTCGTCACCACTTGTATTAATCAAGCATGAGAATCTATGAGTTTGATCAAACACACATGCATATAAACTAAGCATCCTCGATTTAGATTTTATTGCATATTGCATAAACAAATATCATAAATAACACAAATATTTATGTGCAAATCAATATGTTTAATACTGGAGATAAAGTATATCTTATTCAGAACAACGAGATAATTGGCACTGGAACAGTGGAAATTCGAGATGATAAAGTGTCATGTTATAATATTGCCCAAGGGTCTTGTGTGTATGTTTGCGTGAACACCATTTACAAGCACGTTGAGGTTCCTGGAATGGAATTTGAAAAGGGTTCTCCTGTATTGTGGAATGTGAATAAAGTTAAGGCTGATATATAGAATGCAAGTCACAAAAAAATATTAGTACGAGTTCTCAAGATGATGGCTTGCCCACTGTGAGGGATGAGGTGATTCTCTTTCTTTCATGAGACCGAGGTTGGGAGGGACATCATTTTAGCTGTCAATCCAATGGAAGCTGTATTAGAAGAGAAACTAGGGGTTTACTTTGTGGATGTAGTTGTGACAAAGGTTTCACCAAATGGCACATTGCATCCTAGATTTCTCGTGAGGTGGCAAACATCTAAATTAAATAAAACAGCCAGATGGTTCAACATATCCAAGGTTGGATTTCAATAATAACAACTTAGAAGGGCAACCCATGTTCTTTGCATTGGTTCTATAGTAAGAAAAAGAAGATTCATGGGTTGCAAATCGACCCTAACAAGTTCCGACAAGAGGGTCAAGATGGATCCCACATCTTTAGCAAGCATTGCTAGCATCTCCACAATGACTGCTGCAAGAAGAAGTGCTGTTAGATGGCGAACTGAAATGAAATTACCCAATATAAACATGCCTTTTGTAAGCTCACCCAAAAGCAAAGGCATGAATTTATATATGCTGCACTATAGGTGTGTTGATGGAATGGTCTTGGACATAGGTTATCAAAGTACATCCATGGTATTTAATAAGGTGGCTATTTGCTTCAAAGCTTGGTACAATATTTACATGATCCTGAAGACCACATTTTACCACTGGAGGGATGAGTGGCTAGATGGAGCGCGCACCTCAGTACATGAGAACACTCGCCTGGTCAAAACCCACTCTCATATTATGGTAGTTATAGAGATACTCAAGGCTTTTGTGGAGGCAAATGCAGATAGGATACCTCACAAATGCCGTACCACAAATGCAAGGATCAAGGAAAATCTCAAGGTTTTACCTTCAATCTACACTTAATTAAAGCTATGTGAACATGTGAACAAGTGCCTCAGTTTGATGAGGCTCTAAACAATTGTACCAGTACCTTCAACAACATATGGAATACTCATTTTAAGGATGTAGAGATTGTAAAACACTCTAGTTTTTTCAAGTGTGACATTTGTACATCACTGAAGGCTATAAAGGCTTGTGAAAAACTTTGGTGGAGATCACTTGTCATAGTTTTTACTATGACTCGACCCTTTACTTTGGACGTTGACTGTTGTTACCTACTGTACTATGTTGATAAGCCCTAGGTGTAGAAGAAATAAGCCCACTTAGTGCACTTGAATATTTAGTGATGGTCCGGCTGGGTGTCATTAGGTATTTGCAAGAAACTCTGGGCGAAGCTAGCACTTCCATTTAGAAAACTCTTAACTTGGTTTTCCGTGTCCTGGTTGGATTTATGGCTAGTTCTGGTGAGTTCGGCATGTCGGATATGCTTAGAAATACCCCCAGGTTTGACATGTTAGGGTTTAGGGGTTGATGGATAACTCACCAAGTATGTTCCCTTTGGGAATGAGATTTCAGTGCTAGCCCACTTATGTAAACAGGAAAACAGGGGGGGGGGGGGGGGGGGGGGGGGGGGGGCTCTGTCACATAAATAAGGTAGTATATAGGAGTGAGGGTTCCTGGGTTCATGACTGAGCTCGTTACTCTTCTCCCGGTGCAAGCTCTAGCTTGTGTCGTCAAGGCACAACCCTCTATTGTGCCGCCCTAACTTCCAGATGCCAGGGGTACGTCCCACCTTCAGGGTAGCTTAACCTTAACGTTGGTGAATCCATGCCTGGGAGGTCTTGTCGGAATGCACGTTCCAAGAGGCAGAGGTTGAGGCTTGTCTCCAGCCTCCTCCTCCACGTCAAGCTAGGTGTAGCACTCACGGCCAAGCAAGGCACATCCGTGTCCTTGTCCAACTATGAGCGTGGGATCTTGTTTGACAGGTTCATGTTACTTGGTTCCTGAGGGTTCATTGAGGGGTTCTAGAGTCGGCATTTAGGAGCCACGTTTGTGGCACTTGGTGCAACTCTTGAATCTAAGGGCTATGGCATGATAGCCCACATCAGGGAAGGCAATGTCACATGGAGATGTGACACTAAGCTAAACGTCACATGGTACAACGCCTGAGGCACACCCTTTGGGGTTATGTCATAGGCTTGTTGCCAAGGGGTTGGATACTCTAGCCAATAGGCATGCTTGTGCTTGTCACGACCCGATACAGAATACAGGATTCCGGATACAGGATATGGGTTGCAGGATTTTCCTACAGGATATTCCTACCAGGATTCCGGACACAGGATTCGGTTGCAGGATATTCCTACAGGATATGCCACAGGATATGCCTAGAGGATAAGGGACATGTGGACTCATCTTAGCCTCTGCATGCATGCAATCACTTTTGCATGCATGCCTAGATTAGCTCTTGGAGTTGTGAGCATAAAAGCTCCGACCTAATTGTTGTACAATCAGTTACTATCAACACCAGTCTTACTACGATCAATTTCGTCTTGTCTTGTTCTCGTCTTGTTTCCTGTCCTGTTCCTGTCTCGCTCCTGTTTCCTGTCCTGCCCCTGGATCCTATCCTGTTTCCGGGATCCTGTCCTGTTCCTGTCTTGCTCCCGGATCCTATCCTGATCCTGTCTTGCTCTTAGATCCGTCCTGTTCCTATTTCCAGTTCCTGTCCTGCTCTCGGTCCTGTTCCTGAGTCAAGCCTTCCTGTCCTTGGAATCCTGTTCCTTCCTGGTTCCTGGATCGTGGCTTGACAGTTTGATAGTAACTGCTTCATAGTTCTCCGTTTTCCAGCTACCTTTTTCTTGATTCCTTTCCTTCATTTTCCTCCTTTTTTCTTTCCTAGATCATGGCTGATTTTGAGCGTTTTCAACACGAGCACCAAATGCTACTTCATGAGCTGGCCACTTTGCGCCAAGTGGTCACCGACCTGCAAGGTTCCACCACTGCGGCACATGCAGCTGCTGATGCATCCTCCAAGGCTGCTGCGCAGGCTCTCTCCCAGGCATCGGTGGTTTCCTCTTCATCAAACTTTTCTTCGGAGCCGAAGGTTAGCATGCCAGAGAAGTTCAGTGGTAATCGTGCCGATTTCCAAGGTTTCCTGAATCAGATCCGACTCTTGATCCGTATGCAACCACGGCGCTACTCGACTGATGCTCAAAAGGTGGGTCTTTTGGCATCCTTACTAAGTGGATCTCCACGGGCTTGGGTTGCCCCCTTGCTGGAGCGTGACGATCCATTGATGGAAGACTTTGAAGGTTTCGTGGCTGCCTTTGAAGCCTGTTTTGGAGATCCTGATAAGTACCGTTCTGCATGCACGAAGTTACGGAAGCTCACTCAAGGATCCCGACCAGCTTCCGTCTATGCATCCGAATTTCAGCAACTTTGCACGAACATTCCATGGGACGAGACTGCATTGATCGAACACTTCCGTTTTGGGTTGAGGGACGACGTGAAGGACCTTCTCCTTACGTTACCGGATGCCCAAACATTAGCGGAGATCATGCAACAAGCTGTTCGTTGCGACAACCGTTTGTTCGAGCGTCGTCAGGAAAGATCCCGTCAACAGTTCCTGCAAACCAATCCTGCAGCTGTGGTACATGTTCCTGCACCACCTTCTGGAGTAGTTCCTATGGAGGTTGAGAAATCCAAGCGTGGCTCTCTTTCCGCTGCCGAGAAGCAACGTCGTCGCAGTGAGAACCTGTGCTTGTATTGTGGTGGAGCAGGACACAAGGTGGCAGATTGTCCTATTAAAGCCAGGAACTTCAAGACGCGTGAAGTCGAAGCTGAAGTTCAGTCGGAAAACTCCAATGTCCACTTCGTCTAGGAGCCGCGAAGTTGGACGTAGGTGCAGGCTCCATTGGTGCTGCTCATACCATCCCGTCACTTAAGTTTCCTGTACATACACATTCATCTTAATAATCGAGAGCTCATGGAGTTTGCCTTGTTAGACACTGGTGCAAATGCATGCTTCATGGATGACACGTTTGCAACTCAACATGGCATTTCGGTGGTGAAGTTGAAGCGTGCAGTTCCTGTAGAGGTGGCCGATGGGCGTCTAATTGCTTCTGGTGCAGTTACCCATGCTACCGAACCTCTCTCCTGCAGGTATGGCACATTCAACTGTTCAATTTCCTTCAACTTGATCAAGACTCGGTCGACTCCCATCATTTTGGGCATGCCATGGTTCGTTGTTGCAAATCCGCAGATCGAACAACTGGAGGTCTAGGACGCTCACGTTTTCCTCTCCAACTGCTAGGATCAATCCTGTACCTTCCTGCGTGCAGGATACATCCTTAGTATCTGAGGCAGTACAAGCTACAGGATTGACCGTGCCTGTTCCTGTACCAGTGTTGAAGACTCCTCCTCGACAGGATTCACCTCTATCAGTTCCTCAGCACATCCGCAGGCTCTCTCCACTCCTGTAAGTTTGCGGTGTCCTGTACAGGGTTCTTCCAATCCTGTATCAGTGTCGAAGGTTCCTCCTCAACAGGATCCACCTCCTGTTGATTCGTCAGCACATTCGCAGGCTTCTTCCACTCTTGCGCAACCACGGACTCCTGTACAGGATTCTTCCAATCCTGTACACTCATCAACCCACACAGGTTTTTTCCAATCCTGCTTCTTTCTGTTACCCTGCTTCTGTTCCATCCCCCAAGATCCTTCCTCTTTTTCAGTCACAGCTCCCTCCTTCTCCTCTCCGAGTTCTTACCACTACCATGCATGAACTCGCCACTGATCCTGCTCCCTTCCACCTTTTTGCCTTTCAAGTAACTCCTACGTCCTCTTCTACCTTTCCTGTATCCGACTCCCCTGTTTTTCTCCTTCTCCTTCTCCTTCTCCTCCTTCTTCCCTACCATCCAAGTACCACGACTTTAAGGACGTTTTTGACAAGCACAAGGCTGCAGTTCTTCCTGTTCACAGGTCCTACGACTGTCCTATTGATCTTGCGGAAGGAAAGACTCCACCATTCGGACCGATTTATGCATTGTCACCCACAGAGTTGGAGGTTCTTCGTCAGTACATCGAGGACAACTTGGCATCCGGCTTCATTCGTCACTCAAAGTCCCCTGCAGGAGCTCCTATCTTCTTTGTCAAGAAGAAGGATGGGAGTTTACGTTTGGTTGTGGACTACAGGGGTTTGAATCAAGTCACCATTCGGAATCGGTACCCGTTGCCATTGATCCCGGAACTTCTCGATCGGCTGCGAGGAGCAAAGGTGTTCACGAAGATCGACTTACGAGGAGCCTACAACCTTGTACGGATTCGTCCCGGCGATGAGTGGAAGACTGCCTTTCGTACAAGGTATGGACATTTTGAGTACACGGTAATGCCTTTCGGCCTTACCAATGCCCCAGCTGTGTTCCAACACATGGTGAACGACATTTTCCGTGACTTCTTGGACCAGTTTGTGGTGATCTACCTCGACGACATCTTGATTTTCTCCAAGGACCAGGCGGCACATGACAAGCATGTACGACTAGTTTTAGAGCGGCTTCGCGAGCATGGCCTGTACGCGAAGTTGGAGAAGTGTTTTTTCGATAGGGATTCGGTGGAGTTCTTGGGCTACATCGTCTCTCCTGCTGGCGTTTCCATGGACATGCACAAGGTGAAGACCATCGTGGAGTGGGAGAGGCCCAAGTCGGTACGAGATGTACAATGTTTCCTTGGCTTTGCAAACTTCTACAGGCGGTTCATACAGGACTTCTCCAAGCGTGTACTTCCACTCACAGAACTCACCAAGCGCACAGGACTTTTCTCTTGGTCCGACAAGGCGGAACACGCGTTCACAACACTCAAGGACGTTTTCACGACAGCTCCGATTTTAGCACATCCTGACCCTTCTCATCCTTTCTTCATTGAAGCAGATGCCTCGGATTTTGCAGTAGGATCCGTCTATCGCAAGTTGGAGAGGACAAGTTGCTTCATCCTGTAGCTTTTCACTCTCGTAAGTTCCTGTCGGCGGAGATCAACTACGAGATTCATGACAAGGAACTCAAGGCCATTGTGGATTCGTTTGAGGAGTGGCGGCATTTCCTGGAAGGTGCTGCACATCCTGTACAAGTTCTTACGGATCACAAAAACCTGGAGTACTTTCAAACGGCTCGGGTCCTCAGTCGGCGACAGGCTAGGTGGGCAGAGTTCCTATCACGTTTTGACTTCGTCATCGTCTACAGGCTGTCCACGACCCGATACAGAATACAGGATTCCGGATACAGGACATGGGTTGCAGGACTTTCCTACAGGATTCCGGATACAGGATATGGGTTGCAGGATTTTCCTACAGGATACTCCTACCAGGATTCCGGACACAGGATTCGGTTGCAGGATATTCCTACAGGATATGCCACAGGATATGCCTAGAGGATAAGGGACATGTGGACTCATCTTAGCCTCTGCATGCATGCAATCACTTTTGCATGCATGCCTAGATTAGCTCTTGGAGTTGTGAGCATAAAAGCTCCGACCTAATTGTTGTACAATCAGTTACTATCAACACCAGTCTTACTACGATCAATCTTGTCTTGTCTTGTTTCCTGTCCTGTTCCTGTCTCGCTCCTATTTCCTGTCCTGTTCCTGGATCCTGTCCTGCTCCGGGATCCTGTCCTGTTCCTGTTTTGCTCCCGGATCCTATCCTGTGCTTTCCTGTCTTGCTCCCGGATCCTATCCTAATCCTGTCCTACTCCTAGATCCGTCCTGTGCTCTCGGTCCTGTTCCTGAGTCAAGCCTTCATGTCCTTGGAATCCTGCTCTCTTCCTGTTTCCTGGATCGTGGCTTGACAGTTTGATAGTAACTGCTTCATAGTTCTCCGTTTTCCAGCTACCTTTTTCTTGATTCCTTTCCTTCATTTTCCTCCTTTTTTCTTTCCTAGATCATGGCTGATTTTGAGCATTTTCAACACGAGCACCAAATGCTACTTCATGAGCTGGCCACTTTGCGCCAAGTGGTCACCGACCTGCAAGGTTCCACCACTGCGGCACATGCAGCTGCTGATGCATCCTCCAAGGCTGCTGCGCAGGCTCTCTCCCAGGCATCGGTGGTTTCCTCTTCATCAAACTTTTCTTCGGAGCCGAAGGTTAGCATGCCAGAGAAGTTCAGTGGTAATCGTGCCGATTTCCAAGGTTTCCTGAATCAGATCCGACTCTTGATCCGTATGCAACCACGGCGCTACTCGACTGATGCTCAAAAGGTGGGTCTTTTGGCATCCTTACTAAGTGGATCTCCACGGGCTTGGGTTGCCCCCTTGCTGGAGCGTGACGATCCACTGATGGAAGACTTTGAAGGTTTCGTGGCTGCCTTTGAAGCCTGTTTTGGAGATCCTGATAAGTACCGTTCTGCATGCACGAAGTTACGGAAGCTCACTCAAGGATCCCGACCAGCTTCCGTCTATGCATCCGAATTTCAGCAACTTTGCACGAACATTCCATGGGACGAGACTGCATTGATCGAACACTTCCGTTTTGGGTTGAGGGACGACGTGAAGGACCTTCTCCTTACGTTACCGGATGCCCAAACATTAGCGGAGATCATGCAACAAGCTGTTCGTTGCGACAACCGTTTGTTCGAGCGTCGTCAGGAAAGATCCCGTCAACAGTTCCTGCAAACCAATCCTAAGCTGTGGTACATGTTCCTGCACCACCTTCTGGAGTAGTTCCTATGGAGGTTGAGAAATCCAAGCGTGGCTCTCTTTCCGCTGCCGAGAAGCAACGTCGTCGCAGTGAGAACCTGTGCTTGTATTGTGGTGGAGCAGGACACAAGGTGGCAGATTGTCCTATTAAAGCCAGGAACTTCAAGACGCGTGAAGTCGAAGCCGAAGTTCAGTCGGAAAACTCCAATGTCCACTTCGTCTAGGAGCCGCGAAGTTGGACGTAGGTGCAGGCTCCATTGGTGCTGCTCATACCATCCCGTCACTTAAGTTTCCTGTACACATTCATCTTAATAATCGAGAGCTCATGGAGTTTGCCTTGTTAGACACTGGTGCAAATGCATGCTTCATGGATGACACGTTTGCAACTCAACATGGCATTTCGGTGGTGAAGTTGAAGCGTGCAGTTCCTGTAGAGGTGGCCGATGGGCGTCTAATTGCTTCCGGTGCAGTTACCCATGCTACCGAACCTCTCTCCTGCAGGTATGGCACATTCAACTGTTCAATTTCCTTCAACTTGATCAAGACTCGGTCGACTCCCATCATTTTGGGCATGCCATGGTTCGTTGTTGCAAATCCGCAGATCGACTGGAGGTCTAGGACACTCACGTTTTCCTCTCCAACTTCTAGGATCAATCCTGTACCTTCCTGCGTGCAGGATACATCCTTAGTATCTGAGGCAGTACAAGCTACAGGATTGACCGTACCTGTTCCTGTACCAGTGTTGAAGACTCCTCCTCGACAGGATTCACCTCATTCATGGCAGTTCCTCAGCACATCCGCAGGCTCTCCCCATTCCTGTAAGTTTGCGGTGTCCTGTACAGGGTTCTTCCAATCCTGTATCAGTGTCGAAGGTTCCTCCTCAACAGGATCCACCTCCTGTTGATTCGTCAGCACATTCGCAGGCTTCTTCCACTCTTGCGCAACCACGGACTCCTGTACAGGATTCTTCCAATCCTGTACACTCACGGTGTCCTGTACAGGATTCTTCCAATCCTGTACACTCATCAACAACCACACAGGTTTTTTCCAATCCTGCTTCTTTCTGTTACCCTGCCTCTGTTCCATCCCCCAAGATCCTTCCTCTTTTTCAGTCACAGCTCCCTCCTTCTCCTCTCCGAGTTCTTACCACTACCATGCATGAACTCGCCACTGATCCTGCCCCTTCCACCTTTTTGCTTTTCAAGTAACTCCTACGTCCTCTCTACCTTTCCTGTATCCGACTCCCCTGTTTTTCTCCTTCTCCTTCTCCTTCTTCTCCTCCTTCTTCCCTACCATCCAAGTACCACGACTTTAAGGACGTTTTTGACAAGCACAAGGCTGCAGTTCTTCCTGTTCACAGGTCCTACGACTGTCCTATTGATCTTGCGGAAGGAAAGACTCCACCATTCGGACCGATCTATGCATTGTCACCCACAGAGTTGGAGGTTCTTCGTCAATACATCGAGGACAACTTAGGATCCGGCTTCATTCGTCACTCAAAGTCCCCTGCAGGAGCTCCTATCTTCTTTGTCAAGAAGAAGGATGGGAGTTTACGTTTGGTGGTGGACTACAGGGGTTTGAATCAAGTCACCATTCGGAATCGGTATCCGTTGCCATTGATCCCGGAACTTCTCGATCGGCTGCGAGGGGCAAAGGTGTTCACGAAGATCGACTTACGAGGAGCCTACAACCTTGTACGGATTCGTCCCGGCGATGAGTGGAAGACTGCCTTTCGTACAAGGTATGGACATTTTGAGTACACGGTAATGCCTTTCGGCCTTACCAATGCCCCAGCTGTATTCCAACACATGGTGAACGACATTTTCCGTGACTTCTTGGACCAGTTTGTGGTGATCTACCTCGACGACATCTTGATTTTCTCCAAGGACCAGGCGGCACATGACAAGCATGTACGACTAGTTTTAGAGCGGCTTCGCGAGCATGGCCTGTACGCGAAGTTGGAGAAGTGTTTTTTCGATAGGGATTCGGTGGAGTTCTTGGGCTACATCGTCTCTCCTGCTGGCGTTTCCATGGACATGCACAAGGTGAAGACCATCGTGGAGTGGGAGAGGCCCAAGTCGGTACGAGATGTACAATGTTTCCTTGGCTTTGCAAACTTCTACAGGCGGTTCATACAGGACTTCTCCAAGCGTGTACTTCCACTCACAGAACTCACCAAGCGCACAGGACTTTTCTCTTGGTCCGACAAGGCGGAACACGCGTTCACAACACTCAAGGACGTTTTCACGACAGCTCCGATTTTAGCACATCCTGACCCTTCTCATCCTTTCTTCATTGAAGCAGATGCCTCGGATTTTGCAGTAGGATCCGTCCTATCGCAAGTTGGAGAGGACAAGTTGCTTCATCCTGTAGCCTTTCACTCTCGTAAGTTCCTGTCGGCGGAGATCAACTACGAGATTCATGACAAGGAACTCAAGGCCATTGTGGATTCGTTTGAGGAATGGCGGCATTTCCTGGAAGGTGCTGCACATCCTGTACAAGTTCTTACGGATCACAAGAACCTGGAGTACTTTCAAACGGCTCGGGTCCTCAGTCGGCGACAGGCTAGGTGGGCAGAGTTCCTATCACGTTTTGACTTCGTCATCGTCTACAGGCCCGGCTTTCGGAATGGCAAGGCGGACGCATTGTCTAGGCGCTCTTACCTTGCACCAAGCCCGGGCGATCCTGCATTTGACGGTCAAAGGCAAGTGTTGTTGGGTCCTGATCGTTTCCGGCTTGCGGCACTGCAGGTTCATCAGGCTCCAGCAAATTCAACACTCCTACAGGACGTTCGTTCGCAGTTGCCTACAGACGACTTGGGAAAGAATGTGTTCTCACACATTCATCCTGACGTTGCAAGTTCCTCTTCCTCCAGTTCCCGTCCAGACTACAACCTATTCACCATACAGGATGGACTCCTGTACCGGGAAGGTCTCCTGTACGTTCCTGTTGGTATTTCTAGGACTCGTGTGGTACAGGATTGTCATGATACCCCGGCTACAGGACATTTTGGTGTGGCCAAGACAGTGGAATTGGTGACTCGCAACTATTGGTGGCCTGGGTTGCGAGGTTTTGTGGAGAGGTTTGTACGGAGTTGTGACACTTGTAGCAGGTCGAAGATGCCTCATCATGCACCCTCTGGTCTTCTTCGTCCTCTTCCTGTTCCGTCTGCTCCTTGGAGATCCATTTCTATGGATTTCCTCACAGATCTTCCTCCTTCCCGTGGATTTGATGCAGTTCTTGTGGTGGTTGACCGTTTCACCAAGCAGGCTCATTTCCTACCCTGCAACAAGACAGCTACAGGTCAGACAACTGCCGAGTTGGTGATCCGCGAGGTGTTCCGACATCATGGTCTTCCTGAGAGCATTGTTTCCGATCGAGGTCCACAATTCATGTCCAAGTTTTGGCGAGAGCTTCTTCGGAGTCTACAGGTCAAAGCGGATCTTTCTTCAGGATATCACCCACAAACCGATGGGCAGTCCGAACGCACAATTCAGACCTTAGAACAGTATCTTCGTTGCTTCATCAGTTACCAGCAGGACAACTGGTTGGACCTCCTTCCAATGGCAGAGTTTGCCTACAACAACTCCATCCACGCATCTACAGGACAGACACCTTTCTTTGCTCTTACAGGCCACCATCCACGTTTTGACTTTGCTCCTACCGCTTCTCCTTCTTCCGCTCCTGCAGTACAGGATCGTCTTCAGCATCTTCGGCAGGTACAGGATGATCTCCAGGTTCATCTTCAACAGGCACAGGAACGATACAAGCATCATGCTGATGCTCACCGACAGCCGGCACCTGCATACAAGATTGGTGATCTCGTGTGGCTTCTTCGTCGACACATTCGCACCAACAGGCCTTCTTCTAAGTTGGATTTTCAACGATTGGGCCCTTATAGGATCGTGGCGGAGGTAAATCCTGTAGCTTTCCGACTCGAGTTACCATCCACGGTGAAACTTCATCCTGTGTTTCACACCTCTTTGTTGGAGCCGTATCATCCTTCTTCTCTTCCTGGTCGTGTTTCTTCTCCTCCCCCTCCTGTGGTCATTGACACGGAACCTGAGTACGAAGTCGCAGCCATCCTTGACTCTCGTCTTCATCGTCACCAACTCCAATACTTGGTGGATTGGAAAGGGTACCTGCCTACTGATCGCACTTGGGAACCTGCATCCAACTTACTCCATGCTTCTTCCAAGGTTGCTGCCTTCCATCGGCATTATCCTGCTAAACCAGGTCCCAAGACTCGTGGAACTCGTCTTTAGGGAGGAGGTGCTGTCACGACCCGATACAGAATACAGGATTCCGGATACAGGACATGGGTTGCAGGACTTTCCTACAGGATTCCGGATACAGGATATGGGTTGCAGGATTTTCCTACAGGATACTCCTACCAGGATTCCGGACACAGGATTCGGTTGCAGGATATTCCTACAGGATATGCCACAGGATATGCCTAGAGGATAAGGGACATGTGGACTCATCTTAGCCTCTGCATGCATGCAATCACATGCACTTTTGCATGCATGCCTAGATTAGCTCTTGGAGTTGTGAGCATAAAAGCTCCGACCTAATTGTTGTACAATCAGTTACTATCAACACCAGTCTTACTACGATCAATCTTGTCTTGTCTTGTTTCCTGTCCTGTTCCTGTCTCGCTCCTATTTCCTGTCCTGTTCCTGGATCCTGTCCTGCTCCGGGATCCTGTCCTGTTCCTGTTTTGCTCCCGGATCCTATCCTGTGCTTTCCTGTCTTGCTCCCGGATCCTATCCTAATCCTGTCCTACTCCTAGATCCGTCCTGTTCCTATTCCTGGTTCCTGTCCTGCTCTCGGTCCTGTTCCTGAGTCAAGCCTTCATGTCCTTGGAATCCTGCTCTCTGTTTCCTGGATCGTGGCTTGACACAGGTCCGGCTTTTGGAATGGCAAGGCGGACGCATTGTCCTAGGCGCTCTTACCTTGCACCAAGCCCGGGCGATCCTGCATTTGACTGTCAAAGGCAAGTGTTGTTGGGTCCTGATCGTTTCTGGCTTGCGGCACTGCAGGTTCATCAGGCTCCAGCAAATTCAACACTCCTACAGGACGTCCGTTCGCAGTTGGCTACAGACGACTTGGCAAAGAATGTGTTCTCACACATTCATCCTGACGTTGCAAGTTCCTCTTCCTCTAGTTCCCGTCCAGACTACAACCTGTTCACCATACAGGATGGACTCCTGTACCGGGAAGGTCTCCTGTACGTTCCTGTTGGTAGTTCCAGGACTGCGTGGTACAGGATTGTCATGATACCCCGGCTACAGGACATTTTGGTGTGGCCAAGACAGTGGAGTTGGTGACTCGCAACTATTGGTGGCCGGGGTTGCGAGGTTTTGTGGAGAGGTTTGTACGGAGTTGTGACACTTGTAGCAGGTCGAAGATGCCTCATCATGCACCCTCTGGTCTTCTTCGTTCTCTTCCTGTTCCGTCTGCTCCTTGGAGATCCATTTTTATGGATTTCCTCACAGATCTTCCTCCTTCTCGTGGATTTGATGCAGTTCTTGTGGTTGTTGACCGTTTCACTAAGCAGGCTCATTTCCTACCCTGCAACAAGACAGCTACAGGTCAGACAACTGCCGAGTTGGTGATCCGCAAGGTGTTCCGACATCATGGTCTTCTGAGAGCATTGTTTCCGATCGAGGTCCACAATTCATGTCCAAGTTTTGGTGAGAGCTTCTTCGGAGTCTACAGGTCAAAGCGGATCTTTCTTCAGGATATCACCCACAAACCGATGGGCAGTCCGAACGCACAATTCAGACCTTAGAACAGTATCTTCGTTGCTTCATCAGTTACCAGCAGGACAACTGGTTGGACCTCCTTCCAATGGCGGAGTTTACCTACAACAACTCCATCCACGCATCTACAGGACAAACACCCTTCTTTGCTCTTACAAGCCACCATCCACGTTTTGACTTTGCTCCTCCCGCTTCTCCTTCTTCCGCTCCTGCAGTACAGGATCGTCTTCAGCATCTTCGGCAAGTACAGGATGATCTCCAGGTTCATCTTCAACAGGCACAGGAACGATACAAGCATCATGCTAATGCTCACCGTCAGCCGGCACCTGCATACAAGATTGGTGATCTCGTGTGGCTTCTTCGTCGACACATTCGCACCAACAGGCCTTCTTCTAAGTTGGATTTTCAACGATTGGGCCCTTATAGGATCGTGGTGGAGGTAAATCCTGTAGCTTTCCGACTCGAGTTACCATCCACGGTGAAACTTCATCCTGTGTTTCACACCTCTTTGTTGGGCCGTATCATTCTTCTTCTCTTCCCGGTCGTGTTTCTTTCCTCCCCCTCCTGTGGTCATTGACACGAAACCTGAGTACGAAGTCGCAAGCCATCCTTGACTCTCGTCTTCATCGTCACCAACTCCAATACTTGGTGGATTGGAGAGGGTACCTACCTACTGATCGCACTTGGGAACCTGCATCCACTTACTCCATGCTTCTTCCAAGGTTGCTGCCTTCCATCGACATTATCCTGCTAAACCAGGTCCTAAGACTCGTGGAACTCGTCTTTAGGGAGGAGGTGCTGTCACGACCCGATACAGAATACAGGATTCCGGATACAGGATATGGGTTGCAGGATTTTCCTATAGGATATTCCTACTAGGATTCCGGACACAGGATTAGGTTGCAGGATATTCCTACAGGATATGCCACAGGATATGCCTAGAGGATAAGGGACATGTGGACTCATCTTAGCCTCTGCATGCATGCAATCACTTTTGCATGCATGCCTAGATTAGCTCTTGGAGTTGTGAGCATAAAAGCTCCGACCTAATTGTTGTACAATCAGTTACTATCAACACCAGTCTTACTACGATCAATTTCGTCTTGTCTTTTCTCGTCTTGTTTCCTCTCTTGTTCCTGTCTCGCTCCTGTTTCCTGTCTTGCCCCTGGATCCTATCCTGTTCCGGGATCTTGTCCTGTTCCTGTCTTGCTCCCGGATCCTATCCTGATCCTGTCTTGCTCCCGGATCCTATCCTGATCCTTTCTTGCTCTTAGATCCGTCCTGTTCCTATTTCCAATTCCTGTCCTGCTCTCGGTCCTGTTCCTGAGTCAGGCCTTCCTGTCCTTGGAATTATGTTCCCTTCCTGGTTCCTGGATCGTGCTTGACAGTGCTTGCACTAGGGTGCTAAGCCTTGGGCATCTACTCAAGGGAGGTTAGGTCTCGTAACTAGTGTGCTTTGGCACACTTGGCTAGGGAGTGTTCTCCTTGGAATCCAAAGGTTAAACAACCTAAGCTCATTAGCAAAAGCCCTTTCATGAGGCACTTGCAAGGTCATGTGCTTAGGGTTATCCCAAACCTAGCCTTAGGGAGTTTGCTTAGCAGAACACTCGTGTCCACCTACGGCACACTCGTGTCCTCACTAAGTACTAGCCCTAGGTCTAGGGTATAACTTAGCCACTCAAACCCTTAGGGGTTAGTCGTGGTTCAGGGTACCCCTTGTTGCCCTAAAGGAGTTGTACTTCCGGATGAGGGTGATTCCTCAAGGGGTAAGTGACGATGCCTAAGCTCTGTCCAGGAGTATGTGTGGAACACACGTCTCCTTGATGGGGGTTAGGGCATGAGCCTGTCTAGGTCTTCTAAGGCAAGACCCTAAGTCAACTAGGGTTATCCCTCAAGGTTTTGGGGGCAAACACTCTAGGGAGACTTAGGCTAAACCATAAGCCAACTAGGGTTATCCCTCAAGGGTTTTGGGGGTAGACACTCTAGGGAGACTTAGGCTAAACCCTAAGTCTCTTGTCCACTTGGGCATTAGAGTCTAACCTTAGGGGTTGTTGGGTTGTTCTGGGAAACTTAGCGTTGCTCACACAGGGTGATGACACCAAATGGCCACCTGACAGCCACGTGTTGCCACGTGTTGGCCCTTTGGGTTAAAACTCTGACATCACTACCATTCAAATGAAGATGGAAGCCCACATGATTGCACAACAAACTGCCAGTCTCAGTACTATGCACACCACATGCTTTCTATGTTACGCCCATTAGAATACCTATGCTTGATCCACCACAAGATGGATCATTTAAAGACCAACATTTCAAAGCTAGTTGCAACACTAAAGTGCCTTGGTAATGTCATGAAACTTTCGATTTTATTGATAAGTGTGTTAACACATGGACACGGTTATGAATCATATTAACACTTTTCACTTCTATACTAGTTTAGCGACTCCAATTTCACGATTGGGTTGTTGGCCATGTGTTTCAAAAACCTTAAAGCCACTCACAGACAAGTCCTATGGGTGATCTCAAAGTGAAGAAACAACACTTCCAACCTTTACACAATGCTCTCATGAACACGTTTGCACTTGAGACTACTTGGGAATATGAGAGGCACTATTAGCAACTTGCATAAAAAATAAATGGCCCTGTTGAGAGTTCCGGTTTAGTGGAGGGATCTAGCTTAGACAGTGTACAAGTGTCATCAACATCAAATAAGCTTGCTCGACATTTGCTTTTACAGATGGACAATTGTGTAGGCGAGGACAAAAATAGGTAAATCATTTTAGTTAAGGGTTTTTCAAGCTCATACTAACTTTTATTTTCTAAATACATACTAGCATACTTGTCAATGTTTGTTACCAAAGGTATGAGACAATCACATTTAATTTTCTTATTGTTAGTCACACTTATGAAGATATTGATGCATTCTTTAACAAGGTCTTCAACTCTACAAAAAAGACAAGTGCACTTACCTTACCACATATGATGGATCTTTTTGAAAATTGCATCTCCTAAAAAAGTTGTGTTTTACTTGTGACTGAAGTGCCTCAAGGTGTATATCAAATAGGGGAGCGATTCTTTAAATGGTCACCTTGTGCCACTCAATTCTTCTTCTCTACGAGAGATGGTATACCTATTATGCAGTACAAGGTACAGCCATTAAAATAGGAGTGGTTATCAAAAGAGGGCTTAATGCTCTTTAAAAATGGAGAGGATAGAAAGCCACTTCTTCCAAAAGGACAACCAAACCCTATTCGATTGAGTGTCCAACTCAAGGAACAAGAGTTTATTATTGATGGTATCAAAAAGTATGTGACATGGGTTCAAAAATTGATATTAAAGAATTTCGATAAAGCAATTAGTTACTCAAAACTATATAAGTTTATGGTTGACTATTGAGAGATTGTTGTTTGAAAGTTAAAAGGGCATGTTGTCAGAAGTACATAATTACAAACCCTTTTTGGCCTAAAACAAGGTGGCAGGAGATTAAATGACATCAATGAGTGTAGGCGAAATAAAGGCCAGTAAGTATAAACCCCACACTTTGTTGAACAAAAAAACCAAAAATTTAAATTATACTTTGATTGTTACAAGGATCTTCAAAAACTGAGGATCGTCCTCATTACTCCATATGTGTTATATAATTAACTTATTTAGATGGGTCAAATTATCAATATATGAAGTCATTACAAAAATAATATGATAAAAGTTACATGATTCAAAAAATCACAAAAAAGGCGACATGAGAGATATAATGGATGCCTAAAGAAAACATGGTCTCCCAATTAAAAAGACCCAGCATGTTTATAAATGTTAAATTTATTTGATATAGATGAATGTTAACAAGTTATAATTAACAAAACTGCAAAAGAATTGAAGTTTAAAGCAATTATAAAATATAATATATTTAATATTCATAATTATAATCAACTCTTTAATAATAGTACTAAATTGTTTCCTTAACTATATATATTATAAAAAAAATGAAAGATTGACCATATAGGATTTTGTATATATATATTATTACTAATAAAATTTTTAATTAATGTTATATTTAAATATTAATATTTTAATAAAACATAAATATTTATATAATGTACTATGCTCTTTAATAACTTTTATATTAAGCCTATACAATCTTAAATATAATATATTATATTACTTAATACTTTTTACTTTTACAATGTTATCAATTTTTTTGTTCACCAATGTTATAATGTCAATTACAAAATAGAGTAGTTTAAAGAATATTTTGTCTTTAAATATATAATTTTAAAGAATTTTTTTTCTTGAAACATATATTATTTTAAAAAATATTCCTTTAATATTAAAGATCCTATTTTAGTTACAACTTTCATATGATCCAACTCCATTCCACCATTCTCTCTCTAAGTATATATCCCAAATACCTTAGAATGGTGAATGTGTATCTTTTTAATTTAGGGTCATTTATAATATATTATATAATGCTATTTCAGAGTGTATGTACAAATTTGTAACATTTTACACTTTATTATTGTTAACTTTTAATAATAAAATTAATTTATTAATTATAAAGTAATTTATATTATGTAAATTTCAAATGCATTTTATAAATCAAATTTAAAAAATATACATGAATAATTTAAATAGATTTGATATATAAGAGAGTTTTTTATAAATAAATATAAGCAAACTTTTTTAATTAATTATGTGTTAGAAAAAGATAAAAAAAATTAATGTATTAAATAATGATATTTTAACTTAATTTATTATAAAATAATTTAATTTTAAATATGTTTTATAAATTTTAAAATATTATAAAAATTAAGTAAACTTGCATGTAGATTCATATGTAAACTACCTATATATGAATTTAAAATGTAGATTTGGCACTTAAGTTTAAAATGTAGATTTACAAAACACTCAGTTTCTGCTTTATAGATATGTGTTTAATATATTAAAAAAAAATTAATCCTAGTGGACTGATAGATTAATAGAACATCATTTAAAATTATTATTAATTAGTTTAATAACACACACACACACACACACACACACATATATAATTATGTAATATTACAAGTAGGATTTGTGTATGTAGCGAACTAATATAAATTTGACTTTTTTGGACAATTTGGCAATTTGGCAATTGTATAGGTGATCAGTTTGATAATTTTTCTTAAATAAAATCTATTATTTTATAAAAATAATTATATATTTATTAAGCACTGCACCTGTCGTACATATTAAATGTCGATTTACACGTCACAGTCTCAAACTGTATATGTGTCACTCCGAAAATCCACGTAACACGTCATTATTATAACCTATTTGCAATCTGGTATGAGCTCGTACATATTAAATGTCGATTTACACGTCATAGTCTCAAACTGTATATGTGTCACTCCGAAAATCCACATAACACGTCATTATATATACACCTATTTGCAATCCCAGTTGTGGGTATTTAGGGTTTTGAAAACCCTCTGTAGTGTAGGGTTCTTCGGTATGCTCCGCTGATCGCCAGGGTTTTTCTGTAGGGGGCGTACAATGATTCCCATTAGCAATTTTGAGCAGCATGCGGCCAGGTTTTTGGATCCCGATTTATGTAAGTTCTTCTCGTTTTAGTGTACAAAATCATCGATTTTGGTTCATTTCTTCTATTTCTACATAGAAATCATCATTTTTTTGTGTGAAAGACACCGAGTTTCAGCATAAAATCACGATTTCTGCATAAAAACACTGATTTTATGCATAAAACCATCAATTTCTACATAAAAACAGCTGTTTTGTAATGTATTTTCTTCACTTATTTTTCTGTGGTTTTTTTCCCTTTTTTTTTTTGTAGCGATGCAGCAGAGACATCAACTTGCCACGGAAGTGCGAGACAGCATCGAAATTGTGCACACATCAGAGTATCTTAATTTCCTTAAGCACTACTTCAGAGTTTTCTCAACGCTGCTTATCAATCTCACAAAGCCACAGACTTCCGATTCGATCGAGCACAAGCTGCGCAATGTGATTATAGAGATTCTTAACCGGTATGTGCACGTGGGGTATACGTATATGTGTCGGGAATGCTTATATTTGCTTGAAACAGGCTGCCGCACAGCGAAGTGATCAGGCCTTTTGTACCGGAGCTATTGAAACTTTCAATGCAGGTTCTGGGTACTGACAATGAAGAGAATGGACTCATTTGTATGCGGATTATATTTGACCTTCATAAGAACTTCCGGCCTGCCTTGGAGACTGAAGTTCAGCCCTTTCTAGATTTCGTCTGCAAGGTTTGTATATGCCTATTCATTCATCGGGGTATTCATAAGAGATGTACACAAACATCATATACACAGTTCTATACATACTTAAGTTCAATACCTTGTGTGTACATAATGCTATATACATCTCCTTACATGTTTTGTTTAATTGACTATAGGTGTATCAAAATTTCAAAGGAACAGTAAGCTACTTCTTCGACGAGACCAACAACAACACAGACGTTCAAATGACCGGCTCATCCGGTCAAGCGCAACAAAGTGTTGGCAATTTCCCTCCGAGACCAAATGCACTTCCTGGTCAACTAAACCCCAGCACACGCTCTTTTAGAGTCCTTTCAGAGTGCCCGCTAATCGTCATGTATTTATTCCAAATCTATCCACGTTACGTCCAGACAAATATTCCGGTCCTGCTTCCACTCATGGTTAATGCTATTGCTGTACACGGTCCTCAGCAGGTACCTTCGAATCTGAAGAATCACTTTGTTGATCTCAAGGCTGGTCAAGTTAAGGTATGCACTATTTATATATAGTTTAATATCTAACGATAATCTGTATATTGATTAGTAAGTATTTACTTGTATATCCATTTGTATAATCGTAATTATACATTTGTTTGTATATTTACTTGTAGTAAAATGTATTTGTATACTTAACCGTATGATTCAAACTTAAAAAGTTATTTATGTGCTGCAGACTGTTTCTTTCCTTTGTTACTTGCTCAAGAGCTTTGCGGAGTTTATTCGGCCGCACGAGGAGAACATGTCTAAAAGCATAGTGAACTTGCTTATGACATGTCCGGATTCAGTAACAATTCGAAAGGTTCGTTTTTAAATATATAGTACACATAGAAGTGTATATATTGTGTTTGATACATATATGTATTCTATATAGCTTTGCATTCACATAAATTAATTGAAACAGGAACTTCTGATTGCTACAAGACATGTTCTTGCGACGGATTTTCAACGAGGATTGTTCCCTCTTATGGACAAGCTTTTAGATGAAAGGTAAGCAACGACATATACACCTAGACGGATAATCAATATAATTTGTAGGGTCCTCGTTGGAACTGGACGGGCATGTTACGAAACGCTTCGGCCACTGGCTTATAGTATCTTGGCAGAGTTGATTCACCACGTCCGGCTTGAACTTACGCTGCAACAGGTTTGTTTATCTTATACAAGACAGACACAGGTTTTAACGTTATTGTTTGATTTTCCAGCTGTCTCGTATTGTATATATGTTCTCGCGCAACGTGCACGATCCTTCTTTACCTTTGAGCGTACAAACTACGTGCGTTCGTCTAATGCTGAACCTTGTAAGTATCATTACTTGATTAGATGTTACTGTCATAACACACATATTACTAGTTATTCATTCGTATACCGATTTGAAACTGTATATTCTCTTCCAGGTGGAAACCATATACAGTCGCAGAGGCGATGCAAGTAAGGAAGAAGGAAGAGCTCTGCTGGTAAGTTCTACTAATATGTATGAGGAGTTTTGCCATTCCTATGTAGTATACATGTTTATCTCTACAGTTCATTTATTTTATTGCAGGGAAGGATTCTGGATGCATTTGTGAGCAAGTTTTCGACTCTTAAGCGATATGCTGCTCAGGTAAGTTTGTGTGTGTCTGTACATTCATATTTACGACATATACAGCAGCTATACGTATGTACATACATGCATGTCTGCTTGTGTATTTAATCAGTTTAACACAGCTGGAGCGCAACGATGTGAGCATCAGAACGAAACTGGAGCTTCCTGTGCAGGTATTACCATGTATTATTCTACACGCACGCACGCACGCACGCACGCACGTGTCCTGTACATATTACGTTTCTTAGATGTCTTTATAATGTCTATGTAGATATGTTACGTGCGTGTATTTCTTTTTACGTGTATGTATGGATATGATTATCTAATCTTTATGGTTTTCCAGGCCGCTCTAAATCTACAGACGCCTCAAGAGCACGCAAAAGAGATTACTGATTGCAAACAGCTTGTTCAAACGACGCTTATTATGGGTACACATGTTTATATATCTTTATTAATCTATACGTGGTATACGCAATATATGTATACGATATGCATACTTCATTACAGTTTCTGTTATTCTCAGGCATGAAAACCTTGATATGGAGCATTACAAATTTCACTGCAACGCAAGTCCCTCAACAGGGCAATGTTGTAAGCCCTCCGAAAGGCATGCGGGAAGATGAAGTAAGTTATAGTTAAGAATTATATTTTATATATGTAAATGAACATATACATGCACACGTTAAACACCATATATTCACTAGAAAAAGAAAGCTTGTATCTTTTATATTAAGATGCATGGTACTCGTGCATACACTTACTTAGTATTTATGTGGTGTATTTATTAGGTTCGTGCTGCTGAGGGCATTCTAACCACTGGAGTATTCTGTTTGTCACTCTACAAAGATAAGGAGGAAGAAAAGGAGATGTTTAATCACTACACTTCCGTCTTCAGTGTGATGGAACCCCGAAATCTTATGGACTTATTCTCAAGGTTCATAATAGATTTCAATAGTAAATATAAATATATAGTAATATAGTTTTGTTCAGACAGTATACTGAGCACTATCTAAAAATGTGTTAATGCATTATTTATGCTAGGTGCATGCCACGGCTGTTTGAATACACACTGTCTAACAACAGCCTACTCCAAATATACTTCAACATGCTACAAAATCCGAAGATGTGCAAACACTTTGCGGAAGTTTTAGTACAGTTTCTAATGACAAAACTTGACGCTCTAAAGCAGGTGTGTCTGTGTACAGTGTAGCTTGTACTAAACACATTTAATATTTACACACGCACGTGTGTGTGTGTGTGTGTGTGTGTATATATATTTTACAGTATTAATCACGTGCACATTTGTGGACAGCCGGATTCGGCACAAGCAAAGCTTGTGTTGCAACTCTTCAGATATCTTTTTGTAGCTGTTGCAAAGTTCCCGCAGGAGTGTGAACGTGTTGTGCAACCGCACGTTCTTACTCTTATGGAGACCTGCATGAAGAACGCTGTAGAAGTCGACAAACCCATTGGTAATACACACGAATAAAAGTCTTTCCATGTTTAAACACCATTGCTGAAACCGACATTGAATCTTAAGCATCTAATAGTCTTGTTCGTATAATGTACATTAAGCATTAATATTACAGGGTACCTGCAATTAATGAGGATTATGTTTCGAGCATTAACGGGGGGAAAGTTTGATGTTCTATTCCGTGAGTTTGTAGCAACACTGCAACCATGTCTTAACATGCTACTGGCAATGATCGAGGGCCCGACTGGAACAGACATGACGGATTTAATCGTGGAGCTTAGTTTAACTATGCCATCGCGGTTAAGTTCCCTTCTTCCCCACTTACCACGACTTATGAAGCCTTTATGTCTCGCTCTTAAAGGTATAATATACTTACATATATGGGTTTTTGCATGACTTGTATATGTTACATGTATACGTGCATGTGCATACTTTTGTTATACAACGTAATTGTGTTAATGTTGTTTTAATGTTTATTATCATGCACTTATAAGTTCGCTTATGTGACTTTATAGGCAACGACGAGCTCGTTCAGCTAGGATATAGAGTACTGGATCGACAGCTTAAACCCAGAGTTTTTGGAGCCAAGCATGGCGAATGCTATACCGGAACTCATTCTCACACTCTGGTCACATTTGAGGCCCAAGCCATATATATGGGGATATAAAGCACTGCAACTCCTTGGCAAACTTGGAGGTAAGTGCTACAGATGAGCATTATAATATTGTTATATACATAATATATTTATCTCTATGTAGAGATATTCAAGCTATATTTGTTGCTTATATGCTGTTTATTATAAAACATATATATTTTGTGGTCAGTGATTGTCATACAATTAAATAGCATAATTTATATATACCTATAAAACTTGGATGTGGTTTTTAGGGAGAAATAGAAGGTTTCTTAAGGAGCCACTTGCGTTGGAATGTAAGGAAAATCCGGAGCATGGACTTAGGCTTATATTAACATTTGAACCAACGACCTCTTTTCTTGTTCCACTTGACCGCTGCATATTCCTTGCTCGGGACGCTGTATTGCAGAATAAAGGCATCGAAACCATCTACAGGTACTCTTTTTTAAATAATGATACGTATCTTCTATTTATGTGTGTGTATGCGCGCGCGCATAATTAATGTACTACAGAACGAGCGGATTTTTGTATCTTATATATAGATGCTAATGTGTTCTTTTTGTTTCCAGGAAACATGCATTGAGGTTTTTGCGTGTGTGCTTGTCTTCCGTATTGAACCTGAAGGGAAATGTTGGTTCGGAAGGAGTCACACCTGGTCAGCTAAGTACGATGCTCATGTCTTCTATCGATCCCTCACGGCGGAGAGCAGAAAATTCCAACATGAAGGTATTTTCAATCATCTTCTACACTATTACTGCTATACCATTATTATATATTTATGTTTTATAATGTGTATACTCAGGTGGACCTGGGAGTGAAAACAAAAACACAATTAATGGCGGAAAAAAGCGTGTTTAAGACTCTATTAACAACAGTAATTGCGGCAAGTATAGACCCAGAGCTACAGGATCCAAAGGACGACTTTGTACCGAGTATATGCCGTCACTTTGCGATGATTTTCCACGTAGAATCCAACGGTGCACAGAACCAGCCAACACAGCCAGTCTCTGCGAAGTCGAGGGTTCGATCCTCCCTCAAGGAGTTGGATCCTCTTATCTTCCTTGATGCTTTGGTCGCGGTTCTAGCCGATGAGAACAGGCAGCACGCCAAAGCTGCACTTCATGGTCTCAACATATTTGCAGGTATGTTACAAACAGGCACGTTAGTCTGTATTTGTAGTATAACATGTACACTTGCCGGTTTTCCAGAATCGCTGTTGGTTCTCGCAAGAGCAAAAACACACAGGAATACTAACTCCAAAGGGGTGAGTACGCCAGGGACACCAATGATGGTCTCTAGTCCGTCAATGAATCCGGTCTTATCCCCACCACCGGGTGTTCGGGTTCCTGTCTCGAGCAGCTCTTGCCCAGGCTACTTCACTGTTGTTATGGCAAGGCTTGGCAGGCTCAAATGGGGGGTGTCATGGGTCTGGGTGCTTTGGTTGGAAAAGTAAGAATCTGTGTGTGTGTGTGTGTGTGTGAGAGAGAGAGAGAGAGAGAGGGACCAAAGATGCGAAGAGAATTTTATACTATATTCTGTTTAGGTTACGGTGGACACTTTGTGCATGTTCCAAGTCAATGCTGTACGTGCTTTGGTTTACGTACTCAAGAAGCTCCCACAACATGCAAGTAAGGAGCAGGATGAAGTTAGCCAGGTATGAATCCGATCATATCATTTGATAGCTTAGTGCGTAACATTTGTAAGACATACATACTAACAAAGATTAATCAGGTCCTTACGCAAGTTTTGCGGGAAGTAAACAACGTAGATGAAGCAAACAATGAGACGAGGAGACAGAGTTTCCAAGGGGTTGTGAATGTTTTAGCTGCGGAGCTGTTTAATCCCAATGCTACACATACTGTGCGGAAAAGCGTTCAACAATGCCTGTCACTCTTGGCTAGCCGTACCGGAAGCGAAGTCTCCGAGCTCCTTGAGCCGCTTCATCAACCTCTTCTTAACCAGCTTATTGCTCGTCCACTCCGGACTAAACATGTTGAGCAGCAGGTATGATTATGCATGTAGTTATTACACACACATACAGACGCACACACGCTTACACACACACAATCACGTGTCCCTGCAAGATGCTGTATCTCACTGCATACGGCAAATAAATGTTTTCTTATTATTGTAGGTCGGAACTGTGATGGCTCTAAATTTCTGCCTGGCACTACGTCCACCCCTTTTGAAGCTAGGGCCTGAACTTCAAACTCTTCTGCAGGACGCTCTACAAATCACAGAAGCCGATGAAAATGTGAGTATTTTAATAGCTTTATCTTTTTTTCTCTGGTAATGTTATATTATATTATATTACATTATATATATATATATATATATATATATATATATATATATATATATATATATTATATAATGTATATAAATATATATGCTAGATAAATATAAAT
The DNA here is from genome assembly GCA_003024785.1 of Selaginella tamariscina. NCBI lineage: Eukaryota > Viridiplantae > Streptophyta > Lycopodiopsida > Selaginellales > Selaginellaceae > Selaginella > Selaginella tamariscina. The sequence goes on from PUQB01000001.1 coordinate 1,477,484, forward strand.
AGAATGTATCTGTCTATGTTTGTCGTTCGTATACTGTGTGTTTAGTTGTAACTGTATAATCCATCATAAATTATTATAAGCTAGCATGACATATTATACGTACTTATCAGGTGCTAGTGGGGAAGTATATGAGTCCCAAGATGGCAAACACTCTAACAAAGCTCCGTACAGTCTGCATCGAGCTTCTCTGTACGGCAATGGCATGGGCCGAGTTCAAGACTCAGCAGTACACCGATCTCAGGTCACGTAATTGCGATGTTCTTCAAGTCTCTGACTTGTAGGACACCGGAGATTGTTGCTGTAGCGAAAGAAGGCCTCCGTCAGGTATCTAACATAGTATTATTATATAATATTTTTTAACATTCATATAATAACAGTCTACATGTTAAAATAATTGTGTCTCATGTTTATATAATTTGTCAACATAACTGTTATACACACACACAATATATACTGCATATTAGCTAGTTTATTAGTATAGGCAGATGGAAGCCATATAAAATCTTAAACAACGCATGAGACTTTTTTAATAATATATCATAGGTACTGTATTGCAGCAATACAAATATTAACCTGTTCATTAAAAAATTTCTTGTGTGTAATTACAGGTAATACAACAACTGAAGCTTCCAAAAGAGCTATTGCAAAGCAGCTTGCGACCAATCCTTGTAAACTTGGCAACATACAAAAACTTAACCATGCCATTGCTTCAAGGACTGGCACGTCTATTAGAGCTTTTATCGAACTGGTTTAATGTAACCCTCGGTGGTAAGCTCATGGATCACCTTAAGAAGTGGTTAGAGCCTGAGAACTTGCTGGCACTGTTAAGTCTTGGAAGCCTGGTGAAGAAGCGAAGATCGCTGCAGGTATGCATATACATGTGTGGGCATTGTACAGATTTATAGATATATAATTACAATAATTATACGCATGCATATATGATACACTGTCGATTAACAAACTTGTTTGTGTTTGTCAGCGATAATTGAGCTGTTTCATCTGCTCCCTTCAGCAGCAAGCAAATTTTTAGACGAGCTTTTCGTTTTAACCATGCAGCTAGAACAAGCTCTCCCGCAGGGACAAGTCTACAGTGAACTAAACAGTCCCTATAGACTACCGCTCACGAAATTTCTGAATCGATATAGCGTTGAAGCTGTTGACTATTTCCTCGCTCGTCTTTCACAGCCTTCTTATTTTAGACGGTCAGTAAATACATAAACAGGTCTATTCCCACATTATCATATGCAATTAAATATATTATATTGTGGAATATATAATTAGACTAAGTGTCTGCTGAGATGCAGGTTTTTGGACATAATAAAGTCAGATGAAGGACAAACACTTAGAGAGCAGTTAGCGAAGTCACCCAACAAGATCATAGCTGCCGCATTTCCACATGTCCAAGTCCCGACCTCGACTGAAGATACTGAACCTTCAAGTACGTTCTTTACTGTCTATATACAATATAGACGTATGTATTTTATATAATATCTGTATATGCCTTTATTTGTACTATCTGTGTCTTGTACACACATTTGCATGTTTACCGAAAACATGGTTTGATATATACACATGCTTATGTTTGTTATTTTATGCAGATCCTGCGGTTTCTGGAGCTCCAAGTGGTAGTAGCCCTGCACTCGAAGGTTCTGTGCCGCAACAGCAACCGTCTGATTCTCAGCAGTTTCAAGGCGTTGCCTTGGTTGCTACGCTTGTTAAGCTTATCCCCGATTGGCTTCATGAGAACAGGCCTGTTTTCGATGCTCTAGTCAAGCTTTGGCAATCCCCGGCAAGACATGAACGTCTGAAGAATGAACAGAACCTCACTCTTGTTCAAGTAATATTCACTTTGCATACTATGTGATATATTAGATATCATATATTATAATGTTTTCTATTTCGAACTTTTCAGGTGAAGGAGAGTAAGAGGCTCGTGAAATGCTTCCTGAATTACGTGCGACACGATAGAGGGGGTGGATATTCTTTTTGAGATGCTTTCCATCTTTCTTGTGGGACTCGTGTTGATTACACGTTCCTGAAGGAGTTTTTCATGATCGAGGTACATATGTTCGTTACGTATACAGTTTTCCTGGATATATGCATGTGTTTTAACATGTATAATTGTATGCACAGACCACGGTGACCACATTTTCATCTTGTTTTTATAAGAACCACGAACCTTTATGTTGCTAAGATGCTCTACTTTTTGCCAGGTTGGAGAAGGATACTCTTCTGCAGAGAGAAGGTTGTTTTGCAGCGATTTTTGCAATTATTTCAGACTAAGGCTTTGAAGCAAGAGTCTTTGGTGGTAGCAATGCAGATGCTAATTCTTCCCATGCTCACTCACTCCTTCAACAATGAGAAAAACTGGGAAGTCATGGATGCTAATATCATCAAAACTATAGTTGAAAAGCTTCTTGATCCTCCTGAAGAAGTACGTGTGTGTGTACACATGATATTAATAAGTCTATTGTGTCTCTATGTCTGCTTTAGTTCAGATTTTAATTTTTTAAATGTGCACAGACACAGTATATACTGATACTGTATATACAGTGCCTATAATGCATTATATACTACCACACGAATGGACATACATGCATTGCTATGCTGGGAGTACCCTATTGTACAGACTAGAGTTAAGAGTGTTATTGGTTATTTGTATCTATATATGTCTATCTGCATGTGGTAACACAATGTACATGCGATAAATGGCTACTTATATACTTCTGTTTGTCGCATTTAAATGTACATATACGTAATACTATGATAATGGGATTATTGTACAATTCCTGAACCTATGGATTCTTTGTGCTAAGGTGCTCTAAATGCAGGTTAGTGCGGAGTACGAGGAGCCATTAAGAATAGAGCTTCTACAACTAGCAACGCTATTGCTAAAGCACCTTCCTAATGACTTGGTTTCACACCGCAAAGAGCTTATTAAATTCGGCTGGAATCATCTTAAACGCGAAGACAGTGCAAGCAAACAATGGGCGTTTGTTAACGTATGCCGCTTTCTGGACGCTTATCAAGCTCCTGAGAAGATAATCCTTCAGGTGTGTGTGTGTGTGTGTGAGTGAGTGAGAGAGAGAGAGAGAGAGAGAGAGAGAGAGAATTATTTTTGTTACTAAAAACTCCTTTCTTTGTCAGGTTTTTGTAGCACTTTTGCGAACGTGCCAACCGGAGAACAGAGTTTTAGCAAAGCAAGCATTGGATATATTAATGCCGGCTTTACCACGTCGCCTTCCATTGGGAGACCAGAAAATACCAATTTGGATACGCTATACGAAGAAAATACTCGTAGAAGAGGGCCACTCTGTCCCAAACCTCATTCACATTTTCCAGCTCATTGTGCGTCACTCGGACCTTTTCTACTCCTGCCGTGCACAGTTCGTTCCTCAGGTATGTATGTACATGTATGCACTTTTATGTATACATACATTATTTTGCCATAATTGATGTGTACATATACAGACAGCAAACGCATTGTGTACATAATGTTATATATGATATTCTGTTGCTTGTCTGTACATGGTTATGAACGACACTTTGATTGCTTTCAGATGGTGAACTCTTTAAGCAGATTGGGCCTCCCAAGCAACCTGCCAATGGAAAACCGTCGACTGGCAATTGACCTTGCAGGTTTGGTAGTTTCCTGGGAAAAAAAAGACAGCAGTCTGAGAATAAGTCTGGTAAGTACGCATATATAACTCAATTTTGTGTCTTTAAATGTATTGTTCGTTCATAATAACTTGCTAGAATGTGTATGTGTTATAGTATAATGCCTTTTTCATGTTAAATAACAGATACATACAATCAAATCATTTCCTCTACAGTTTCATTGATATACACTTATGTGCTCTCTGTGTGTGTGTGTGTGTGTGTGTGTGTGTGTGTGTTTTCTCGGTACAGATAAATCCAGGTGTAATAATTATACTGCATATTTGGACTCCGTGGCAATAGTAAAGCATCGTATACACGTTAGATATATTTAATCAACTGATTAACCAGATAGCCATGTATTTCTTATCTGTGCTATACACACGTAATATTGTGATCTGTGATACATCATTAGATTATATATTTATTCAATTTGTCTGGTTTATATCACACTTATCACCTTGCCTTCCTCTCTACTTCGTATATATATGTTGTCTGGGTGTGTGCATATATATATATATATATAATATATATATATATATATATAGACACACACACACACACACACACACACACACACACACACACACACACATATATCAGGACTAATTATGTGTATACAGGATCAGAAGGTGAGCAAGCAGTATCTACCACCCAGTCATCAAACTGAGGGCGCGTATTCCTTAACGCCTCCGGAAGTTGCCGTTGGTATGAAACGGCTGCCGGAAGTTGCCGTGGGACCTGAGGATGTGAAAAGGGTAAAGACTGAACAGCCTTCTTTGTCTGGCATGTCTCCTGGACTACCTTCAAGTAATCCATCAATACCAAACGTGGGTACACCAAACTCGATTAATCAGGCTGATGAAGAGTTTAAGCCCAATGCTGCCATGGAAGAGATGATTATCAACTTTTTGATAAGGGTATGTGGCGTGTGGCGTGTGGTATATACATATACTAATTATACTATATAATCGTATCTATAAATCACGCAGACATTTTTTGTTTGCGTATCTGTATGTATGCATGTCACATAGACGTAATCTTGTGTTATCTGATATGTTAAACTGTATCACTATACAAGATGAAATTTATTTATGTTTGTTATTTAACTAAATTAAATAATTCTGGCTTATTATTGTGCATAATTTGCTTAACGTCCTGATTAAACAGGTTTCACTAGTTATGGATCCAAAGGATAAGGAGATGGCAGCAATGTATAAGCAGGCACTAGACCTCCTCACGCAGGTGTGTATATATATGTATATTTCTTCAACTTTTCCTTAGCGATGATAATTTACAGTAGTGATACTCTCTCCCTTTTCCCCGTTTCTCGCATACATACACAGATGCCCACTATTATAAGACATGTTGTAAAGTCACGTGTGTTATGTGTATAGCATGTACATCAACACAGTAGAGCATAACATATGTAAGCCTATACACACAACAAATATTAACAAGATACACATACTTTCGTACTCTTCTCCTCCTCTCGCTTTCTCTAAAACTTCGATTGTTTTACAGGCATTAGAAGTGTGGCCAAGTGCGAACGTGAAATTCAACTATCTTGAGAAACTGCTTAGCAACGTTCTCCCTCAGACGAAGGACCCATCGACTGCATTAGTACAAGGTTGGACGTTATGTGCAAAGTGTTGGAAAAGCAACCTCAGCTTTTTATTCGAAATAACGTTCAACAGATTATTCAAGTAAGTTTCAACAACACTATTCACGAAACAGCATAAGATCTAATTCAATTGGTGGTATTACTAATAACAGTATCATATAAATCTTATTTAGTATTTGCATTGATGTTTATTATAATTTAGGTGCTTGAGCCATCATTCAGCAGCAAGCTTTCTGACGTGGGGAGATCGATATGCAATGTACTGAAATTGGTTTTTAATGCATATCCCTCAGACTCCTTAAGTATTCCTCAAGACGTAAGGCTTCTTCATCAGAAAGTTGAAGAATTGCTACAGAAGCACTTACAGGTTAGTATTGTTTCGACATAATGCAAGTAAACTATATGATATAGATTATTATATAGAAGTTTATATCAGTAATGGTGTGTGTGTGTGTGTGTGTGTGTGTGTGATGGGCATATCTTATGAATGTATACCGCTATTAGTATATCCTAGTTTTTGTTTATATATATGTGATATTGTACACCTGTATAGTCTATAAAGTATAAAAAGCCGCCGTTTTGATCTTAGAAGTATGAAAGCCGTATATAACTAAGTTGTTTTATAGTATATGTTCACTATTACACCTAACATTCGCCATTTTTTTTTTTTTTAAAGCTGTGACTGCTACACCTTCAACACTAGAGCCTCGTTCTGCAAATGTGACTATCAATTTTCTGTTGGGATTACTCAACACGCTGAGTGCTAGAAGTTTCTTGGACCATTTCCTACCACACATTGTTCGTGTTTTTCAGCGGCTTGCCAGAGATATGACGTCTGCTAATACTCAAATTGCTCGTCAGGTACTCTGTATATAATACATTTACTTATATTTGTCAATATTTGCATGCCTACAATGTTCTTTCTAACCATGTGCATATTTGTGTTTGTTTGTGCATCAAAATACAGTAATATATTTTGCTTAAGTAATGCATATTACATATGTACATGTATTCTGATGATGTGATTCTGTCTATATTTAGACAGACACACACATACATATGTGCATATCTGTCTGGGTTCGCTTTGCTCAAATGTAAATATAGACTTTTTTTAACATATTTGATCTTTTAAATGCAGGGACACAGGATGGATCAAGAGGCTGCAGTTACTGCACTTGGATGACCGTGAACAATATAAAGGCACTCTTGAAGCTCATAAGTGGACGAGTGCTCCAGAATCCAGAATGCAAGAGGTGTGTGTTATATCTTTTCTGTATGTGCTATATTTTCCTGATTTTTTTCGCATAGGCTATGCACACAAACTATACACGCCATCCTGGGTGAGAAGGGAATTGATTCAAGTGTGCTGCTCACGATTCTTGACATAACTATCGAGTGGATTGAAACCGAGTTTAAGTTATCTCCTTCGGGTGCTTCAGTGGGTGTTTTGAACACAAAGGTAACAATATATATGTTATATGTGTTTAAATAAAGCTATGGTTTTATGTATATAAAATCGTATCAGATATCATATACGAAACTCTTTTAATTAAAACAATTATGTCGGCTCAGACTATTTTTTTAGTGATGACTAATGCTATATATTACAGGACGTTTTAGAGTAGCGTCACTATATGAAACTTAATGCTATGCATAATGTTTCTAGCTTCTTTGTTATAATAGTTTAATTCACTGTATTTTTTTTAAGGACGTGGTGGCATTTTTGCAAAAGCTTGCTCAAGTCGATAGGCAAAATTTGACTGGAGCTGTTTTGGAGGAGTGGGATTCTAAATTTCTCAAATTGCTTTATCGTCTTTGTTCGGATGAGGCCAAGTAAGCTTTAAGTATTATAACACACATATTCTGTCATATGTAAGGATTTTGTTATTCTATTGATGATACTTTGCCTAAGACTGGTTATCCTCATTGAGAAGCTTGTATTCAAATATATGATAATATATGAGTATGTAATCAGCTAAATCTATGTATTTACCATTTAATATTTAGGTATCCGTTATCTGTGAGGCAAGAGGTATTTACGAAGGTGGAGAAACAATACATGCTGGGATTACGAGCTCGAGACTCGGAAACACGTCAGAAATTCTTTGTGTTATATCACGAATCGATTGGCAAGACTCTCTTTATACGCCTCCAGTATATCATCCAAACTCACGATTGGGAAGCATTAAGCGACGTGTTTTGGCTTAAACAAGGTACATTTTGTTATATAATCGCATCCACACTGATAGGGTACTATATTCCGTGTTTCTGTATGTATAGATAGATTCGTGTGTGTGTGTGGTTGTGTTGTCCATTGGTTTTGAATGAATGAACAGGTTTAGACTTGTTATTGGCTATACTCGTGGAGAGGGAGCCAATAACGCTGGCTCCAAATTCTGCTCAAGTCCCCCCTATTGCCATCTGGCGGTATCCCAGAGAGATCTGGACTTCCACAGTTGGACGGTCTGGATGATACAGATGGCCCTCTCTCGTTTATTAGCATTGTTAACAAGCATGCGAAGTTCCTCAACGAAACGAACAAGCAGCAGGTACGTGTGACATTGTACAAATTAGATATTCTATAAGACAGAACTCACAATGTACACACATAAATATATAGATATAAAACAGTAAAGATTATAACATGTGTCTGCATTTTTATTCTTCAGGTAGAAGACCTTATTGTGCCATTACGGGAGCTGGCCCATACAGACTGCCATGTGGCATATCACATGTGGGTCCTCGTCTTCCCAATTGTATGGGCAACGCTTCAAAAAGACGAGCAAGTCACTTTAGCTAAACCAATGATCACCTTCCTCTCTAAAGATTACCACAGTAAACAGCTTGATAAACGTCCTAATGTCGTCCAGGTACACATATGTGTTTGTCTAGTATATGTCATGAACTTGCCTTCGTCATGTGATTGTGTGATATTCGTGTTGGTTCTAAACGACATTTTGCAGGCTTTATTGGAAGGTTTGTCATTAAGCCAACCGCAACCAAAGATACCAAGCGAGCTCATAAGATTTCTGGGAAAAACATATAATGCGTGGCACATATCAATATCCTTGCTAGAAAGCCACGTCATGCTCTTCCCTCAGGAATCCCGCTGTTTTGACGCCTTAGCTGAGCTCTACCGTATGCTCGACGAGGAGGACGTACGGTACGGACTGTGGAAGCGCCGCACAATCACCCCAGATACGAAAGCTGGGCTTTCCTACGTTCAGCATGGACTCTGGCAACGTGCTCAGGACGTCTTCTACCACGCTATGTCCAAGGCCACACAAGGTTCCTTTATTATGAATATATATCTTGTGTCCCTTGTTTTTTATCTAATAACGAAGTATTTACAGGTGCATACAACAACACTGTTTCGAAGGCAGAGATGTGTTTATGGGAAGAGCAATGGATATCGTGTGCAAAGAGGCTAAACCAATGGGATATTCTGACGGACTTTGGTAAAAGCGTGGAGAATTATGAGATTTTACTGGACAGCTTATGGAAAGCTAATGAATGGGGTTATTTGAAAGATTATGTTCTTCCTAAGGCTCAAGTTGAAGAAACTCCACGCCTTAGGATGGTCCAGGCTTATGCAACCCTTTACGACGGCAGCATAAGTGGGGTAAGTATATATGTAAGATAAACATACATAACTTCATGTTAGTATACACTTAAACAAGTGAAATTCTATTGCATATGCAAAACTCACATACATGTAGGTGTCCGAGGCGGACATGAGAATCGGACAAGGAGTTGAACTCTCGCTTCACAACTGGTGGCAGCTGCCGGAAATGGCCGTGCAATCACACATACCCCTATTACAGCAATTCCAACAGCTCGTTGAACTTCAGGTGAGTTGTGTGTGTGAAATAAGCTTTGTATGATACATTTAAAAATATATATCTACATTATATGACAGTATATACAAGTCATGTAGTATTAATATCCTGATTACATTAAATAGTTAAAATGAAAATTTTCGTTTTTAACCTTATATACTTAGGAATCAACGAGGATCTTAATAGAGCTTGCGAATGGAAATAAGCAGGCACCGCAGCCACCACCAGGCCAGATGCAACCACCTGGCGGGGGGATGTACGCAGACTTAAAGGTAGGTAATCAATTATTGTTAATAAAATTTTAAATGTATTGTTGGACACACGCACAGACATTTATGTTCGTACTATCATACATATATACCAGGATATATTGGAGACATGGAGGCTAAGGGTACCAAATGACTGGGACGAGCTCACTGTGTGGAATGACTTGATGTGGAGGAATTATATGTACAACGTTGTAATTAACGCGTTTAAGCCACTTCAAGACACCAATCCCCAGCTTCATCAACTTGGTTACCGAGACAAGGCTTGGAGCGTCAACAAGCTTGCTTATGTTGCCAGGAAGCAGGGGCTTCATGAAGTCTGTGTCAGCGTTCTTAATAAGATGTATGGTTTCCTCACCATGGAAGTCCAGGTATGGATATACATATTGCTGTTATATATTTACACGCACATAGATACGCATATATACATACATTTATGCGTTCCTCTATGTACAGGAAGCTTTTGTGAAAATACGAGAGCAAGCGAAAGCGTATCTAGACATGAAGGGGGAGCTAATGACGGGACTTAATTTAATCAACACCACTAATCTCGAATATTTCCCGAATCAGCACAAAGCCGAGATTTTCCGTCTCAAAGGGGAGTTCCTCCAGAAAACAAACGATGGAGAGAATGCCAACCAAACCTTTTCCACTGCCATCTCTTTGTATAAACAGCTTCCGAAAGGATGGATTAGCTGGGGCAATCACTGTGACCAGGTCGGTAGTAGATTATTAATCTGTATGTCTGTGTATTAATGATGTCCTATACACATGTATGTATGATACCGATTGTAGTGCTGTGTGTGTGTGTGTGTGTGCCACCATTTATATTTATTTATCGTGCCAACTGTATTGTTACATCCTTTCGATCTATTAGACCCAAAAATTTATATTGTATTTTCTATTGTATATAATTATATAATGTCATATTCTTTGGATATACCGCATATCTATGATGTTTGAGTTTTGTCTTCTGTATGTGTTAAGTATACTTAAGTATAATATGCTTTCTTGCATTGAAATATATACTATATGCATAAGTATATGTAGTGCTAATATTTACCATGTTTTTTTCAGGTGTACAAGGAAACAGGTGAGGATCTTTGGTTGGAGTACGCAGTGAGCTGTTTCTTGCAAGGAATCAAGTACGGGGCTCGTACGGTCGAAGCTATTTAGCGAGAGTACTTTATCTCTTAAGTTTTGATAACCAAAATGGTACAGTAGGCAAGGCATTTGATAAATACGGAGAGCAAATCCCACACTGGGTGTGGATACCCTGGATCCCACAGCTCCTGCTTTCTCTCGAACGACCTGAAGCACCAAACTGCAAAAATGTGCTTCTGAGGCTAGTTGCGCTTTTCCCACAGGTTCGTGTCTGTGTGTGTGTGTTACTGTTCTTGTGCAATTATCTATAAGATTTACAAGTACTGACTTTATAAGTTTGCAGGCCTTATACTATTGGCTTAGAACACATCTATTGGAGAGACGTGATATAGCAACAAAATCCGAGCTCGTGAAAGCCCGTGTTCAACAAGCAGCTGCGTCTCAAGAAAATAACAGCAATAATAGCAATGTTCAAGGTGATATATGAAGTAAATTGTTACTGTGTTAAGTATGAAGTCTCTGTAATTTTTCTTATGAACCTTCTAATGCTAATAATAATCCAGGTGGTCCATCTCAAGAGAACAATAATAATGGTCAAGCGGCTGGCCCTTCACAAGTTGGTAATGTGGAGAATGCATCGAACGCAGGTGAAAATGCTTCTAATGCCGATGGGACGTCTAGTAATGCTCCTCAAGCTTCTGAAGCATCTTCTACGGTACGTGTGCGTAGTTTATTATCGTTTAGAAATGTGTGTATTTTGGTCTTTGTATGTCTGTGCTTGTGCACATATGCTATATAAGTTTGCTTTGTAACATGCTGTGTGCCTTCCTCTATATATCAATTCATATGTTTGTACAGGGGGCTACGTCGTCAAACACTTCAGCAGCAGACCAGCTTGCCATGTTACGTAGAAGTCACTGGGGAGCAGCAGTTAGCTCATTTGAAGCCGCCAGGGAAATTATGGACACATTAAGATCAAAGCATGGAAATCTTGCTGCTGAAATGGAGGTATTTGCAATCAAGTATCAATATATCAGTCATTAAATAGCTTACTATATATTTGACAGTTAAACACTATATGTCATTTTGTATACTAATTATCGTTTTGAAACAGACTGTGTTAACTGAGGTCGGTGCTAGATTTGTGCCATTACCTGAAGAGAGATTACTAGCAGTAGTCCACGCATTACTCCATCGCTGTTACAAATTCCCCACAGCTACAACATCTGAAGTTCCCCCTTCTCTAAAGAAGGTAATCTGTTATATATTATCTAGTTGAGTAGAAGTTATAGTTGTAAAGCGAATATCTTCTCTTTATACCACGTGTATTCACTTGTTCATCTGCTGTTATTGAAGGAACTCGCGGGTGTTTGCAAAGCTTGTTTCTCATCCGACACTGTCCAGAAACATACAGACTTTGTTAACGAGTATAAGCGGGATTTTGAGCGGTATGTTATACACTTGATATACATATTGATTATAGTCAGTAAGATATTTGTTTATGGTTATGTATATATGCTGGCTAAGTAATACCGCATAATATTATACATTCTTCAAACCGTACATTGTTCATGTTACTATTCTATACATATATTGAAGTATGGATACGATATATTAGAATTATAGAGTTTTTAATTGTATAATAAAATAATAATTACTATCAATATGCAGGGATTTGGATCCTGAGAGTGCTGGAACCTTCCCAACTACACTGGCTGAGCTTACGGACCGCTTAAAGCACTGGAAGAATATACTACAGAATAATGTGGAGGACAGGCTTCCTGCAGTATTGAAGCTCGAGAACGAAAGCCGGCCATTAACAGAACTTCATGTTCTAGATGTTGAAGTCCCTGGCCAGTATTTCAACGACAAGGTATGTGCGCGCGTGCGTGCGTACGCGTGTCTATGGACGTACATGTGATATGATACTGTATGCTTTATCATATCCCTACATCTTAATGCAGTATAATAGTAGAATTATAGTATAAATATATTCATGCTTATATGTACTATAACATTAACACATGCATTTGCAGGAGGTTGCCCCTGATCATACAGTCAAGCTAGACAGAATAGGACCAGACGTGCCAATCGTTCGTCGCCACGGGAGCAGTCATCGAAGGTTGACGATGATCGGATCTGACGGCTCGCAGCGTCATTTTCTTGTTCAAACCTCGTTGACTCCCAGTGCTAGGAGCGATGAGCGTATGGTGCAACTGTTCAGGGTTCTTAATCGCATGTTTGACAAGCACAAGGAGTCTAGGAGAAGGCACCTTGCGTTCCATGCTCCCATTATTGTCCCCGTTTGGCCTCAAGTATGTGTGTGTGTGTGCGTGTGGTAATTATGCTAAGAGTGAGAGATTGCATAAACATAGTCTTAACGTACTGTATATATTGGATGCATTACACTCCAGCTTCAATCAATCATTGGACTCTTCTTTTATTCTGATATGTATATAATTTTTATTTTTGAAGGTGCGTCTGGTGGAGGAAGATCCGATGTATAGTACGTTTGGGGAGGTGTACGAAATAAATTGTGCAAGGTACGGTCGTGAGGCCGACACACCAATTACACACTTCAAGGAGCATCTTAACCAGACGATGAACGGCCAAATGAGCCCCGAGGCCATACTCGATCTTCGCCTCCGTACATACAATGACATCACGAGTATGTACGTTAATGAGAATGTCTTCTCCCAGGTAAATACATTATGTCTAACAATCTTTACATATGTCTATATTGTGTATATATCATATGCAATAACCTGGTGTGCCTTACGCAGTTCATGTATAAAACGCTTCCGAGCTGCAATCATCTATGGACTTTTAAGAAGCAGTTCGCAATTCACTTGGCTTTATCTGGATTTATGTCATACATGCTCCAGATTGGTGGGAGATCTCCAAACAAGATACTCTTTGCAAAGAACACCGGCAAAGTTTTCCAAATCGACTTCCATCCTGGTAAGGCTATATATATATTTTGTTATACTTTTGTGCTTCGTGATATATATATTCACATACATACATTTATACTCACGTATACTCTTCGCTTTATACACACACACGCTGATTTGCATATTTATATCCACAGCGTATGATCTCAATGGTATGGTCGAATTTGTGGAGCCGGTCCCCTTTAGGCTTACACGCAATCTCCAAACGTTCTTTACACCTTTTGGTGTGGAAGGCCTCTTTGTCTCCGCTATGTGTGCAGCTGCTCAGTCAGTAATAGCTCCTAAGGTATAGTTGTTTATTTGTGCGTGTATGTTTGTGTTGTTACAGTATAAACTATTCGCAATCTATATACATATATACAATTCGTGTGTTTATTGTATTTCTACATATATCTATATTTGAGATTAGTCTATACAAACAACACATATGTACCACACATGTTTCTATAGAAGATACCGATATATTTGTTAAGTGTGCATACCAGCTCTAGAAACATAATATAAGATACTCTCTGAGAACATAATAAAGCGTATTCGTTTTACAATACGTGTATACAATTATTAGATCCACTTCTGGGGTTGTTCTCTCTCTCTCTCTCTCTATAGAGAGAGAGAGAGAGAGAGCCTCAAGCGTTTGTTTAACTATCAAGTTATATCCAACAAGCAGGCCAGTCACAATTTACTAGTTATATATACGATAACGCACTTATATATTATATAGAGTTGTACTGTTGCGTATACAGAGTGAAACATACAAACATTAGTATATTAAGTGTTTACTAAACTGTGCTTCACACAGATACAGCATATACACGACCACCTGGCAATGTTCTTTAGGGACGAGCTTATATCATGGTCGTGGAGAAGACCTTCCGGGATGACAAATGTGGCCATGGGCGGCATAAGCCCTGTAGAACTTAAGCAGAAGGTTGCCGCAAATGTTGATCTCGTGATTTCCCGTGTTAAGGAGATGGCTCCACAAAACTTATATGGAAGAGGTACGTGTGTGTGTGTGTGTGTGTGTGACCAGTTAGTATGTGATCTAATACTTGTGTGTGAATATAACTATGTCGAAGTTAACTTTACAAAGATACTCATATGGTGTATACTCACATTTTTATTAATGCATATATTGTGTATATTCAATTTATTTAATGTAATATTGCAGGATGAGAATTCAAATGAGCCTCCAGTTTCTGTACAAGCAGCCGTAGCAGAGCTCGTTGAATCAGCATTACGTCCTAAGAACCTCTGTATGATGGATCCAACGTGGCACCCATGGTTTTAGTTATTTAAGGTAATATAATTTTGCACATTTTTTATAGGAACATTTGTGTCTACATGCCATACATATATATATATATATATATATATATATTTAAACATATTTAAAACTTAATAGCATATATAATTTTAACAAAATACTTATAATTAATTAATTAAGTAATTATAGTTTGATAATCTTTTGTGTATGCACTCGTATGTGTTTGTGGAGTGTATATATGCCTTGGTCTTATGCATGTGTGTGTATGCATTTGAGTTTATATATATATACACACACATATATATCAAAAACTGCGAGTATTAATATATTATTAATTACCAGGTTTGATATATATCTTTCAAAGGGTAGAAGAACAGCAAAGCAATTATTATATTTCTTATTGTCTTAAGAAGTTAAGAAGAAAGGTACCATTTCAATAATTGTTATATTATTTTTTAAAATTTTATTTTCATTTAAACCAAAAATCTCCATTCTTTACATGGTTGAAAACATCAAATAAATTAAATAGTTAATAAATAGAATATTATCTAAAAGGATTAAATCCTTATTAAAATATAATTCAGTATTAATATTATCATGATTAAACAGGTTTTACCATGGACCCATCTATAAACACCTTTACATCAATGGGTATACAAGGAGCATGAGTTTCATCGTCTTCTTCAATGTAATGCCCACAGAATTATTAAACCAATAATATTATGTTGATATCATTCTTGTTAACATAATGAATGTCCATAGAACAATACATAGGTTAAACATGAAAATTAAGACTTTGTTAAGTGGATTATGTTAATCCTAAATATAGTTTTTTATAAGGGTAGGGTTTAGGGTTATAAGAGAGCAGGGTTTAGGGTTCTTCAAGGCATGAAGTACGTGCTAGTGACGGGCGGAGTGATAAGCGGCGTTGGCAAGGGGATCACTGCCTCCAGCATTGGTGTACTCTTACAATCCTGCGGCCTCCGTGTCACCGCCATCAAGATAGGTGCGTGCGCGTGTGTATGCGCGTGTGTATGTTATCCTTTTCCTTGTGTGTGTGTATGTGTGTATGTGTATATATGTGTGTGTGTACACAGATCCATATCTCAATCGTGATGCGGGAACAATGTCTCCGTTCGAGCATGGAGAAGTTTTTGTCTTGGACGATGGAGGAGAGGTATACATACATTGTCTGTGTTTGTACATTATATTAAAACTATATATATATATATAAATGTGCACATATATGTCTTATACGCAAGAGTACTGAGATAAGATGAGATTAGATCTTTAGACACATCTTATATGTCTTGTTCTGCTATATATGAAATATGTATGATTTTGTGTATGTATGGCTCACCATTTAATGTTTACATAGAGAAACGTATAGCTTTGTACGTGCGTATGTATATAGTTTTGCATCACTTATGTGTTATGCCAGTGTTGAACAAATATAATGTGATCTTTAACTTAGTGCATTTGTCCATCTCTCTCTCTCTCTCTCTCTCTCTCTCTCTCTCTCTCTCTATATATATATATATATATAGAGAGAGAGAGAGAGAGAGAGAGAGAGATGGACACATGCACTATATATATATATATATATATATATATATGGTTGCAGACTGACTTTTGGGGGAATTACGAGCGTTTCTTAGATATAACCTTGACGAAAGATAACAATATCACTAGTGGCAAAATCTATCAGGTAGACTTTTTAATTTGTTCCATTTAATGAATTAATTTCTTCTATGTCAGACGTTATTTGATAAGGAAAGGAGAGGTGATTATCTGGGAAAGACTGTACAGGTAGTGGGAACATTTTAAACATAACATATTGCATGGAAAACATATAATACACTAGTGTGTTAGTCTTTCATAGAACGTCTGAGGCATCGTGTGTGTGTTATTCTTCTTTTATGCTTAATGTGTATTATTTATTTGTTTTGTAGACAATTCCGCACCTGATTGAAAATATACAGAGCTGGATTGAACAAGTGTCTAAAGTTCCTGTTGACGGAAAAGATGGACCAGCAGATGTCTGCATCATTGAACTGGGGGCACTGTTGGTGTGTGTGTGTGTGTGTAAAATATGCAGATATTACACACACACGCACCTGTGTGGGTTTTATACTACACTATGCATATAATCACACATAGATATATGTATATATGACTACTTTTTATCAGGTGATATTGAGTCAGAGGCATTTTTTCGGGCTTTCAGCGACTTTGAATATCGTATAGGTGTAAATATATGAAGCATTAAATATATTTATATTGATTACATAATAATGTTTACCAGGCAGAGAGAATATATGCCTGGTGCATGTGAGCTATATTGTGGTCCTTGGAACAGAGCAGGTTTTCTCTCTCTCACACACATACACACGCACGCACGCACACGTTGTAAATATTCATATTATGGATGAATGTTGACAGAAAACCAAGCCTACACAACACAGTGTTCAGACGCTTCGTTCTCTGGGATTAACACCTGCATTGCTCGCTTGTAGATGTGATAAAGTAAGTATAGTTTATTGTTTCTATTATTACTGTATAATTATTATCATATTATGTAATATATATGTATGTATGACACATATACCTCATCACTTTCACGACAGCCACTAGAGAAGCACGTAAAGGAGAAGCTTGCACTATTTTGCCATGTTCCGGTACGTATACACAGGCATATATACGTACAGATGTGTGTGTGTACAATGTTTGTGTCTTCTCCAGGTTGGCCATATATTCAGTAGTCATGACGTTTCCAACATTTGGCATGTACCACTATTGATGAGAGTGAGTTTTTTTATTATATGCTCTTAGTGTTTATTTGTTAAACGTCCTTGAGTTTGCAGGATCAAAATGTGCACTTCGCTATTCTGGAAAGGCTAAAGCTCAAGTATGTATATATTGTATATATTCAACATTATAAAACACACACACAACACACACCAACTTTTTCATTTCTTTGCAGTCCTCCATTATCTGAACCTGAACTATTCGAATGGACAAAAAGAGCTGAACGGTTTGATAGACTTTGTGTACCTGTAAGTATATATGTAATTATATACTGAAAGTATATAATATGTGCGTGTGCGTATGTGCGTGTGTGATATGTATGGCTATAATACTTAGATCCTGTAGGTGCGAATTGGCATGGTCGGGAAATATACCGGGTTAAAAGATTCATATCTCTCTGTCATCAAGGTATCTTGTCTACGCACACACACAGAGTTCCATCAGTTAAATATATAACCGGACAGAAATGCATTTTCTTATAACAGATATTGAGTTGAAATATGAGTTTGAGTTTCATCTCCGTGCGTGCGTGCGTGCGTGTGTGTGCTATGAATATTAATGTACTTGGAAGCTGTATATACATGCATATATAAGTTTGATGACAGGCTCTGGAACATGCAGCTCTTGAACACGAGAGGAAGCTCGAAATCACATGGATAGAATCGACAAACCTAGAAGATGATGCTCCACAGGATTCGCATACTACTGCTTGGACACAATTGCAGGCAATATATATTTATATATATACATGTTTACAACACGCACATATATCTTTGTATGTCCACATGTGTATATGACATGTATTGTGTTTATAAATTTGCAGGAGGTCGATGGAATTTTGGTTCCTGGGGGTTTGGAGACCGTGGAGTACAAGGGAAGATTTGCCTGCAAAATACGCCCGAGAGAACAACGTTCCGTACCTAGGAATATGCCTCGGCATGCAGATTGCCGTGATCGAGTTTGCACGCTCCGTACGTTAATTTGCATGCGTAATTATTTAGCGTAATAGCGTATGAAATTCAATAATATACTGTATATGGTGTATATGAATAGTATCTTCTATCATTGGGCTGTCGTATATTTTACATAGTTATTCTGTTCAGATTCTTGGATTAAATGGAGCAAACAGTACCGAATTTGATCCGGATACACCACATCCCTGCGTTGTGTACATGCCCGAGGTGTATGTGTGTGTGCACACGCGTGTGTGTGCTGTTTTATTTACATGGTGCTCATCTTACAGATATCTACGACACACAAAGGTGGAACCATGAGGCTTGGAGTGAGAAGGACATTTTTCCAGACTCAAGACTGCCTCACTGCCAAACTGTAAGACTAGTCACACCACATACTTCACCTGTGTGTGTGTGTGTACGTATATGTGTTATATACACACGATATCTGGATATTGTTTTCTGACTTTCACATGTCAGTTATGGTGGGGTACGTTATGTGGATGAGAGGCATCGCCATCGCTATGAGGTGTATATAGTTATATGTACATAAATAATGTGCTATTATTATAAATCCTGTTTTGATAATATATATACTCTGTATGCTTGCAGGTGAATCCTGCGTTTGTAGAACAACTTGAGAACTCAGGACTTTGTTTTGTTGGAAGAGATGAAACTGGGAACCGCATGGAGGTACTTATCACATATACGTGTGTGTGTAGATATATATACTTGTGTATATTACATACACACGCGCACGTTTACGTGTTATATATATACTATATACATACACACATAACTTTTTTTTTTTTTTATTTTGTTTACAGATTGCCGAGCTGCAAGGACACAGATATTATGTAGGTGTTCAGTTCCATCCAGAGTTCAAGTGTAGACCAGGGAAAGCATCTGCTCCTTTCCTCGGTATATGTTGCTATTTGTATATATAGTTGCGTGCGTGCGTGCGTGTGTGCGTGTGTGTGTGTGTTTTGGTATATGATTATTATACTTTTGTTTATTATGCAGGCTTTATTAAAGCTGCCTCAATTGACCCCAAGGTACTGATTGTGTGTGTGTTGCCTGTTGGTTATTAACTTGTAGTTTACTATGCAGGCTTTGTTAGAGAGTAATAAAAACCGAAGGTCTGCTAGTCAATTATATATATATAGCAAGTATACATTCGAATTAAATACATATCTTCTATTATTTATGATTAAGTTTGTGTTATTAACTTATTATTGGACTGGTTTAAGGTTTAAGGTTTAGGGTTTAAGTTTAGGATTCATATTAATTTGATTATATAGTTATTTTAGGTATGTTGTTATTTTAGACTATATTTATAGTTTATATTCTATTATTGATTTTTAAACTTAAATTTAAGTATTTTAATTTTGATTTAAAAATAAGTAAGGTTTGTCAAGCCGAAGCTTACTTCTTGATATAGAACTAAAGCATATTTAAAATGTAAATATAAAGATTCTTTATGAATATAGAAATGTATTTTTCTAAATCTCTCCTTAATGATAAACCATTTTTTTAAACTATTAATCCACTCAACTTTAGAGTTTTAAGATATTGTTTAATATATTAGTTTGCAATCGTTTAACATTACAGTGTGATTAAATTAATGTTTCCTTTAGATAATATTATATATTTTATTATTTACTTTACAATAAAAATAAATACCTGTTAAGAGAGAGAGAGAAAACAATCCGAATGGTGGATTGAAAATGTAAACCCTGTACAAAATGCATTAAACCTGCTCTAAACCTGCCTAAGCTCCTGTGCCCCGTGAGCGAATCTACAGTCCGCCCCAAACACACAGAATCCCATACTGAAATACCTGCAGAGCTGCGTCTTATAATACCTGTGATAAAACCCCGGGGGCACCACCACATTGTCATCCTCTTCGTCCTCTGGTTCTTCGTCTCTGATAATGTTGCGTTGGTCCCACAGCTTGCAATGGCATGTTGGTATTTTGTTCCTGTAATCCGCTCCACATGTGTAACAAAACTCGTGCCCACACCTATCGCACATTAATTAGGGGACTGCGTGTGCGTGTGCGTGTGTGTTTTGAGTATAACATAAGTACATAAACCAAATCGTATGAAGTTACTTATCTATTTAACAAGTAGATTACGTACATACAAACTCTCTCTCTCTCTCTCTCTCTCTATATATATATATATAAGAGAGAGAGAGAGAGAGAACAATCCGAATGGTGGATTGGCTATACAAGTTCAAAAAACTGACACGATGTATCTAGAGAAAGCAGCTTATATTCTTACTTGTTTACCACATGCATCTAGAAACATATATATGCACGAATACATGTATATATCTAAACAGCGTCTTTGATACATATATAGATGTGTATGAGGCAAGATATAGTGTGATTGCAGACTGTGTGTGTGTGAGAGAGAGAGAGAGAGAGAGAGAAATGTAAAGGAAGTTTAAAAAGAAAACCTAACATGATATTATATAAAGATAGAGTATGTCTCCACATGCATCTGCAAACATATATATGCACGTGTACATGTACCATTGACATAATTAAATACATAAATGTGTATCTGTAAGTGTATGAGACAAAGATATAGTGTGATTGCAGACTCTCTGTGTGTGTGTGTGTGTGTGTGTGGTGTGAGTGAGAGAGAGAGAAAGAGTACCTGCAGGTCATATGATAACAGCCCTCAGAAAGCTCAATCATCCTTCGGCACTGTTTACACTGTCTCCAGTTTTGATTCTCCGCCAGTCTACAGCTTTGCATCCTCAGCATCTTTAAGCTCTGGCGGAAGCCTCTTATAACCTGTACTTACATAATTTAGACAAAATAAATTTGTATATACATTAATGTATAATTTTCATATACCAGCACATGTCTTGTACGTATGCCATGGAACACGGCACCCCAGACAAAACTCCCTCTTGCATGCTCCACATACTTTCTTCGGATTCTGTACAAAAGCCTATACATAGACAACAATTAAGTATGATGTGGTTGTATATGCATCTCTCTCTCTCTCTCTTGATTAGCTTGATTAGTATATTACTTTGTAAAACTATGACATAACTAAGTATAATAAGGTATAAGAAAAATAATACAAACGTACAATATATCGTACATTATACAGTCTACATATTAATAATAGACAATTACCTGGGGATCAATCAGTGTCCTTTTGTCCATGAGCTCAGAGCAGTTCGGGTAAGGGCAGTAAACTCTGCAAGCTTCCGGAATTCGTGCTTCTTCAATCTTTTTAGTGAAGATTTGAAGGGCTTGATTTGAAAGCATCGAACGGCATTCCTCTTCCGTAAACTTCTTCCCACACTCCATTTGTGGGCACGGTACAGGGAATATACGCCCAGAAGTTACCGTTGCCTCCACATGTTGCTGTAAAAAGGAAGAAGATATATGTATATGTGTGCAACTAGAGAGAGAGAGAGAGAGTCACAAGAGTATGTTCGTGAAGACAACTCCATGACAACCTTGACACAGGATGTGCAGAACTTGTGAGAGCATTCACATAGGGTGAATATATCCTCATCGGGAATATCCTCCATGCATATGATACAATGGAGCATGATCTTGCTGCTTGATGCCACGGTCTGCCTCTGTGCAACGATTGCCATTCTTGCAAGGTTCTCAGCTGGCCAGTTCTCACCATGAAGTGCCAGGTTTAAATCGAAAGACACAAACCGTTGGATCAGATCCACTGCTTTCTCATACAGGTCGTTCAACGTCTTGGTTTTCATCCTCCAGAATCCATTTATCTGTAAAACATTGTGAATATACACTATATATACATATACGACTCGTAGACATGAAGCGTATAAATATACAAAAACATGCATGCATATATTTGACAATATAAAAGCTACACATTACAATATAAAAACTGAATATAAAAGTCTGAAGATAAATTGCATGTACAGATGCATGTATGTACGGTTATGTAGAAGTATATGCAAGGCATATTAGATATGCCTAACTGGGCTATATATATGCAACCACCCAACAATGCATATGCCAAACTGAGAGAGAGAGAGAGAGAGAGAGAGAACCTGATTGTAGAGGGGCTTGCTATCCGTGTAAGCAATGATTTTACGTGCACCCAAGGACTGAGCAGCATCCAAAACATCCAGAAGAGCATGATACTGGACAGCATTCTTCCCAATTGGAAATTGCAGATACCTATTAATTATTAATTACTAACAAACGTGTGTGCACTTAAATGTAAGTTTTGAACTAACCTCTTAACTTGAATCAATTGGTTACCACCAGCGTCTAAAACTGCACCACCTACAGCACCACCAACTAGGTTTCCATCTGTAGACAAAGAAAACCCTTTGAAAAATACTCGGTATATTCCCTCTGCATGTTCCTTCTGCTTCACGCTTACATAGGGCCTCTCGTATAAATCTCCATTCTATTAAAAAATAGTTAGATAATATTCGGTAACATACAGAATTAAACTCTGTGTGTGTGTGTGTTACCCTTGTATCTAGAAACCGTTATATATATATAATTCATAGCTTTTAGTAATATACAAATACTACAAGTAACTATTTACCTGTTCCCATTCGTCCTCGGACATCTCATCGATCTCACGAGCTACTTGACAGTCGTGTAGTAGTTGTGCAGCATCTCCCGTGACGTCTTTCAGTACCTTGTAATAAGAACATTAGAATAACACACACACACACCACACACACACACACCATATATAATTCTACTGTATAAGCTAACCTTGGCAGCCAAGTTTCTGTCCAGCTCTTCACTTTGCAGGGCTTCGAGTTCCAGCTCTTGTATACGACGTGCCAAGATTAGCGTCTTTTCCTGTTTCTTCTTCAAAGCTTTTTCTCACTCCTACAATATTAATGCATGTGTGTATATCTCTCTCTCTCTAGATTTTTTGAAAGTAGGGCGTTGCTCTCTATATATTCTAAGGAGTATTTACATGTTGTATTAAGAATATACATTTCTGTGTATGCATAAATGCGATGGATAATTAAACATAGAAGAAATTCAAGAAGAGAGTGCGTGTGAGTGTGTGTGTGTGTGTGAGAGAGAGAGAGAGAGTGAGAAAGAGAGACCTGGATTGTAATCTACACCCATGGAGGCAGCGATCGCCTCATTTATCTGCATCTGGAAGGCGAGGTCGGAATCGGAGACGCTCGCCATGACCACCGCCATTTTCCTGCTCAAAAACCCTATTAGGGTTCTTGATGATAACATTAATGCGACAGATTATGAAAAATAATAAGACTTTCATAATATATAAACATTTTAATTTATTTATTCTTTGTACTATTAAATTTAAAACATATATTAAAATAAAAACATTATAAATAAAATCTTATAACGAATATAACTTTTCATTATTTAGTAAATGTGTCTATTAAGTTTGAAAATTCTAATTATTATGTATGTAAATATTAAACATCAAGATATATATTAAATTAAAGCTGACTCAGGGCATTTAATAAATTTTCAATTAAACAACAAAAAAATATGTTAAATGTTATTAAAGAAACTATATAAAAAATTTTAATAAGTTTATTATGTATCTATAATATCTGTTTTTAAACACTGAAAATTGAGAATAATATAAAATATAAAAATGATTTTTAAATGTTTTTTCTTTTTTCTTCTTTTTTAATAATCTTTTGTTTATTTAATAATTAATAATTTCTTTTAAAATAATAAAATCTTGACACTTTAAATATTAAATATGTGAGAATCTGAATGTTCGAGAGAGTATCTTTGGCCTGAAATATGAACTTAATTATAAATAAAATAAACTATAGTTACTTTATAGAGTACATATTTACATATGTACTTATGATAGGGTGTACATGTATTGTATGTGTGTGTGTACACTTAAGAAGTAATTATATACTCAAAAGATGCATATTGTAAGTTATAATCTTTTTAATTATAATATTTATTCTTATAATTGTTATATTTATTTTTATTAATATATACAATTATAATGTTTGATCCAAACGAAATAAAATAATCAATTCTCATTTTACAATTAATACTATTATACATCATAATTATACTTCTTTTATTTATATTATAATAATCGACTTTAAATTTATATTCTTTATATAATCTTTTTTATTATAATATTTATTCTTATAATTGTTTTATTATTTTAATATTAATATATACAATTATAATGTCTGATTCAAATAAAATAAAATGATTAATTCTCATTTTACAATTAATACCATTATACACATCATAATTATACTTCTTTTTATTTATATTATAATAATCAACTCTAAATTTATATTCTTTATGCAAATAATGTATGTGTGCAAATCACATTTATTTAATATTATTTATATATACAATGCATAAACTCACATTTGTTTAAATACTCTTTATGCAAACAATGTGAATGTGCATATTTATTTAAATACTATTTATACAAACAATATATGTATGTTGAAACGTTTGTTTCTCATAAGAATAAATATCATCTAAATAATGATTAATTATGTATTTCTTTTTAAAATATTATTCCTTGTTAAGTATAATCATTATGTATTATCCATTTGGGCATGCATCTTAAAAATGCTCGTTTTTTTCGTGCGCTTGGAACCCGTACACATATATATAATATATTATTATACATGCACATGTAAAATAAAAAAAATTTAAATACTTTTTATGCAAACAATGTGTGTATGCACTTATAAACTCATATTTATTGTTTGCATAAAGAATAATTAAATTTATTTATCTTATATATGGGTGTATACTAGATATTATATGTGCGTGTATACTTAACATGTAATTATATATTCAAAAGAAGTATAATTATGCATTATTTATATGTTAGCTTTAGTTATAAAATGATATAAAATAATTAGCATGAGTGTTTATTTAAGGGTACTATACAATAAAATTATTACATATGCTTAACAAATGCGTAATTGTATTACTTAATACCCAAAAAAATAATAAAGACTGATATATAATATTGTTGTGATATGTCTTAATTATATCGAAATAAAACATTATTATTTGATTTTATAATAATTTTTAAAACATTTTTAACTAATAAATTAAAAATTATTTCATAAATCATAAGAGTGCTTGAAAAAGATTTTTTCATTAATATTTAATAACCCAAAAAATAAAATTTTAAAAACGCTTATTATTTTGAAATAAAATAACATAATAAAAAGGGTATATCATAATATATAAATTAATCAATTTCATTTTCTCTCACACATGCATAACTTACAAATAATTTAAGATTACAATCTATTTAATATTACAATAATGTTTACATTTATTATGTTTAATTCAATAAAAATAATAATAAATATTCTTTTGGACTCTATTTTTGAGTTATTAATCATTAATAAGAAAGTTCATTTAAATTTTTTATATCCTTAATAATTACATATTTAATTATTTTAACTCCACTTAACTGTTAACTTCGAAAGAATTATAAAATCTTTATCTCACACATTTTTATGATTTATAAAATGTTTTTCAATTTATTATTTTAAAAACATTTTAAAATTTATTATAAAATCATAATCATTAATAATATTTTCTTTTCGACATAATTTAAGAAATGCTGCAACAATGTTATTTATTAACTTTTTATTATACTTTTGAAAATTACATATTTATCAATTATGCATTTATTAAACATATGTACTTTTTTTTTTCAATGAACACTCATGTTAATTACCTTTTTATATAGCGTAGTATTATAATTTTATATCATCGTATATATTCATGTGTATATGCTAAAGTCAATAAAGCATTTATTTTTCTTAAGAATATATAATATTTAAATAATGCATAACTATATGCTTCTTTTTAATATATATTTACTTATTGATATAATATAGCATCATACATGCACATGTAAAAAAATAAATTAAAATACTCTTTATATAACCAATGTGTGTGTGCATTCATAAAACTCACATTTATTATTTGCATAAAAAATATTTAAATCTATTTGTTTTGGTACATCGTAGGTTAAGAAAAATATATAGCTATGCATTGTTTAAATGCTATACATTTTAAAAAGAAATAAATACTTTATTAACTTTAACACATACACAAGATAATATAAATTATAATATATCATAATAAGTTGTAAAGAAAGATAATTTGGAATGTATAATGAAATCATTATATATATATAATAAATGCATAGTTGGTAAATACATAATATTAAAAAAAAGTATATTAAAATGCTAATAGATAACATTGTCATAACATTTCCTATTCTTTTTAAAATAGAGCTAACATAGTTAGATATATTATATAATAAGCTATATATATATATATAGTATTATATCATATTTAAAACTGTAAGAAATTTGCATATTTAGATATATAATTATATTAAATTTATATATATATATAGATAGATAGATAGATAGAACCTGTTACTATCAATAAAGTAAAACTAAATAATAACTCATATAATAAGCTATATATATATATAGTATTAATGGTGAAAAAATAAATAATTATTAGGTCAACCAAACCCTAACCTAAATTAAATTAAATTTAAAAAAATAAAAATAAAATTAAGGTTTCGAAATGTTGCGTCGTTTTGCACATGGACGTTAGGTTTTTAAGATATAGTTCCTCCGAAGAGAAAATCAGGTTGGCCTTGGAAAAATAATAATATAAATAACATGTTAATAAGTAAAAATGTACATGAAAATTTTCTAAATAAAAATTAAAGAATTAAATTTTAGTGTTTTACAATTAACAATCTCAATGAGGATATATATATAGCATTGCCATACAGTTTATTAGAAAGTAATGCATTAAAATACGAAGTTAATGAAGCTAAACCGTCGAATACAGGTTAAAACAAAGTAATTAAAAATATTTATGTTTGGTTTTATAATTTTTTAAAACTCAAGTCGAACTAATCCATAGTTTTTTTTTCTAGTTTTACCGATTGGATGATAAGTTATTAATTTTTAAAGTTTGAAGAAGCCAAATATAATAAGCTATATATATATATGTAATATAATAAGCTATATATATATATATGTAATTTAATATAATAAGCTATATATATATGTAATTTTTGCCTTATATTAATATAATAAGCTATATATATATATGTAATATAATAAGCTATATATATATGTAATTTTTGCCTTATAAGCTATATATATATGTAATTTTAATATAATAAGCTATATATATATATATATATATATATATATATATGTAATATAATAAGCTATATATATATATGTAATTTTTGCCTTATATTTTGGCCTCTTCATACTTAAAAAATTAATAACTTATCATCTAACTGGTAAAACTAAAAAAAAAAACTACGGATTAATTCGACTTGAGTTTTTTAAAAAATTATAGAACCAAACATAAATGTTTTTAATTACTTTGTGTTATATATATATATATATATATAGCTTAAATATAATAAGCTATATATATATATGTAATATAATAAGCTATATATATATATATATATATGTAATATAATAAGCTATATATATATGTAATTTTTGCCTTATAGTTGGCCTCTTCAGACTTTAAAAATTAATAACGTGTCATCCAACCGGTTGAACTAAAAAAATTTTATGGATTAGTTTGATTTGAGTTTTAGAAAATTATGAAATTAAATATAAATGTTTTTACTTACTTTATGTTTGACCTGTATTTAACGGTCCAGTTCATCAACTTGATGTTTTGACGTAGGTGTTGAATTGGTTGACGTAGAAGAGCTATAAAGTGAAATAAACTCTTTTCCAAGCTTCGGCTTCTTGTTAGACACTCGTATCTTTTCTCTCTCAAACCCTTGATCTTCTATCTCTTTAAAATCAAAGTACCTCTTTGTAGAAGTACTAGTAAAGAAGATCTTTCTCACATCAGCTTCAGTCGTGCTTAAAGGATCATCCATTATTCTCCAGACTGCTTCTGCTCTATCTAAATCCATTCCTCTTCCTTGATAAGGTGTAACCCAACTTGCTGCAGGATAAAAACTGCCACTCCTCAACATGCAAGTAAGAGCTAAACAAAAGTCCACACCAATCTGCTTTTTCATGTGTCTAAGTTTGAAATGTCTCACCCGATCAAAGATGTTGTTTGTAGATACACAAACGCGATTCTTTAAATCTGATGCACCGAACTTGATATACTCAACGTTTCCTAGGTCAAAATCTTCGTCGGTAATGTTTTTCTGCAAAATTTTCAATGTTAACACAATACAGGAAGGAAACAAAATACCTGAACAAACTTGAAGTGTGGTTCATTGCAGTCTTTCATGCAATATCCAATCATTCCATGCCATGAATGAATGCCTTTATTCTTCAACTTTTTAAACATTGTAGTTTTCTTGGTATTTGCTCCATCTGTCCATTGTAAATATTGCCTTAAGACTTTTCTAGCTGACTGAACACTTGAAGTTTCTATCTTACAAAGCATTTGAAAGTGTAAATTCCCAACTGAACCACCTTTCTCTATTGCACATAAACCAGCTTTGCATTGCTCTCTAATAAACCTTTTACATTTTCTAACAATGCTATATCTATATCCTCACCGGGAATACAAATGGTAACACTAAAATCTATTTCTTCAATTTTTAATTTTTTATTTAGAGAATTTCCATTTACATTTCCACCTGTTACATGTTACCTACATTGTTATTTTTCCTTGGCCTACCTGGTTTTCTTTTTGGAGGAACCACATCTTCAAAATTGGCTTCCATATTCAAAGCGACGGTTGCCATACCTAACATTTCATAACCCTAATTTTATTTTTTATTATTTAATTTAACTTAGGTTAGGGCTTAATAATTATTTATTTTTTCACTAGATTTGGTGACTATTTAGTATTATATCATATTTAAACTGTAAGAAATTTGCATATTTAGATATATAATTATATTAAATTTATATATATATATATATAGAACCTGTTACTATCAATAAAGTAAAACTAAATAATAACTCATATAATAAGCTATATATATATATAGTATTATATCATATTTAAAACTGTAAGAAATTTGCATATTTAGATATATAATTATATTAAATTTATATATATATATATATATATATAGAACCTGTTACTATCAATAAAGTAAAACTAAATAATAACTCTGCAGTTAACATACACAAGATGTCTATTTACCTTCTACATCACAGACTCGCACACACATGTATATCAATAAAATGTGCAAACATTAAATCAATTGAATATATATCAAATACATTATAAAATCCAACTATTTCTAAACAAAATATATATTTACTACTTTACTCCACAAATACAAAATAATAAACTTAACCTTACAAAGATTTCACATATCTTTAAGCTTGCCACTCCTCAGGATTTCTATTGTATACTGTTCCTGTACACGTGCTCGCCTTGCACGCTTTGCCTTCACCCATGCCGGTTCCTGAATACACATACATACATCATATGAGCGTGCGCAGCCGTGTGTGTGTGTGTGTATCTATCTATATTATATATAATATATATATATATATATAGAGAGAGAGAGAGAGAGAGAGAGAGAGAGAGAGAGAGAGAGAGTACCTCAGGTACAAAGCATGCAAAGCCGAACTTAACGAGGAGTAGAAGATGTTCCATGACGAGTATAGCTGCCATTCCAGGCTCCACATTCCATTGCCCAGCTTCATCGTATAAGCAAACCAACAATGCGCAGTTCGTGCATATTGAGACAACCCCCAAATACTGTAAATAACATCATTAAATCCCACTAAGTACATTAAAATATTTAGTTATAATGCGTAGCAAGAAACTTATACTTAAAAGTCAAATTATATATATTGTTTTACAAATAACTCCACACAACTTATAATCATGAAATTGTGTGTGTGAGTGTGTGTGCGCGCGCGCGCGCGGGCGTTTAAATACCTGGAATATTTGAAGCCAAGCTCCAATAGATGATGCTTCTCGTGGTCTTGGTCTGCGGAACATCACCAAAAGCTTGATCGCATCCGACCGTATTTCAATTAAGTTATTCTGCAATTAATAATGTTAATAATTACATATATGCAGATATACATATATGAATGTGCACCATACACACACACACGTGTGTGTGTGTGTGTGTGTGTGTGTGCATATGTATATACTTACAACAAGAGCGAAAACAAACACCAGAGGGAAAGAACACGCAAACATGGAAACCATCCCAAATTGCAAAGCGAGCTCTAGAAAATCTGCAAACAAAAAAGAAAACATAATTATTAAATTAATATATAGCATCGTAGATTAATTTACTAGATGGTGAATATCTAATATGGAAGTGTGCCGAAAGACACGCACAAACACACACACACTCACACACACACAGAGCGCTATGGAAGTGTACCAAAACACACACACACACACACACAACACGCATACACGGGTGGTTTGGGGAGGGAGAGGGGGATTTAGTAGAATACCATCGAAGAGTCCATCTTCTAAATTGTCTCCCACACTCGAGCTATAATTCGGTCTTAAGTATTCCTCCTCTAAAGGAGACAGTTTTTTCTTATCTGTTTTTTTATGCTCTTCTTCACCACTGCATACATATACATTTAGTATACAATAAAAAGTATAAGATTTATTACAGTTCGATACTCAAAGCTATTGTGCAAATAAACGGTACATCACTATATATACATGAAATCATATTATATACTTATGCTAATCTAGCATTCTTTACGGATACACAGGTTATACTTACTTGCGTGCTTTATATTTCGCATAAAGATATGTAAAATAAGGCACCAAATTCTCCGTTACATTGCTGATTATCTGTGATACAAAAATATTAAGAACAGCGAAACTGTGTGCCTGCGTACGTGCATGCATGTAATACCTGCGATATGATAAGCCGCTGAAAAAGAAATTGACGAAGAACAAAAAATCACGATGGAGCAATGCATGGTAAAACAGACCGATATAGGATTGCATGAAATATACCCAAAACACCTGAACAAAGAAAACTATAAAGTAAAAACCGTCTCTCTCTCTCTCTCACACACACGCACGCATGACCATATAAATAAGTAAAACCAGTTAACAAGTGAGAGCGACTAAATGTTATATAAACAACGTCTACTCACACCCAGAAAGAAATTATAATTTAGTAACACCATATTTCATACATATTTGATATTACAAAATATAATACACTTATAGTTGATTAAGTATCTGGATAGTAAAGATAACATATAAATATGCATGAAAATACGTGTACTTAAATTGTATGTGTGCACGCGTGTGTTTTTATGGATATCTGCTTGTATAGCATAAATCATAACATTACGCGCACATACACATTTAATAATAAGTTCACCTTGTAAATCAAGCCGTTTGCTTCGGCTTCTCTGCTAGCGTAATGCTCTGTCTTAGTAAGTTTTACAGCAACTTTACCACCAAGGCTCGTAAATACTTGAATACCAAGAAGATATACCACAGTGAGAAGATACCTGCAGTTATATATATCAAATACATACTTCAGTTAGTCTCTGTGTGTGCTTGCGTGTGTATTTCATATACTATAGATAGTCTGTGTGTTTGTGCTTCCGTGTGCGTGTGTGGGCTACTTACTTAAGTATTTCATATGAGACCACCTTGTTGAGATGTGCATATGTGAGCTCAAAAGGAAGTTGAATGAATAGAATGCCAACAATAACGATTGCGTAATTCCTGGCACTTTTCAATTGCTCAAGCCACTCTTTCTTTTGAAATGCACGCTTTTGTAACTTACTAATATCCACTAATTTTAATTAGCGTAATTAGAATACGTTTATATTTATAGCAATGATTAGTATATTCATATCTGCAGCATTACGCTAAATACTTTAATAGTTACAATCGCATATTAGTCACTGTGATTATTAAATGTGTGTGTGAAATCATCGCATCAGTATATACGTTAATACTTATATATCCAGTATATGACAGTGATAATATCATATGCTACAGTAATTGTGTACGCAGTATTATAATCATATGCCACCTAATTTGACGTACATTCATTAACTATATGATCGTTTATTATCATAATTAACTAATACCTCGTGAATTTTCCCTGCTTGTATTCCGCCTTCGTTGTTTATTGCAGTAAAGTCGGCATTATCATCTCCCGTTTCTGCTCGGTCGAATACCACTCCCCATCTGCAATTGAAAAGTTGATTTATTTAACTATTTCTCATATATTTATAAAATATTTATATAATATATTTCTCATATATTTATAAATATTTATATAATATATTTCTCATATATTTATAAAATATTTATTAATACACATAAACATACACATACAACATATAACATACATACAAACTCATTATATAATACATGAACATAGATATATGCTGTATACTCAGATGTTTGTGTTTTGCATGCGTATTAAATAATGTGTGTGCGCGACCGCGTATGTACCTTGTTAGAAGTGATGCATTCTTTCTCTTCCAGAATTGCAAAAAAAGCACTGACCACATCACTGTCACAATGGAGAAAGCCACGGGACTGCAGGCCCCCATTTCCTACAAAAGTAATAAATTAATGCCACGGTTGAATCCAATTAATTCAATATTATAATTATAAACAATTATAACATTTTATTTGAAATTTATGATATACAGAAAATGAAAAAAATTAATACTCACTTGAACTCTTTGAAGTGGAGATAAAATGCAAAGACTGCTAGAGGCATGAGCCATTGTGTGTACATACCAAGGAACGCAAAGTAATCGCCACCTACAAACATAAACTTATAATATAGGCATCAAGTACCACAGATGTAAATTTGTGGTCTGTGTGTGTGTGTGTGTGTGTGTGTGAGAGAGAGAGAGAGAGAGAGAGACACACACAGAGAGAGAGAGAGAGAGGGAGAGGGAGGGAAGGAAAGACCTTTGGACCAAAATATGCATGTATAATATCCACAGGCTGTGACGTTAATCCTTTCAAATTCATTGCCCAGTTTTTTAATAGCTCTTTGCGTGTTTTTCCTCTAACAAAACATTATATCATAATCAACGTACATGCATATGAATATATACACATACCTATCTGAGTCATATACATATATTGCACACACATAGTTTATATATGAATACATAGACATACATATACAAATGTAGATATATAAATAAGACTAACCATGAAGAGGAAACACATTTTCACCACGTTAGAAGACTTTAACACGCTAAGCATATCCTCCCCAGGTTTAACTTCGATTTCATGGTCTCCAGAAGTAAACTTCATAGGGCCATCAGTCTCATTAAACTGTTAAACATAAATTAATATTAAATGCATAGTGAATATGAATATCACGTAGCATATAACAACATACACTTATTTTTGTCAACATATATACACAGTACGCACACCTACGGGTTAATTTCATACATGTGGATATCAAACACAATATACATACCACATGACTAATAAGTAGTCAATGCATGTATATCTTTCAGCCCGTAAACAGAGTATTAAAACCAGCTTGTCTTACGAAAGCATCACACTGCTCCAAACAAAAGGGCACATCCAATCCTAGAAATGATAAACAGAATATCGATATTAATCTTTATAATATGATCTGGTATAGTTAATTTTATATGTTCCACAATAATATCATTATGCTGGTATATGCGTACCCAAGTATGTAGACTTTCTTATGTTAAGTTTCTCAGCTGTGCGACCAATAACCTCTTCAGGCGCAGCAATCTAAAACAAAGGGAAACATAAGAATGTAATAAATTATACGACTATACTTCGATTATACAGAGACTATAGATTGATTACGCCATACATACAAATACACGAATATTGAATGCGAACGACAAATATATAAGCAGACACAAGATTATGAACATATGTTGAGGGATTGTATTCTATCTTAGCGTACCAATATGACTTAACAGCAAGTTTGAGGAATTTTATATAAATATTATCAGTATACTAAAAATAATATATACCAGTCTGTGTATGTTTGCATGTGTATATGACTGCACATACGTATACACACAAATAATGTAGCTGACTAGACAAACCCAAACGGACGTGAGAGCTTGCATTAAACGAAAACAGTAAATATCTTTGTATAATATGAAATCTCAAATATACAGATATGCATGAACATATCACGTAGATCTCTCTCTCTCTCTCTCTCTCTCTCTCTCTCTCTATCTATCTATCTATCTATCTATATATATATATATCACCTTTATGAAGCTTGAATCTAAGCCATGTTCTAATTCAACAACAAGACCATGAGATTTAAGTCCTTTGATGTAGCTTCGAATTGCATCAGTATTGGAATCAGGACTGTGTTTACTCCTATCAAACGCAATGCACATCTCAAAGCACTGTGCAGAACCTCCTATTCCTGGATTTGACGACTCCTCCATAGTCACAGACCCCTGAAAAACACATAAATCAATATATTTACACACACACATCTCTCTCTCTCTCTCTCTCTCTCTGTCTATCTATCTATCTATCTATCTATATATATATATATATATATATAATATAATATATATTGAATACACAAATATGTCTATTCAATATATAACGAACGTTAAACAGTTAATAATTAATGTGTGTGGCTATGCAAACACACATATTATATACACATATGTATGTATATCTGTGTGTGTGTGTTAAATTTTCAGTTCCACATAGTATGGCAACATATACATCATATATAGCTAATGTATATATATATGTGTGTATATATATATATATCATTTCAAAATTCTGCAACAAAATTTTTAAAGAAAAATTCTTGTAATAAATTTATTTATTTTACAATTATAAGTATTTTTATCAAATTATGATAATGTGATTTTGTGTGCAATAGAAAAATATGATTGAAAATGCATAAACAGCTTACCCGCTTTCAACAATTAGCCCTGATCGTTTACAAACCCTAGAAAAGCCCTTACAAATGCATATATAACAGAGCAACAAGTATTAGGCTACGTGGCGATTCAGCCGTTCTTTGCCAGGTGTCAATCTATAAACGCCCCACGAACCTCAATTAGTCTACAGCTAGCTATATTATATTTAGCAATATCTTTAAAATATTATGGATAATCGTATGCGACATCTGTATGTTATATGCGTGTGCAATGCATCATAAGAATATTCGAAGCATATATCTATATGTGTGTGTGTGCGTGTGTATATATGGGTGTGCGTGTGCGTATATAGATACATAGATAGATAATAGATATAGATATATTATTTATTTTACCACTTACTATATGGCATATTAATATCTCTTTCTCTCTCTATATATACGTATGTATGTATGTATAAGCTTGATGTATACGAGATCTTTCTTTATAGATATGAAGAAAATTTATATTGTTGTGCATGTATAGTAACACACATCTTATATATATAGCGGTATATTTACCAAATATTAAACACTTAATTATATCATAAATAATTAAAAACTAAGTCACAATACTTTTTGGGCTTTACATATATACCGATTATGCTTTCGTTAAGCATGTATAATTTAGTTGCATTACTTAAATAAGTGTTCGTATTTGCTTATCTTCCTTTGTAATTTAATGTTACAATTTTCTATTACCATGTGTGTGTCTGTGTGCGTATGTTCACGTATAAACATTTAATCACAACTCCTATGGAAATTTTACTTTCTGAATTCAAATTTTAAGGTTAACGCTAAGTATATAAAAAGTAAAATTTTTGTAGAACAATCCATAAAATTTGTATGTTTCATATATAAAATTGCATTTTTTAAAGTCTTCATTCTCAATGTTTCATTTGTTTTTTACATAAATGAGATTCGATTCATTAATTTTAGTTGGGTTAAGAATCATTTATAGTATCAAACGAGATAAATACAACAGTAGATAAGATCGTGAGTTCAATAACAATTAAGATCATGAACTCACTTTGTATTCATCGATTGATTATGCATGCAAGAAAGTTGAAGTCATGTTTAACAACCTTGGTAAAATATGTGTATATGTGTGTGTGAAAGAGATAAATTAATTTATATGTTATGATGTATATAACAATCCTATAGACTCTCTTATTTGGGCTCTTAATAAATGAGAAATCAAGATTATCATGTATTAATAAGAAAATAACTAATGATGTGAATCTTTTCAAATCTATAATAACAACCAATTCCAATGTGTTAGTTCATATTCTTCATTTTAAAAAGAATTATAAGTTCTCTCTTTCACACACATAATTTATGAAATGTCTTTTTAGTTACTTTAAAAATGTTTTACAAATTGTTCTAGACTCATATTTGTTAATAATGTTTTTATTTTTGTGTAATGTAGGAAATGCCATAGCAATATTATTTAATGGTTTCTATCTTATTTTTTGGGTTTTACATATTTATCGATTATGCTTTTGTTAATCTTATGTAACAATTATATTATTTAAATGAACATTCCTGTTTGCTCACTTCCTTTATAACTTAATAGTACAATTTTCTTTTATTATACGTGTGCCTATGTACATATGTTATTATTATATATATAACAATCTTATAAACTCTCTTATTTAGGCTCCTAATAAATGAGAAATCAAGATTATCATGTATTAATGAGAAAATAACTAATTATGTAAATCCTTTAAAATCTCTAATGGTCAATTACTCTAATGTATTAAGTCATACTTTTCATTTTAAAAGGAATTGTAAGTTCTCTCTCTCACACACATAATTTATGAAATGTCTTTTAATTACTTTAAAAATGTTTTACAAATTGTTTTAGACTTATATTTGTTAATAATATTTTTATTTTTGTGTAATGTAGGAAATGCCATAGCAATATTATCTAATGGTTTCTATCTTACTTTTTGGGTTTTACATATTTATTAATTATATTTTTATTAATCTTATGTAACAATTATATTGTTTAAATGAACATTCCTATTTCCTCGCTTCCTTTGTAATTTAATGGTACAATTTTCTTTTATCATATGTGTGTCTATGTGCATATGTTCACATATAAATATTTAATACACAACTCGTATAGAAATTTTAATTCAAATTTTAAGGTTCGCACTCAATTATATTACATAGTAAATTCCCTCCTTGATAGCCTAGGTCGAATATATTCTTGCATATTTAATTTTAAAGTGTCAAGATAAATTTAACATTGTTTTAATTTTTTTTCATAATACAAATATAACAAGTAATTAGCCAGAAGTCCATCTATAAACGCCCCACGAACGTATATTTAGCAACGTAAAACATTGCACGTCATAAAATATTCAAGCATATATTGATATGTGTGTGTGTAGATAGAGAGATAATAGATATAGATATATATTACGTATCGTGTCGGCTACTAGATATATGGCATATTGACACATATATTACATTATAATGTAGTGTGTGTGTGTGTGTGTGTGTTATAAGCTTGATGCATAAGAGTTCTAGATATATAGAGACACAATAACTACCTGGCTGAGGTGAAAGGCTTTCAATAGCTCTAGCGCATATATATATATATAATATATATAGAGAGAGAGAGAGAGAGAGAGAGAGAGAGAGAGAGAGAGAGAGAGAATGACATATATAATATATTATATAATAAGATAGATATAGACACAATAACTACCTGAGGTCATAAATGACAGGGGAGAGAAAGCCACACGCAGTAGTTATGCCATGGCCATATAAATCCCCTCGTACAACTCTCATTAACTCTCTCCAATTCTCTCGGATTCCATATCACATTCATTAACACACGAACAAACCACAAAAGCCTGGTGGAATGCTGGCAGAAGCGTGGAATATCCCCCCTAGACACCATGGATATTCTCCAAATGCTCCCTGAAAGCTCTCTCTCTCTCTCTCTCTCTCTCACACACACACACACACACACGAGTTTAGATAGAAAGATGCGGGACATACCAAAGTTTATACAAGCGACCAGGAAAATGAAGGAGCCATTTACTAGAGAATATAATCCGTATATCTGAATATTCCGTCGTATGTGTAATCTCCGATTCCATACTTGACTGGGTGTATGACGTAGCAAACACCTTCAGCGTGCCATGGATTGCGTATTTTCCTCTTCAGTTTCATCTTTCCTAGCCGAACAAAGTGTTCCTCTCCTACTGAATATGGTTAAAATCCCTATCCAACAAGGTATATAACTACATATATAGGTTTATATGTGTGTATAGGTACACACATACACATACTAATGGGTTTTGTATGCAGATAGAAGAGTTTCTACATATACCAGGTTTACCACCTTTGCACCCTAGGGATTTACCGGATTTCGTACAAAGCCCTAACTTACGACGTTGTATAGGAACCAGAAGCTTAAGCTTGCATCATATATATTAGTTAACACATGTTCTGCATCCGAAATTGAAGCTGCTCGTAATCAAGGGTTTAATCAGCTTATACCTGTTGGACCCTTGCTCCCTGCAGCTTTCATGGAGGATAATGCAACACACATTGGCATAACAGGTGTGTGTGTGTGCGCGCGCGCGTGTGCGTGCTAATATTGAGATAACAGGAGGGGAGGAAAAGAATTGCATGAGAGTGGCTAGGTTAAACAACCTTTAAAGTCGGTATTATATGTATCCTTTGGAAGTATATCCAATGTTTCTATAGGGGAAATGGAGAATCTTCTACGTAGAGAGAACCAACATCATGGGTTGATATTTACGTTGGGCACCTCAACTTAGGGTTTTACGACATCCAGCGGTGTATGCGTATCTAACACACTGCGGGTGGAATTCTACGTGTACCCGGGCTTGTTTCTTTGAACAAGGCTTGAATTGCAAGTATATCGTGGATGTTTGGAGAGTTGGGATGAGAATACGTGGAGTATCAACGGCTGAGATTGAAAACGCAATTAGGGCTGTTAAAGGGGAAAAGGGCAGCCGGACGATTGTTGAGCTTAAGGACGACTGTATGTGAGAAAGTATAACCTGTATATCCATAAAGATTTGCACAATAGCTTTGACTAACTACGTGCACGCACGCACACATATGTATGCGTGTGCGTATGATGCACATACATATATGTATATCTGCATATATGTAATTATTAATATTATTAATTGCAGAATAATTTAATTGAAATACGCTCGGAAACGCACACACGCACGCACACACACACCACACACATGTCATGATTATAAGTTGCGTGGAGAAACAATATATATAATATATCTTTTAAGTTTATTAAGTTACTTGCTACGCATTATTCATATGATGTTATTTACAGTATTGGGGGGTGTGCACGTCATGGAGCATCTTCTACTCCTCGTTAAGTTCGGCTTTGCATGCTTTGTACCTGAGGTACTCTCTCTCTCTCTCTCTCTACACACACGCGCACACACACACACATATACACATATGATGTATGTATGTGTATTCAGGAACCGGCATGGGTGAAGGCAAAGCGTGCAAGTGTACAGGAACAGTATACAATAGAAATCCTGAGGAGTGGGAAGCTGAAAGATATGTGAGTATCTTTGTAATAGTAATATGTTCTGTTAGATATAGCTGGTTTATATAATGTATTTATATATATTTAAACGATTTAATGTTTGCACATTTTATTTATACATATGCTGTAGAAGGTAATATACATCTTGTGTAAGTTTTGAGTATGTGTATACACATAAAAAGTGTGTGTATGGATGTTCATACAGTAGTGTTTACAAATGATAAAGACAAAGTTATTATTTAGAGATTGTTTATTGATATTAAGAGAATTTATATTGTTGTGCATGTATATTATTATAATCACACACATCTTATATATATAGCAGTCTATTTACCATATTAATTAAATATTAAACACTTAATTATATCATAATGCCCTAAACCAATTATAAAATGCATATTTATGAATTATATAGGAAATTCCTTTAATTTTTTAATTACCTCTTTTATTTTTGTTTTGTTAATATATATTTTGATGTTTAATAATTACATATTTCTAATAAATAAAATAGAATTTTCAGTGATTACTCTGCTTCAATTTTGTATGGCATAATCGTCGAAAAAAGATAAGAACCCTAGATACCAGAAAACCTAAGAATATTCTGTAGTATATCGAAATTATTAAAGCAAGAAACAGGGGACTTCAATCCTAAATCCAGGGAGTGTTCTTCGCCCCTCTCGCCTCTCTCTGCATTCCGCTCTCTGTGCTTTCTTTCGGATCCTTCTGCTTGTACTAACGTAATCTCCACTCTACATCGAAAAGGTAAAATTTTTGTAAAACTGCTTTTTTTTAGATTCATTCTCCGTGTTTCATGTGTTTTTGCAGAAATGAGATTTGATCCAATTTTAATTGGATCGGGGATCGTATGTGCTAGTGTTATTATAGGGCTCAACACAGCAGCAAACAAGATCACGAATTCACCTCCCTTTACATCTGTGGATCGTGCATTAGGAAAGCTGAAGCCATATTCGATGCCATTGGTAAATTTTATGTGTGTATATGTGTTTGAGAGAGAGAAAAATCAGTTTGTGTTATTGTGTGTGTGTGTGAGAGAGAGAAATCAATTTGCGTTATTATGTGTGTGTGCGAGAGAGAGAGAAATTAATTTGTGTTATTATGTGTGTGTGTGTGTGAGAGAGAGAGAGAGAGAGACAGAGAGAAATCAGTTTGTGTTATTGTGTGTGTGAGAGAGAGAGAGAGAGAGAAATCAGTTTGTGTTATTATCTGTGTGTGTGTGTGAGAAAGAGAGAGAGATTAGTTTGTGTTATTGTGTGTGTGTGTGTGTTATGTAAGAGAGAGAGAAATCAGTTTATGTGTTATTATGTGTGTGTGAGAGAAAGAGAGATATCAGTTATTGTGTGTGTGAGAGAGAGAGATCAGTTATTGTCTGTGTGAGAGAGAGAGAGAGATCAGTTATTGTGTGTGTGAGAGAGAGAGAGAGAGAAAAAAAATTAATTTATGTGTTATTATGTGTATAAGTTAACAGACAATCCTGTGGACTCTCCTGTTTAGACTCCCAAAATGAATCAATGAGAAATTAGTATCAATGAGAAAGTGATTAGCTATGTTTACCCCAATTATTTAATGGTCAAATACTCCAGTGTGTTGGCTTGTTTTAGGAAGGATTATAAGTTCTTTTTCTCACACACACACAAATACACAATTTATAAAATGTCGCTTATTTGCTTTATAAATGTTTTAGAAATTGTTATGCATAGTTGTTAATAATGTATTTATTTTTGTGTAATGTAGAAAATGTCACATCAATATTATCTATCGGCTTTTACCATATTTTTTAGGTTTTTCATATTTATCAATTATGCCTTCTGTAAGTCTATGTAATGGTTACTTTACTTAAACGAGCACTTGTGTTTGCTTGTTTTCCTTTGTAACTTAATGTTATAATTTTCTATTATCATGTGTGTGCATGTGTGAGTATGTTCACATATAAATATTTAATATACAATATACTTTCTTTAGTTAGGTCGAATATATTCTATCTAACGGTCAAATTCTAGCATATTTAATTTTTAAAGTGTCCAAATTTATCTTGACACTTTAAAAATTAAATAATTTTTAAAGTGTCAAGATAAATTTGGACATTGTTTTAAAAAAACAGACAAATAAACATGAGTGCTTAGTTTAAGTAACGCAACCATTACATAGGTTTAACAAAAGCATAATAATAGATATGTAAAGATTAAAAAGTATGTAAAGATTAAAAAGTAACATTGCTGTGGCATTTTTTACATTATACAAAATAAAAATATTATTAGCAATTATAATTCTAAAATAATTTATAAAACATTTCTAAAGCAACTAAGAGATATTTCATAAATTATGTGTGTGTGTGAAAAAGAGAAAGAGAAAATTTACAATCCCTCCTAAAACAGAATATAAACCAACACATTAAAGTAATTGGCCATTAAAAATTTGAAAGGATCCACATGACTAGTTATTTTTTCGTTAAAACATAATAATTCGGATTTGTCATTAATGTTTCTTGAGAGTTAAAATAAGAGTCCACAAGATTGTTTATTAACTTATATACATATAACACATAAATTAATTTTCTCTTCTTTATATAACTTTCTTGCATGTCAACAACGGGAGGTGTGTTCATGATCTTGTTTATTACTGAATTATGTTATTGTGTTTAACTTTATAATAACATTAGCACTTCTGATTCTTGATTTAGAAATATTTATGAAATACAAGAGCAAAGGCTCTAAAAGATACAGTTTTATAGATTATTCTACATATTAAATTATCTTTTCGATATAGAATTGGAAGTTAATTCAGATTTATAACAGAAATAGGTTTATTAAGTGAGCCTTTAATAAATATTTTAAAATGGTCAAAAATTTAAGTCACTATATTATATTAATATATTGTTTTATGTAAATAAGATAGATCTCAAGCATTAATTACAGAGCTAAACTGAAAATAAATCTTGAGGTTATAATTATCTATAAATGCCTTTCTTCAGTTATCCTTCAAGATTAACATAACTTAATATTATAATTATGTGTGTGCCTTTGTGCCTGTGTTTGCATATAAATATTTAATATATAATTATTTTACTTTCTAAATTGGGTTTTCTTTGAGGGCCTTTAATTAGGTTGAATATACTCTCTCGAAACGTTTAAATTCTTGCGTATTTAATTTTTAAAGTGTCAAGATAAATTTATACATTGTTTTAAAAGAAATTGTTTCGTTACACACACATTGAATTAAAAGAAGGAAGAAAAAGAAAAAACCTTCAAAACTGTAAAATGTTAATATATTAGCCACGTAAAATATGCATGCTTACGTCATAATAATATTCAAAGCATATATCGATATATATGTGTGTGTGTCTATATCATAATAATAAATAGAGAATAGATAAATATTTTATTTTACCACGTATCGTGTCGGCTACTAGATAATTGACACATATTACATTATAATGTGTGTGTGTGTGTAGTTCTAGATATTACAGAACACAATAACTACCTGGCTGAGGTGGAAGGTTTTCAACAGATCTAGCACACACACACACACACACACATAGAGAGAGAGAGAGAATGACATTTATAATATACATAGATAGATACAGACACAATAACGACCTGAGGTCATAAATGACAGGGGAGAGAGCCACACGATATCCTGGGCAAGGCCATATAAATCCCCTCGTACAACTCTCATTAACTCTCTCCAATTCTCTCGGATTCCATATCACATTCATTAACTCTACTACTTGCTGACGTGTCTCCACGTAGGAAGAATATTCTAAATGGATCTTCGAATCTGGATTAAAAAAAACTTCACTTTGATGGGATATTCATTGCATATCCTCCACATAGAATATGCTGGCCAATTTAAAAAATTATTTACTTTATTTCTTGTGTAGGATCAACCACGAACTAACTCGTGTTCATTGGTTGATCCCACTCAGTTAGAGACATATCCTCCTTCAACGAGTTGAAAAAAAACTAAAATATAAAATACATACTTAAATAGAAACCTTAAAAAAAACTTAAGCTACGCTACACCATTGCGCTCCCCAGTTAGCCTCCGTGTCATTACTCCCAGAAGAGCCTCCATTAGACGCAG
Organism: Selaginella tamariscina; assembly: GCA_003024785.1. Classification (NCBI taxonomy): domain Eukaryota; kingdom Viridiplantae; phylum Streptophyta; class Lycopodiopsida; order Selaginellales; family Selaginellaceae; genus Selaginella; species Selaginella tamariscina. The sequence continues at coordinate 1,521,540 of PUQB01000001.1, forward strand.
TTCCCCAGCCCGGGGAGTTCATCATTTTACACGAAAACAGAGGAGATCTCATACCAAAGGAATTCACATTAGACTCTGTTTGCGATCTCATCATACAAACCTCTTGTACTCCATTCATAGCATAGAGAGATGCTGAGGATATCCTCTCGAAACTCATCCTCCTTATCTGCTCCCTCAGTATCAAATTCTCCTCGCTCTCTGCAGCAGGAACATCCAGGCACTCAATCCCGCCCATCGGGATCTCATTCGAGAAATCGAACAGAGACGTGTACGATACGGAGGATGAGCAGTCGTCCCGTCTACAAGGTCGCCTAGAACCGACAGCGTCTCGGACAGGTCCGAGTCCGGCGGCGGGTTGCGTACCTCGAAATGTACGTGGTGTTGCTCCCCACAGGTTACGTAGTCATCTGTTGTGAGGGGGAGAATCGGAATCTGCGGCGGGAAATGAAGAGCTGCTCTGCTTGTTCAGATTCAAATTCAAATTCAAATTCGAATTTGAATTCGAATCAGACGCTGGTGCAGGGCACGGCGGCCTTCAAGGGGAGAACAGAGGCGCCGGTGCCAGTCGGCATGAAGTTAGTGCGCGTGTTCATCCCTCTCAACATACACGCCGCCTCGTCGTACGCCCTCGCAGCGTCCTCTGCCGTGTCGAACGTGCCCAGCCAGAGACGGATCTTCTGGGTGGTGTCCTTGATCTCGGCCACCCATCTGCCGGACGACCTCTGCCTGACACCGACGAATTTCTTCTTCCTCCTCCCCATGGTCGTCCGCCCGCCGCATCTGTCAGACTGCACGGACCTCGGTTCCTCCACCTGCGGCTTGAGCCGTCTCTGCTGGTACTTCCTCTTCCCACTCTCCAGCCTGTAGAATGGGAAACTCGTGTCATCCTCCATATCGACAATGCCTCTCTATACATATCTATATATATATATATATACACAGGTACTGGAATAGCCGTCTACTTCCCAGTTACAGGAAGCTATCATTAAACAAAATTTGCTGGTGTCATCCGTTTCCGTCCTCTTCTTAGCGGTGGATACCATACACATATACACACTATACGTATACACATCACATACTTCTTGATGGACCCAGTTTGACTTTCTGGTGAGGTACTAAAAAACAAAGTCAAACTTTTTAAAGATTCAGTCAAGAAAACGAGGAAATGCATAAAAATATTAATTTAATTATAATGGTGACATATGGTCGATTTTCCGTGACAAGCTGATTATGAGAGCTTGTCTTCTTTTAATTGCCATTTGGTGCTTGTTGTTATTGAGACCGTAAGCAACTCATGTTTGACCATGTCTTTTAATGAATTATTGATGACGTCAAACCCAGTACCTGCCTACGTGGTATTTACGTGGAATAAAAGAAAAATGTATATTTAATTAATAAATGAATATATAAAACACTGTCTTGCTATAACAGACAATCTACTGTTGTCCTGTATTGTTAAATTATTGAGACGCTAGATAAAGCCTCCACGTGGTAACACGAGATGAAAGTCAATGAAGACTAAAAGGCATTGCCACGTGGAGCTGCATTATACGATGTTGATTTTGCTTGAGAATATTTATTACAATATATAGTTTGTAAAGTTTAATAAATAAAATAATATCATTTAAATTTTTAATGGTAAGCAACATGTTATACCTTACGTTTTCTGCGTAACTATGATATAATTATACTAGCAACATATGCAAATTTAAAGATATATTATTTATATAAAAGCTTTTTTTTATTACTTATAAATATCTAATATATTTTATATATATATAATAATAATAAAACACACGCAAACACACATGCACACGTGTATAAGTAAGAGTTTAAGAGTAAGTTGGCAATTGCATTCCCCCTTCCTCCTCTGTATTTTCAGGATTAAAATACACACACACACACACACATGTATATATATATATACCACAAACTGTTGGAATTCCCTCTCCTCTTCCATAGCGTCCTCCACTAATGGATCATCCATTAACTCCTGTGTTCAGTTGATTAATTACTTTTTGTAAACACAATAAATAATTAATTAAAAAAATTATTTAAAGTATTACCTCATTTGCTATGATTAGCTCCCCAGTGGCTTCATCCTTCACAAAAGATTACGTTTTAATTGTGTGTGTGTGTGTGTGAGAGAGAGAGAGAGAGAGAGAGAGAGAGAGAGAGAGAGAGAGAGAGAGAGAGCAAGAGAGCATATTTAAATATTAATATTAAAGTCAATGTAAATACTATACATACACATTACACTTACCTTGTATGCAACAAAAAGCATAGGCTCAAGCGGTGTATATATAACAAATTCATCATCACCCTGCAAAAAAATTAATTTATTTAATAAAAGTAAAATAAAATAAATTTAATATTACCACTTGAAATGTGGTGACAGCTACTCCTTCAATAGAACCAGTTCCATCGTCTGATTATCAACACACACACACACACACACACATGTACATATACATCTTCCAATTCCTATGTATGGTTAACAAGGGGTGTGTGTGTGTGTGTGTGTGTGTGTGTGTGTGTGTGTGAGAGAGAGAGAGAGAGAGAGAGAGAGAGAGAGAGAGGTGTACATATACATCTTTCAGTTCAAGACTTTCTGTGGTTGCTGGTTGTGCGTGTGCGTGTGTGTGTGTGTGTGTGTGTGTGAGAGAGAGAGAGAGAGAGAGAGAGAGAGAGAGAGAGAGAGAGAGAGAGCTTACTGGTATCAATATCCATTACATCATCCTCAGTAAAACAAAAGCATCCGCGAGCTGTGAGGCAATATCTACACATAACAATGATTAATTAAGTGGTAATTACTGTACTAATATCACTTACCCACTATAAACAAAGAATAATCTCTTCTTAGCAAGAGCATATTCAGCATCTGGAATAACCTCTTCTAGTTCCTCGTTGCTAACCTGTTGGAATATACACACACATTATATTATATATTATTATATATTTATTAAGATTAATACTTCTCTTAATCTCTGCTTTTCACCATCAAATTTAACAATTGTTAAAGGTCTGTTAATGCAAAACCACGTTAAACAAGGGGTTTAAGAAGAGCTTAAGCTCACCTACGTGTCAAGAGGCATCGTAAGAAGACAGTTTAACCCGCTCGAGTTTAAGAAAGCCCTTCTTACTAAACACTCTAAATCTCTCCCAGTCTCTGGCTCCCTCTATATCATTAAATAAATAAATTATATATATATATAGATAGATAGAGAGAGAGAGAGAGAGAGAGTGAGAAACATACACACACACGACATTATTACCAGTTTGACAACACGTCGGTTATATATATATAATATAGAGAGAGAGAGAGAGAGAGAGAGAGAGACGCATACACACACGACATTATTACCAGTTTGACAACACGTCGGTCCGAGGGAGCCACGAGAAGAACTTCTCCTGAATAATTAACACTTGTTTAAGGGGTTAATTATATTAATGTTAATTACGATGTTAATCATGATTAACACTAATTACCAGTATCATTGTCGAGAATGAAGCCTGCAGGAGGAGTGGGAGGGAAAACGGGATCATTGTCGGCTTTGGGATGTTGCAGAGGTTCGATTGTGTTGGTTTTTTGGGGTTTTTTATTGGCCCTTTTCACACTGGCAACTTTTCTCTGCTTATTACTGCTGCTAAATGCTACCCATCTGTGTATCTTGCGATTATATGTATCAATTTTGCTTACGTGTGTTGCTTGATTGAGTGGATGTATTCCTATTGCATCCATAGTGTAACATATCACATAAATGGATAAGAATTAACTATATAGTATATGTAGTGTGTGTGTGTGTGTGTGTTGTGGGTGTGTAATCTCTCTCTCTATATATATAGAGTGCATTTATATGAGTATATATGTATTTATGATAATATACAGATGAGCAACATTACATGATACGTTTACTGTGTGTGTATATAAATAATATATAATGTATTATATCTGAAAATTATATGTTTCTTGTTTTATAATTTCTATATAAAATTTTTAAAGTGTTATATTACATTAATATATATAAAAAATATTTAAATAATATATAATGTATTTAAAACACTTAATTAAGACATTAATTACATTAATCTTAAACACATAATTTAAATAAACAGAGTTATGAGCCACGTAACAAGGGAACCAAGGGTCCATAACACAAGAAGAAAAACGAATATTCCTGCGACAATAGTTGCAATTGGAGGCCCTTTATAAGACGCACTCTTTTCCTCTGCCTCTTCTGGAATATTCTCCTTAATTGTACAGAATATGCGTTTTGCATATTTCCTTGTATTAATACTGCTGTATATGTATCTATAACGTACACACACACACACACACACATATATATTTAAAGATCAAAATACCCACCTGCAGTGATTACACGCTTGGAGCCTGCTTGAAAATTCCCTCTTTTTAAATAAATAATAATACAAATAAATATTATAATAAAAATAAATAAATTCATATATTTACCTCATGAATGCAGCCTCAGTGCGAAATTTGGGACTATTGAAGGAGATTTGCAGCTGTGGCTGCCCAAGTACGCACATAGATGCCATGACCCCCCTTACCCTTATTTTTTGCCCTTAAATTAAGGTTAAATCTATGATTATTCTTAATTAGGGCTTAAGCTTAGATGAGGGTTTTGAGGGGTTTAGGGTTTTATGGCATGGCGGACAGTGGGGAGGAGGATACACACGGGCTGCATTCTTGAGGGAGGAAGAACATCGAGAAGCGAGGTAAGTGGAAAGCCAAGCAGGAGCTCGAGCGAATCAAGCCGCCGGGACCTCTCACATTGGATCTAGTGAATATGCCGACAGATTGAAGCGCTGCTCTGGTGAATTCGGATTAGGTACATTATTCTGCATTATCTGCATTTTAAATATCATATAGTTCCCACTTAAATGTATGTGAATGATTCACTGACATATATCTTTGCTAGATATGTGTATATTTGCAATGCACACACATACACATATTATATACCTTTTTGTGTGAGTGGTGTGTGTTTGTATGTTAACAACATACTAGTTATATAGCTACAGCTATAATATTTATTCGGCTATCCTTGTGTATGGGTGTGCGCGCTTATACGGCCATTACAGTACAATACATAAAATCTATCTAGCATATAAATGTAAGTTATTCGATTGGAAGCGCATGTGAGCAACATTACCCTCACACACACACAAAATATGTGCGTTGTGTTGTGCAGTTATCGTAACATAAGCTCGCGTAGCTGCATGGATTGATACTGTACTTCAGATGCATATACA